>PYUH01000299.1:370995-596484 GCA_016808085.1 Suaeda aralocaspica | reverse complement strand
GGGGGGGGGGCGGGGGTGTGTGTGTGTGTCAGGGCATGATCTATTTTCCTTCTCTCTGTGATAAACATTATCCCACCAAAATTGGGGAGCTTTGGAGGGAAAATAGAGCTCTTCCATTCCCTTTTGTTAGTTTCTTTCCTCTCCTCTTCCTTTCCTTTCTATTTTGATTTCTGACTCTTTACAACTTCAGTGAAATCAACTTGCAATTGAGTAGCATAAGTGCATCATTGCATCCTATACATTTGCAATTTAATGACTTTTGATTGATGCCTCATTTTAATTGATCATTGTACTTGTAATCAACACTTACTGTAATAATTAATGGCTCATATTATCATAATCTTGTAATTCTTTAAGCTTCTGTCGCTCTATTACAACTTGGGTGAGTCTATTACTTGTTTTGATAGATAGGATCTTCCTCATATCTTTCTTAAGAAGGCCCTATATTTCTCTCAGCAACTGTTATTATATAATTTATGGAGGCTTTTTATTTTTTTCCTCCATGTTGTAAACCTATGGTAATCTGTGGGCTGTTTGAGTGTTTGGTTGATAAAATAAGAACAGTAAGGAGTTATGAAAGGGAGAAGGGGTGAAACGAATTATTTAAGGGACCTTAGGAACATGTTTCGCTGGCTTTAAAACAAAAGAAAACCTTCTTAAACAATTCTATCTCCTCAAAAAAGCCATTGATTCTCTTTTACTTTCAAGATCTAACAGCAACATGCTTATTGATTCCATCACCTCTCACCACCTCAAGTGCACTGCCGAATCTTTGTCTCTTTCGACAGCATTGTTGAAACCCTAAGGTGGTTAAAGAGTTGCGTTTAGGTTATTGGGTTGGTCTTTTGGTGATTAAGCTCCTCCATCAAAGCCTTATATTCAAAGCTTGATGTTTGAATTTCACCAAGTCCATAAATATGCTCTTTCAAATCTAGTTATGTTGGGGAACTTGGTAAGTTTTGTTTCTTTTTGTATTTTTAACCAGTTTACTTTCTTTAAGGGTGATTGATGGGGTTTGTGGTGACCTCATTTTGGATTTCAAGAGTGGTGGAGATGGTGGTTTTTGGGCAGTGCTGGCCTTTTAACTTGGTAAATTGGGTGGTGATGGTGGTGGTACAGTGAGGTTTGCTGTTCAAGAGTAGCTGTGGTGGAGTTGGAATGATAGGCTGTACATAGGTTTTGAGGAGTTATGGGGATGCAGAGGAGTTTGGAGAAACACTGATAATCATGGTAGAGTACTTTGGGGGAAACTTAAAATAAAAGAGGGGGAAGGTATATGCAAATAAAAAAATGCCCAATCAAATAATATGAAAGGCAACCATGGTACTTATAACTTTCCTGTAACCCCCTAACCTAACAGCTCCTTGAGCTGTTTCATGTAAGTAAATGAAATTTTTTCATCATAAAATTATTATTTTCTATGTGCCATGCCTTTTTTTCCCCTTACTTTAACATTTTTTCTGTCTTGCAAAAATTCTGTTCACTAAATTATACATTTTCTCCCTTCTTGACAGTCTGGTTGTAAAAAGTACGGAAAATTTTATTTAATATTTCACCACCTTCCTATCCCTTTCAGCTTTAGAAGGCCAAGAAGGTTTTGTTTTGTTTTGTTTTGTTTTTTTTTTTTTTGTTTTTTTTTGTTTTTTTTTTTTTTTTTCGTGTGTGTGTGTGTGTTGAGGATGTTTCCTTTCTCAGATCTCACCAGTGTAATAATTGTAGTTTTTGTTTAATTGGTTTCTGACATAGATGTATCTTTTTTTTGGTCGCAGCCGTTTTATGAACCAGTACTTTTTGCTGATTGCCTGCCTTCAATTATGGCCACTCATCACCCCTGTTAATCCTGTCAGTACATGGGGTCCACTTATATTCATATTTGCAGTTTCAGCAACAAAAGAGGCATGGGATGATTATAATCGTTTTCTTTCAGACAAAAATGCGAACGAGAAAGAAGTGTGGGTTGTGAGGAATGGTATTCGAAAGCATGTATAGTCTCTGCTTCTCTTCATTTTTACAAATATTAATTTCTTTCTAGTGCTTCTTATTGTATTTGACGACATTCCTTTTGCAATAGCAAGCTTTGTTGTGACCAGGAATTTTATGGGGTGAAATTATGTCAAAGCGCAAGAAAGTGCTATTGGCTCTATGATTAAAATAGAATTATCTTTCTTTTGTGTGTGGTCAAGATAATTGTGTTGGCCTTCAATGCACTTATCCATTTCAATGCCTTGTTTACTAATCTTTGAAACGAAACTCTTTGAATGTGGTCCAAAATGCCTGCACTGATTCAAGAAAAAATTGAATAATTTGGAATATGAAAATGTTAAACCAATTGTGTCAGAAGTGGAATGTCCATTACTTTATGCCCCTTTTTCCCTAATATTGTATTGAAAGATAAATGAGAGAGAAGGTCAAAATTGCTGACTTGAAACTCATTAAGTCACAACATAGTTTGTTTATGTAGATAAGAGAAAATTTAATCATAGTTTAAATTTTACGTTGGTGATCTATTCATTGAAGGTTGATTGCATATTTGCATATACAGTTCATATTAGCAATTATATAATTTCACATAACTGTATTGTAAAAGTTACAACTGCTAAAGTGTAAACAAAAATAACAGTAAATTATGGCAATTAGGGCTCCATTGCACCATTTGTTTGTGCAATTTTGTGTTAGCATAGTTTGTTTACAAAAAAAACTAGAAAGTAGGCTAGATATAAACAAAATTTGATGTGCACCTCCTTTGCACACCAAATCATGTTTATATTGATTCCAACTAAATGTTTAATTGACTACTCCCTCCATCTCCTATTCTTTGCAACATGTAGGTTTGACGCACAGACCAATGTGCCCTTAAGGTCTTAAGCATTGGTTTTAATGTGCGACGGGGGAAGTAAATGTGTACGTAAAAGTTTACCTAAAAAAGAAATGTTGCAAGGAAAAAGGGATGGTCCAAATTGTAAAATATCACAAAGAATAGGGGACGGAAGGATTACCCTTTTTTATTGGGCTTACTAATTTCAATGGGTATTCTTTTCAAAAACATCTCTTGTGGTGAAGTTATTTTTCTAGCAGCCATTATAGATGTTATTTAGGTTTCGAGACCGTTTATCTTTGATTGTAGACTTTGAAGAGCAACGTAGCAATAAGCAATCCTATCCATTGGGATTAAGGCTTTGATTGTTGCTGTTGGTTGTTAAACCTAATAACCTGTAAAAAAGTCAAGATAACACATCCTTTGTTTTAATGTGTTGAACACTTGATGTATTTTTCGTTGTTCTAGATAATTAGTTTTATCTTTTCCCTTTATATGAAGAAGTGATTCAATTTATTAACCTTTTTAAAGATAAGTATTTTAAAAAGTAATAGTGTGATTCAGATGTCATTTCCTAGTTTATATACCTTTTGAAAAATTTGTGATTCATCATTTCCCTATTTCTGTTTCAATCTTTGTAACATTTAACATCACAACATTTTTTTTAATGAAAATTCAAAGCATCTTCATTCAAAGATAGTTTGTTTCTTGTTATGATCTGATTGTTTTTGTGCTGTGACACATTATTTCAGATTCAGGCTCAAGATATTCATGTGGGCAATCTCGTGTGGCTTCGTGAGAATGATGAAATTCCATGTGATCTTGTTTTGCTTGGTTCGTCTGATCCACAAGGGATTTGTTACGTGGAGGTGATTTGCTGATCCAACATAAGCTCACTTTATTTTTCCATTTCCAATAGAATTGAATAATTCAAAGTGGGTGTTCTGATTACTTAAGAAACTTGACATAATACAAATAAATTGAATTAGTTTTTATCAGCAATTGGCCTTGCAGCATTTCACTCAAAATATGCTTGTTTTGGAATTTGGATGACAATTCTCAAGACTGAAGTTGATTCTTGTAATTGCAGTAATTATATAAATTTTAGTCAGCTTCCCCTTTTATACAACTATTTCTTATGACATATTATACATAATTTCATCCATGTACCAAAGAATGGTCAATGGTTGAGCAATCATCCGCATATGACATGCACTTTTATGTACAGGTCTTAGACATATCCACAAGATAGATCAAGGACATACTATTATTAGGAATTAATCTCTCGTGAAGATAGTTCTAAAACTATTTTTGATTGTGACGGTACTCATAAAGATTGGGAAAGTATGGTATAATTCCTTCTAAAATTTCCAATTATTTTCTTAATATAAGTGGATAGTGCTTGAAACATAGGAGTGTAGTTTAGGTCCCAATGTGGTTGTTCTACCTGTTCAAATTGATGGTGTGAGCAATTTCCAATTACATCCACAAGATAGATCAAGGACATACTATTATTAGGAATTAATCTCTCGTGAAGATAGTTCTAAAACTATTTTTGATTGTGACGGTACTCATAAAGATTGGGAAAGTATGGTATAATTCCTTCTAAAATTTCCAATTATTTTCTTAATATAAGTGGATAGTGCTTGAAACATAGGAGTGTAGTTTAGGTCCCAATGTGGTTGTTCTACCTGTTCAAATTGATGGTGTGAGCAATTTCCAATTACATCCACAAGATAGATCAAGGACATACTATTATTAGGAATTAATCTCTCGTGAAGATAGTTCTAAAACTATTTTTGATTGTGACGGTACTCATAAAGATTGGGAAAGTATGGTATAATTCCTTCTAAAATTTCCAATTATTTTCTTAATATAAGTGGATAGTGCTTGAAACATAGGAGTGTAGTTTAGGTCCCAATGTGGTTGTTCTACCTGTTCAAATTGATGGTGTGAGCAATTTCCAATTACATCCACAAGATAGATCAAGGACATACTATTATTAGGAATTAATCTCTCGTGAAGATAGTTCTAAAACTATTTTTGATTGTGACGGTACTCATAAAGATTGGGAAAGTATGGTATAATTCCTTCTAAAATTTCCAATTATTTTCTTAATATAAGTGGATAGTGCTTGAAACATAGGAGTGTAGTTTAGGTCCCAATGTGGTTGTTCTACCTGTTCAAATTGATGGTGTGAGCAATTTCCAATTACATTAAGAAATCAAGATTGAAGTCAACTTGAATTGCTTAGGGGCGTTCGGACTGATTCTGTTATCCCTTTTTTGTTTCTTAATGAGGGAACTCAAACAAGACCCGTTTGGTTATGCCGTTTAAAACACAAGTATTCACTGATTTTGTTAAATCTAAAACACTACTAAAAAAACCATTATTTGTGGTTTATGAATTGGTTTTGGGTTACATGACACTTTACAGAATTACTTTCTCTCTTTAATGCGTTCTCCCGTTATTCTATCCTCTGCTTCCTTCATCTCTCTGCATCGCATTACTTGCTTAATTTCTCTATTTTTCCTAAAATCTTAATCTCCCACAGAAGTTGTGGTAGATATCAAAATTCAACCACATGAATGTCATGCTGGAAGATTTTGAGCTTCAATGCTATTACTATACTGCCTTTTCTCTGACTTGGTGAAACTGCAGACTTCTGCATTGGATGGAGAAACTGATTTGAAGACAAGAGTCATTCCATCAGCATGCATGGGCATAGAATTTGAACTACTTCAGAAAATAAAGGCACGTTATTTCTTTTATTTGTGCAGCTGTACTTTTGTAAACTGTTGAAGGAAAATTATCATGATAGATGTATATCATTTTTATCATTGGCAGGGTGTTATTGAGTGCCCTAATCCGGACAAGGACATTATGAGATTTGACGCAAATCTAAGATTATTTCCTCCGTTCATTGACAATGATTTGTGTCCTTTGACAATCAAGAACACACTCCTCCAGTCATGCTACTTGAAGAATACAGAATGGGCTTGTGGAGTGGCAGTCTATACTGGTTAGTCCTACTTCTATCGATTGTTGACACAGGCAAGAGACATATAGTACTGAAAAGTCTCTAATCTGTTTCATCTTGCCCTCATAAAGCGGGTGGCGCTTTGTCAAAAAGTAGTCATGTCCCTACTGATGAAGGAGGTTTTTTTGTCTGATTAACTCTGGCAATGGGAATGTTCTTAGAGCATGTGCTATTTCTTTTTGAGGGCTGTCTCTTGTGTGCAGTAGGAATGGTTGATCTGTTATATGGATTCTATAATTCTGTACCACTTTCATTTCTTTAGTTGCTCCAATTGGCTGGTATTCATGATCTCACTTTGACCCCATTGTTTTACTAATTTATAAGAATTTATGTTATCACATTTTCCTCGAATAGTGTAAGAATTATTACTAGTTTATAGTTAATGGTCAGAAATTAGTGTTTGGGAATGTGCAAATTATGCTGGAGAACTAAAAAACAGAAGGAATCTATGTTATTGTGGGCGTATAGAATGGGAAAATCCAATTTATGGAAATTTAGAGTGCTTCTATCCTTTGTAGTTGGGCTTTATCGGTTCATCCATTAGCAAAGTCGGCTTAAGTGCAATCTATTGGATTGTTCTGTGAAGAGTTAGTATTAGTGGAAGGTCAATTGGTCATTGTTTAGCTTGGATTTGAAGTGGTAGACATGGTGAGTTGGTAACTCGGGTACATAGCTTAGGGCTAGGTTGGAGACAGAAAATGAATGGAAAAAATTGCCCCTCTAGTGACAAATTGTAAAACTATGCTACTTATTGTCTGTGTTTGATATAATATACCTTCTCAATCCTAATGTGCTCTTTCCTTTTCGTTTAAATGGAATTGATAGTTTTGAAAATTTTGTGGTGCACCTTTACTTGTTATTGACGGATCTTGAATGGGTAAAATTTTTTCCGGAAAATTCTGTATGATACCAATGTACTATTTGCTTTTCCATATAATACCCATTTCTTTCCATTAGGTAAAAGTTGATTGTGTTTAATTTAGGATGAGATGTCATATTTTGCTTTGTGCATTTACTAATTTACCCCTATGATTTCTAAGTTCCTTTCTTTTTGTGGGTTCTTCCTTTTCTACTCCACTTTTATCATTATATTTAGCCATTCCTCCTGAATTATGAGGTTGTATGTTGTTTTTTGCTCTGTGTGTTTTTTTTTTTTTTGGGGGGGGGGGGGGGGTGGGTGTTGCTAATACCTTCTTTTGGGGTTACTTATGGGTTTTTAAAGAGTTTGTTGTGTAGAGTTTTCAATGGATACTTATATTTTTTAACGGGTTACTTGTTGGTTTTTAAGGGGTTACTTGTGTATATTTTTCAATGGGTACTTTTCTTTTAAAGGCTTACTTGTAGGTTTTTAAGGGGTTACTTGTGTAAATTTTTCATNTACCTTCATCCAATGTCTAATTAGTAACGTTGACTTTTGATCTTCTTCAATTACTTGCTTTCATCCTCTGAAATATATATAGTTTCACACACCTTTTGTTTTTGACAGACTTTAGTTTAAAATGGAAATTATGGCATATTACAAGTGAAGAGCCCATAGCGATGTTCCTAATCATTTTCTTCCCTTTCATGAAAATGGTGAATTGAGATGAAAAAAGGCAAGTAATAAAGAATGAGGGAGAGATCGGATAGAGGGAAAAACAGAACAAGGGGTGTCAAAGAACAGGGGAAAATTAGTAATTACACAAAGATAAGTTGAATATCTTAAGTTAAATTTAGTGCAAATAACTTGTACTTAATAGAGATGTTACTGTAGCGCTTAGGAAAAAATTACAAGGGCATATGTGATTGAAAAAATTATGGTTACCATATGGAAAAGTTAAACGATTCTGAATAGAAGTTTACAACTAATTTTATCGTTTAATTTTCTTTCTTGAACTATGATGCTGGTCTATACTGAAGCCAACTACTGAATGATTGTTCATATTTTTCTCTTTCTAGGCAATGAAACCAAACTTGGAATGAGTCGAGGGATCCCAGAGCCTAAGTTAACTGCCGTGGATGCTATGATTGACAAGTTGACTGGTGCTATATTTGTATTCCAGATTGTAGTTGTGACTGTTCTTGGTGTAGCTGGAAATGTGTGGAAGGATACTGAAGCAAGAAAGGTCTTCTTCTGCTTGCAAAAGTTATTTTTATTTGAGAATTGTGTAGTGTTTTAAGAATATCCGTGTTTGCAACTTTGTCTGTTTTGTTTCAATTTTCAAGTGCAAACTTGATTGACACTTTCCTTTTTTTTTTCCGTTGTATTTTTGGCAGCAATGGTATGTCTTTTATCCTGAAGAGGGTCCTTGGTATGAACTGCTAATTATTCCCTTACGATTTGAGCTGCTATGCTCCATAATGATACCAATCTCGATAAAGGTAAGCAGCTGATTTTTCTCCTCTTGTCCGATGTTCCATGATGATACCCTCATCGATACTTTGAATGATACCCTAGAGTCTGAGCCTGAAGATGCACTCACTTGGAATCTATTCTAATATTTTGATGGAGTTGAAATTTTTGTCTTTTTTGGCTTTTTATGAGATTAAGCTGAATAGAATTGGTTATGAAAGATGCTCAGACTTGGCTAGTCAGTCTGTCTGTACTAGTGCCTTGTGTCTTGTGCCATGGAGTCTGGGTCAGACTGCCATACCCTCACTCGTTATTTTCCGATGACTATAAACCATCTTCAGTTTGAGGTCCATTTCCGAACCCACAACTCTCCCGTACCATCTTCTCCGATGACAGCACCTGTGTATTTTTTTCTGTTTCCCTTTTTTCTTTACTTTATTAATTTGGTATTCTTAGTACTACCTCTGTTTCATATTATTTGCAAAGATTTGACATAAAGTAGAGAGGAAAAATGTCTAATCATTGCAAATAATATGAAGCGGAGATAGTAGTTTGAATATTTTTAACCTACCACAAGTTCTAAAAGTCCAGCTATAAAGCTTCTGTTCTGAGATTTTTATCTCCAAATGCTTCGACTTTAATTTAACGGTTTTTCACAAAATACCTCAAAGGTTTGCAAGAATGCACCCCTATATTTTTCTTTTCTCAAAGGGTACCCCTATTAATTGTTTTTTTATTCACATAATGCCCTATTGTTAGGTTTTCCATTAAAGAAACGTGTGAGTGAGATTCTTTTTTTTGATGAAATGCACATTATACCCTTGAGGTTTGTTGAACATGTGTAGAATATTCTAATGGCTATTTCTCACACTTATCTCCTTTGCTATACTTTCCAAAAATAATAATTAAGTAATGGAGGGGCCATAGTGGTGGCATGGTGTCGGATTGCTAAAAGTTGCACAGATGTGGTAGTGGTGGGCTTGATGGTACTGTAACTGGATGGAAATGAGAGGAGAGACAGGTTGTGGGAATTATAATCAAGAAGAGAGAAGATAACTAAATAAGTTGGTTAGCGAACACGACATCTATTGTCTAGTTTTAGAATTGTTGTGAATTTAAAAAGTTTATAGAATATATAAGGTGTGTTTATCAAAAAACCAGACAACCTCAAACAGTGTGGTAATAATTCCCTTCTTTAACGGGATGCCCCCATGTTGCTTTCACCTTTATTATTTGGGTTAGTGCTACTGTCTACGTCTTTATTAAGACAATTCCTTTTCTTTCCCTATCTCGCACCATGTCCTTTATTTTCCATACAGTTTTCTCCCCTCAAATTTACACACTTACACTGAATTCTATGCCAAACCCTTTTTTTGGGTATTGTGGGATATTGGGTTAGTGGAGGGTGTGTAAGGTTGGATCAATTGGATGGTTGTAATCACTAAGCATGTCCAACTTTGCCAATATTAATTTCATTCTTCCCAAAGCCATCTGATAGAAGAGGGTAAACATGACATTATGCCATCATGTGATTAGACTAAACGGACATTAGTTTTGCCTCCCATTCCGCTTTAACAAAGCGCCAAGGCATAGTTTCCTCCCCTAAGCGGTGTATGGTAATGGTGGGTTATTTTGTAATTGATTTGAAACAATTTTGAAGGTAGATTTGTAAATTAGTTTTGTGATTGAGTTGCTCTCAATCTTTCATTATTTATAGATGAATTTGGGTGGTGATTCGGATTGCATCTCATTCTTAATTGGTTGATTTTGGTGGAGAGATTTAATGATAGTGTTTGATTAAAGAAAGCTTTCATTGATGATGGTGAATATGGAGAAGATTGAATGAAGATGATGATAGGCGATGAAATTATTGGTATAATTTGGAGAGGAGAGCGATTGAGGTTTCATTTCATTTTATTTTTTTAAACAGTTTAATTAAACCTTAGGGGTATATAATGCATTTATTGCAAAAATATTATCCACGAATGCTTCATTAATGGAAAAGCTAACAGGATGGCATTTGGTGAATAATTAGCAATTAATAGGGGTACCTTTTGCGAAAAAGAATAATATAGGGGTACCCCATGCATTCTTGCAAACTTGGGGGTATTTGGTGAAAATTTCGTTTATTGCATTAAGACCATGTGTATTTTCAAAAAAATTTATTCCCTTCTCTCCACTTTGTTCTTTAAGTTTCTTTTTTTGGCTTTCTTTTTTATTCTTTACGTTTCATTTCTTTCCTCTAATAAACACTATTGTTTTCTGTAATTAACTACAATGACCATTATTATTGTTATTTCTATTGTTATTGTGATCTTTTCCCTAAAAAAACTCACCACATTAAATCAAAACACTTCCCATTTTAAAAAAAAAACTTAAAATTTGTTTTTCTCCCAATTAAGCTTCATAATTTCTTATTTTAATCAACACACTTCCCACTAAAATACTTCAAATAACAATAAATATCCTAATTCCAATAATATTTTGTCACTAAATCTAATTTTCTTTAATTTACGTGTAAAAGTCAAAATGTAAAGAATAGACCGGAATGGAGGAAGTAATAGTTTAGGTTTCTTGAGTAGGACACATAGATGACACTTCATTATGGTCCGAGACTGAAAATTTCGCAAAATAGTGAAATCGGTTTACTTATAGTTTTGGACACATACGTAACACAATATAGACTTCCATAAATGCATAACTATTGGTATAAATGGTTGAAAATGTGTCTTGCCAATTGTGAAAAGTGAAATATTTAATGTTGTAATGGAAAATAGATGGAGGTAGTAAGTATGATGAGGTCTCATGTCCACGAGTACACCTCCAAGATTTGGATCCTTAAAACGCCTGTCCCGTTAAAATAAAATTCAGGCCCAACACTTGGAACTCTACCTGAGTCAGACACCCTTAAGAAAATGTTGATGGACCTCCTGTCAAGACTGTAGTGTTCTATGATTTACCGAATTTATGTAATTGAAAGTGATAATGTTTATTTTTCTGTACACTGTTTAATAATACAGTATAAAAATCCTGCTAAACAATTGGAAGCCAGTGACAGTGAAATCTGGACATTACTAGCTGCAGTGTCTAACATGTGAACCTTATATGCTTTTATTATGGCAGGTATCTCTTGATCTTGTAAAGAGCTTATATGCCAAGTTTATTGACTGGGATCTTGAAATGTTTGATGAAGACACAGGTGTTCCTTCTCATGCAACAAAGTAAGACATGATTATTCCCTTCTACACAGTCCACTAACTAAATTATATGGAAACATTTTGAAGTCTTTTGTCTTTTGCAGTACAGCAATAAGTGAAGACTTAGGTCAAGTTGAATACATCTTGACTGATAAAACTGGAACCTTGACTGAGAACAAAATGGTTTTCAAGAAGTGCTGCATTGGTGGAAATTTTTATGGGAGTGAGAATGGGGATGCTTTGAAAGGTTTGTTTTTTGTTATGAATCAAGGTTTTCTTACATTACTCATTACGTAACCCAATCAAAATTTTTATACCAACCTTTTCAACTCGTCATATAATTTCAATTGCGGTGTACATTCATATAGAATTTTTTTCATATCGTGAGAATTGTTTGTTTTGTGTTCTTTACTTATATTTATATGTATATATTTATTTATTTATTTGTGTTCTTTGTTTATTGTTTAATTTAGAGGATACTCGGGCACCCATTAGCTATCTTGGGTCATTCTTTTTTTTTTTTTTTTATATATATATATGATATATGGTCTGTTTTGCATGAGAATTTGTTTGTTTATTAGCTTCTGCTTTCTTTTGATCTGATTACTTTCAGACACCTTGGCCCAGCCCGTGCGTTTTTTTTTCAATGAAATTTTCTTCACCACAAAGTACTTGTCATCCTATAAGAAACAAAATATTACCAGTGTTTCTAATAGCTTTTTCTTTTTAAATAACAACTATATTACTCATGCTTAATTTGTGTTTTTGTCTGTTACTCTGTTGATATGGGTTTAGCTGGTTTTAATGTACATATTTATTTATTGGACGGGATTTAGTGCACACAATTTGGATAGGCTTGTCTGCATTATTATTTTACATTATTTTTAGCTGCATCTGTATCTGAAATTTCTTTTATTGGCTGATATATTATATTCCGTTGCCTCCTGGCTGCATTGCATTATGCCTAATTCAGCTGATGGCATGTTCATTGCATTTTCTCTATGATAGTTTGATGTACTGATAACCTTTGTTTTGACTTTTGAGTTTTGTAATTGGGGTCCTCTTTTCAGCTGTGTGATGTTGTGATTACAACAATTTTCTTCATGGTGTAGTGATTGATAAAGTTTATAATTCCTTGCTCAGTAGGGCCTAATTAGATCTTAATTACTTTTGCTTGTGTTTTTGTGTCTGGCTCCTGAATGCTTGCTTCATGTATGTTGGTTCACAGATGCTGCACTTCTTGACGCTATTACCAGTGGCTCTTCAGATGTTATCAAATTTCTTACTGTTATGGCCATATGCAATACTGTTATACCAACAAAGAGGTGACCTTTACATTCAAACTCGAATTTGAACTTCCTTCCTTTTCTTTCTTTCTTTAGATTTGATTGCTGTTAAAAGTTCGAGTAAGTTTCTGCTGATTTATATTCTTGTGATGCCCAATCGTTTTTCAGCAAGAGTGGAGATGTTGTATATAAGTGTCAATCTCAGGATGAAGAGGCCTTAGTTCAAGCTGCTGCTCACTTGCACATGGTTCTAGTCAATAAGATTGCAAATACTCTTGGTACCTATTTCTCTCCTTTATAATCTCAGAAGGATGTCAGGTGTTCATAAAATTGCCAGACTACACTGGTATAATCTGAATTCTTTTTGCAGAGATCAATTGCAATGGTTCTTTGAGACAATATGAATTATTGGACGTACTGGAATTCACTTCTGATAGGAAAAGGATGTCAGTAGTAGTGAGAGATTACCAGGATGGGAAGATTGTACTTTTATCGAAAGGGGCTGATGAAGCTATGTTTCCTTGTAGCTATACTGGTAAAGCAAATATCTTGATTTTCTACTTTATGTATGTTGGAAACTTGGAATCCATTTTAAACAGCTCCATTAATTNTTATTAGCTTCTGCTTTCTTTTGATCTGATTACTTTCAGACACCTTGGCCCAGCCCGTGCGTTTTTTTTTCAATGAAATTTTCTTCACCACAAAGTACTTGTCATCCTATAAGAAACAAAATATTACCAGTGTTTCTAATAGCTTTTTCTTTTTAAATAACAACTATATTACTCATGCTTAATTTGTGTTTTTGTCTGTTACTCTGTTGATATGGGTTTAGCTGGTTTTAATGTACATATTTATTTATTGGACGGGATTTAGTGCACACAATTTGGATAGGCTTGTCTGCATTATTATTTTACATTATTTTTAGCTGCATCTGTATCTGAAATTTCTTTTATTGGCTGATATATTATATTCCGTTGCCTCCTGGCTGCATTGCATTATGCCTAATTCAGCTGATGGCATGTTCATTGCATTTTCTCTATGATAGTTTGATGTACTGATAACCTTTGTTTTGACTTTTGAGTTTTGTAATTGGGGTCCTCTTTTCAGCTGTGTGATGTTGTGATTACAACAATTTTCTTCATGGTGTAGTGATTGATAAAGTTTATAATTCCTTGCTCAGTAGGGCCTAATTAGATCTTAATTACTTTTGCTTGTGTTTTTGTGTCTGGCTCCTGAATGCTTGCTTCATGTATGTTGGTTCACAGATGCTGCACTTCTTGACGCTATTACCAGTGGCTCTTCAGATGTTATCAAATTTCTTACTGTTATGGCCATATGCAATACTGTTATACCAACAAAGAGGTGACCTTTACATTCAAACTCGAATTTGAACTTCCTTCCTTTTCTTTCTTTCTTTAGATTTGATTGCTGTTAAAAGTTCGAGTAAGTTTCTGCTGATTTATATTCTTGTGATGCCCAATCGTTTTTCAGCAAGAGTGGAGATGTTGTATATAAGTGTCAATCTCAGGATGAAGAGGCCTTAGTTCAAGCTGCTGCTCACTTGCACATGGTTCTAGTCAATAAGATTGCAAATACTCTTGGTACCTATTTCTCTCCTTTATAATCTCAGAAGGATGTCAGGTGTTCATAAAATTGCCAGACTACACTGGTATAATCTGAATTCTTTTTGCAGAGATCAATTGCAATGGTTCTTTGAGACAATATGAATTATTGGACGTACTGGAATTCACTTCTGATAGGAAAAGGATGTCAGTAGTAGTGAGAGATTACCAGGATGGGAAGATTGTACTTTTATCGAAAGGGGCTGATGAAGCTATGTTTCCTTGTAGCTATACTGGTAAAGCAAATATCTTGATTTTCTACTTTATGTATGTTGGAAACTTGGAATCCATTTTAAACAGCTCCATTAATTTTATACTAGCAGAGTTTAAGGTCATGTTCTCCTCGTCTTATTTTTACTTATTTTCAGCAAAAATACGTTTAGTTCAGCAAAATTAAGTTTCAATCCTTAATAAATTGTTAATGATTTCAGCAAAAATAAGTTCATATAAGTTGAAAAAAGTTCAGTTCAGTTCAGCAAAAATAAGTCCAGATAAGCAAAAATAAGTTGACGAAAACAGGGCCTAAGCCACTTACATCTAGGCCCTAATTTTTTCATAGTCAAGGTTCTTGTTGGGAGATATTGTTTTCAAATTGACGTAAGGTTCATGAGAGTGCCAAATTGAAAACTATTTTCATTTGTCATTTAGTAGGGTTTAAGGATGTCTGTGCATGTTGACCTCTTTAGAAATACTTGCATAAGACCTGCACCATTGACCGCCTACTTTTAACTATTTTTACATGATTCTTTTACGTGTTATTAATAGATGTACACTTACTGAAACCAGGTCAACAAACAAGGACATTTAATGAAGCTGTTGAGCATTATGCTCAATTGGGGTTAAGGACATTATGTTTGGCATGGCGTGAGCTGAAGGAGGATGAATATCACGAATGGTCTTTGAGATTTAAGGAGGCTAATAGCACTTTGGTTGACAGGGAGGTAATTCATTATCTCACCATTGTCCACCTATCAGGATTGTATGACTATCTCTTGCTTTTTTAAATATTATTATTTTATTTTGTAGTGGCGGATAGCTGAAGTGTGCCAAATGATAGAACATGATCTTGAAATTCTCGGGGTGTCTGCTATAGAAGACCATTTGCAGGCAAGTGCCCTTTTTTTTCCTTCCCAAAATTTGGATTGCAATTATAGTGTGTTTTGATGTTCTTATTTTTACATAGTTACATGTAAGTGCTTTTTTTTTAGTATTCTATTTGACTATTTGTATTCAGGGTTTTGATAAGTGTTCATATTTGATATGAAAGTTTTACTAGTTTTACTTTCACCTCAGCCTATGCATGCATTATCTCCAATTATCAATCAATCAATTAGAGCCTTAATCCAAAAATTAGGGTCGGCTACATGAACCAAAAATGATCATTCCATGTGGTCTTCCACATAAAGTATCTCCAATTAGGTTGGAATAAAAACTACTTCGTATTAGTATGTGATGTATTGCAAATTTATGTTGAGATGAATCTAAAAATATCCCACATGACTGACTTTCCTTTCATATAAACAACCAGAGTGTCATACTGTCATAGTACAAAACGTAAACAGTGCCAAAATTCCTGATGGCTTTACAATTTTGGCATTACTTGTCAATAAAGAGAACTCATGGCCTTGAAGAAGGTACTGACAATCAGATAGAAATGTCCTGTAATATAAAATCGTACTATGCCTGAACTGCCGTTTACAAGTCTCCTTCTCTTCTTTGCAGAATGGAGTGCCAGAAACCATTGAGAGTCTCAGAAGAGCAGGAATCAACTTTTGGATGCTTACTGGAGACAAGCAGAGAACTGCTATTGAAATCGCTCTTTCTTGCAATTTCATATGCCCAGGTACTCCATTTTGTGCTCTTTGCCCCATATAAGAAAGAATATAAAAATTTGCTCTTTGCTTTTCTCCAATAAATAGCATTTATTAAAAATATTGAACTGTGTAAGGCTTAGGAGGGTGAATTCCAACTTGTGATTGGGAAAAGAATATTACATCCGTTTATAGCTGCCACGTAACGTGTCATACCCAATGCAACTATGCAGTGAATCAGTGATGCACTAGGATCCCGTTATACTTCCTCCATATCAGTTTAGTTGATTGACTTTTTATACCATGATTCTCGAGGCAATTTTTGAGAAAAATAATGGAGTAAGGTTAAAGGGTAAATTATTGAGGAAAGTGGGGACCATTGAGGGAATGATAGGAAAAAACAAAGGATAACTGTGTAATTCATTTTTAAAAGTTTACAAAAGAAGGTTAAAAGTAAAAGCGAAGCAACTATTTTAAGACATCCCTAAACAGAAAGTAAAGCAATTAAATTGATACAGAGGAAGTAATACAGTCTTAAGAAGGTCCATTTGAGCACAACCTTACCCTTTTTCAAATAGAGGCTGTGACGTGGCGGATAGTATGTAAACACTTTATATAGCTGCCACTTGTACAAGTTTATATGTGTCTACCTTAGGAATTTACTTGTGCATGTAGTTGCAGTTCAATTTATTTTTCTATTATACAATATACAATATACAATATTACAGAAGATTCACCAATGGATGAGGGGGCCACTCCCATATATCTGCGTTTTAGTTTCTAATATCGTCAAGTCCAAATAGCAATTTTATGATTTTATCTTTGATCAACTGTGCTTAGTCTTGTGCTAATGTGAAACTCACATATGTGATGTGGAGAACTATAAGGTAAAAAGTCATAAAAGAATTTGAGTTGGACATCTTTTTTGTGCATCCTTTTCCATTTTTTTAATCCTCTCACTGCAGAAGACCTGGTGAAGTGGTGAGTCATAATCCCATTAAAATAATATTTTCTTTGCCTTTTGGTGTCCGGTGAAGTGACCATCTTTTGCACTTTCTATCCTCCTTTTTTTTGGGTTTTAATGCTACAATAACATGAAAGAGCTTGATGAAAGATAGAGTAATGTTTCGGACCATCAGGTTAATGCCCTTATGTAGTTATGTGGAATGTGTTTACGATGTAGCTTGCTCACATTTGCTGGAGTTACTAAGAAGAAACAACCATCTAAAGCTATCAAGAATAAGCAAGTAGGTTGATGGGTTTTCCCCAACCCTCGTAACTTGAAGGTTACTAGAAGGGTCTACATCATTCCTCACAAAATTGGACGATATGGGAGCATGGTGAATACCATCTCCCACCGTGTCCGTTTGTTGCACTATTCTAGCCCATATATTGTGGATTAATCCATCAGAAGTATGTACTCTATAATTCTATATGCTATGTCGATTATAATGGTTTTTTTGTATCTTGACAGAACCAAAAGGTCAGCTACTGTTAATTGATGGAAAAACTGTAGATGAAGTTCAAAGAAGCTTGGAGAGGGTCTTGCTTACAATGAGAATAACAACTGCAGAGCCAAAGGTACTGTCATGTTGATTTTGGGTTTATGTTTGACAGCAAAGGTTTTCTTCTTTGGATTGATGCTTTTTTCTTTTGTCCTTTTCTTTCTTTTTTTTTTTTAAAATTTTTGTAAAGAAGCATCTACATAATAATAACCTAAATAATGTTATCGCACGTCCTTAGAAGTAATGGTTTTTGTTTTTGTAATAGCATTTTCATGAATACTTAGAAGGCTGTATATGTTATACTTTGGGCCTTGCAAGTCTTTAAAGTTGTCGGTTTTGAGAAATTTAGAGCGATAAAATTTACTTCGTGTGATTCCAGATATATTCACCGACGAATTTGTCAATTGAAATATGTTTCACTGCACTGTTTTAGATGTATAAACTTGCAAGTTGAAAAGTGCTTAAAGGTTACCAATCACATGGTCATGCCATAATTAAGAATTTTCAGAACTTTTAATATTCAATAATAAGCATGCCTGTTTATATGTTTACAATTCAGAATAAAGGAAAATCATCTAATTGGCTTAGATTCCTCCACCTCAATTAATCAATTAAACAAAGCCTTAGTCCCTTAGATGGGATCGGCTACGTGAATCAAAATTAATCATCCCATGTGGTCATCCACATAAATTTTCCACTTCTATCCCCTATGACCGAGAATCTTGTTCTCTTGTAAATCCAAAAGCTACATGTCTTTTCTAACACCTTCCAACCAAGTCATTTTCGGTCTTCTCTTACCTCGTTTAAGATCTCCCTGAACCCACTCTTCCAGTCTTCCACTCGTCGTACCGAAGCTCTTACCGTCTCACACGTCAAAAAACCAACGCAGTTGGTTTTCCCTGAAAAATAAGATTTTCACATTCTCAACAACCGTGGAAAATAAGATCTGCTTGATACTAGATTGAATTTTTTAAAAAATCCTAAAAATTATAACTTAATTAAAATCGGCACTTAACTAAATATACCAAAAATCGGCACTAGAAAAATAAATCCTTATGCTTAAAAAAAGAAAAACTCTTACAAAGAAAAGGTAAAAAGTTTGTAAGAAAAAACCTTAATAGATGGTTTAGGTTTACTTAAAACACCAATAATCTTGAAGAACTTTCAGGAAACTCTCAAGAATCTCTAAAAACACCTAAGAATCTTTAAGAACCTCTTTTGGACCATTGGTCCTGCATCATTAAGATAAGGATGTTTTAAAGATAAACTGTCGTTAAAGACTTAAAGGTTCATAATTTTGAAGAAAATTGTTGTTGAAGTTGGAGATGCATTTACTTACCACTTGCTTAGAACTAGGTTTGCATATATTTGACTGTCAACTTTCACAAAGAAGTGTTGTTTTTTATTCTATGGTGGTGGCACATGAAGAATAATAATATTGACTCTGTTGGGGTAATTGATGATTTGGTGGTTTATTATTCTCTCTCTCTCTTTCTCTTTGGTATAATACCTGATGATCTCTGATCACCCTTCTTTCTTCATCCTGCTGCAGGATGTAGCTTTCGTAATTGATGGTTGGGCACTAGAAATTGCGCTTCAGCATTACAAAAAAGCATTCTCTGAATTGGCTATATTGTCAAGAACAGCCATTTGCTGCCGTGTGACTCCATCACAGAAAGCACAGGTGAAAGCATTCTTATTTACTTCTATTCTTTCATATAGGAGAACATATAATTTTACAAGAAGTTTGTTCAATTTACTTGCCTACTGAATGATACTAACTATGAAAATAAATATAAATTGACCATAAAATTTTGATCTTGAATTATGTTGGATAGGAAACTTACAAATATAAAATAACCTACTATAAAATGTACCAAGTATATTTTAGTGAACTTAGTGACGTCAGTCAACTTTTTCAACCTTACTAAGGTACCAAAAAAAGAAAGATTGACCAAAACATCTTTGGTTAAGTCTTTAGAATTTTTGAGATACTTGTATGACCCAGTTCAGTTTTGTTGTTTTAATGTATAAAAAGATGCATCTGAGAACCATAACAAAATCCTTGTTTTGTTCGAAAGTTGAAACCGAAATCTGCTGATTACTGGAAGTTTCCTTTAAGGCTGTAATATCAACATTGACAGATCACCTACTCTTTTATTTTTTTTTTTTTTATGTATTTATTTTGTTAGTCACTGGTCAGTTTACTACCAATGGAATTTGTTGGTCTCCTCTTGTTTATCTCCTCTATATTGTTCCCTTCTCTGTTTTTTTCCCCTCGTTACTTTTCTCTCACAAAGTCTCAGTACTGTCCGACATGGATATCAAATATCAGATGTGTAGAATATGCTTTCAAAAAAAGATGTGAATATTTGACTAAACTTCTTGTTATTGCTAATGTTTACTCAGCTATTAATATATATTAGGGATATGATATTCTATATTAATCTCGATACATCTTGTGACATCTATAAGATCACATTATGAAGATGAGAGTTGTTGAGGTGGGTGTGTGGGATACTAAGGTCACTTTAAAAGATAGATTTGAGAATGAAGGTATTCGGAGGAAAATTTTAGTATCATTTGTTGGGATCAAAAAGGAAAAAATCGTTTACGTTAGTTTGGGCACGTAAGATGGAGACTACAAGAGGCCTTGGTGAGTGGGCTTGAAGAATGGCTAAAGGATGGGCTGCTGAAGAGATTGAGGACCTAAGCAAATTTGGATGAGGGTGGTTGTTGGCAATATGCCTTGCCTATAGATGTGTGAACCTTTCCCTTGCTCTAGTATGCCTCAAGCCTTAAACTTCAGGTAATGCTTCAACATTTTGTTTAAATTTGAGGAAGTGGAGAGTAGTTTAAGAGAAGGGGACAAGGGCAATGACTTAGAAGAAAATCTAGGGAAAGGAAAAGGTGGGATAGGGAGGGATTTGTTTTCCCTTCTATAATAGGCTATCCCTCCAAAATTGGAGAGTTATGGAGTAAAAATGGATCTCCAATTTTCCCTCCCTTTATTTTGATTCCTCTTTCCCTCTATTTTTTCCTATATAACTTGCTATCCAGACAAATTGTAGAGGTGGTTGACCACTAATTCCACCTTATCATTTGATTGAGGTTCCTTTTTTATGAAGCTTGTTGACTTGGATTTTTACATCTTAACAAAATCTACTTTTCTATCCCATTTCAATGGTCAGCATACATTTGGACATAGCACATGGTAGAGCCCCTCGAAAGAAAAGGCACTTTGTGTGTGTGTGTGTGGGAGGGGGGGGGGGGGGATATATTTCCCTTGATGAATTAATTTTTACCCTCTTGCATGTGCCAAACTTTGTATTCCAACAATCTTACCATGACAATTTCTTCCTTTTTTTTTTCCTTTTCGTTACTTGGTTTTATAAGTTCGAGCATTTGGATACTATAATACCTTAAAAGTATTGGAAAAACTTGAAGCTAAATTTTTTAATCTGAATCCTAATAATCTGCATATACTAATAATACAAATATACACGCTCTCAGGTTCTATTTTGAAGGCATTTAACTTTTGTACTTTTCCTTTCTGGTTCTTTTTTCCCTTAGCTTATAGTTAATCTGATCTAAATATTAAAGAATTGTCCAATTGCATCCAAAAATAAAAAGAAAAGAAAGAATTTCTTGCATTTAGTTGCTTTCCATGGCTCCACGCTAGTGCATCTTCTTCATGTAAAGGTGTTAAGCCTTTTGCATGGTCTCTAGGAAGATTGAGTCACCTTGGGCTGTCTAAAACATTTTAGAAGAGAAATGAAAGTGGATTCTTCTATGATTTTCCTAGAATTGGTATTCTGGGCTGTTGCTGTGTTGATGATCAAATTTTTTTTAAGGCATGACTTTGCTCGTAAATTCTAAACCTGAATTTTTGTTGTTCAATTTTTTTTTTTTTGTTGGAAATAGTAAATTTCTTGTATTTATTAGGACTTATCTCTTTTCCCTTTGATGCGCAGCTTGTACAGCTGTTAAAATCATGTGACTACAGAACACTGGCTATTGGTGATGGAGGCAATGATGTAAGGATGATACAGCAAGCTGATATTGGTGTTGGTATCAGTGGGAGGGAAGGGTTACAGGCAGCAAGGGCAGCTGATTATAGTATTGGGAGTATGTCTATTCAGAATTTTGTTTGTTACCTTTACTTGGACTTTTTGTGGATTTCGGCTGAAGAAATTGAACGATTGGAAGTGTAGAGTTTTTATTGATTAGAATATTAAGGGGTTCACTTAGATGATTAAACTAGTGAGGGCTCTAAACTGATGATGTTCATTATAAAGAACACCTTTGTGGGGAATATTTTGACCAATCAGAAACTATCGTGATCATGCCATGCTAGGTTAAATTCTTCTATGGACCATTTTTGATTTCCAATGTGCTTATCAGCTTATAAACACCTTTGCATAGTCTGATCTCTCAAGGTCAGACAGATACCCATCAACCAATTGACCATATGTAAAGTAGCCCATAGACATTTAAACTTAAATGATTGTCATCTTCTCTCTTCTTCCTCAAGGAAGGACTGCTTAAATGTGCAAATGTCCTAGTAGCTGTCTTAATAAATGAACAGTATCATAGTAGCTCCTTAATAATTCTAGGATGCTAATTAAGCCATTGTTAGATTATCTTCCTTATTCTTTTTTTCCCCATCTTCTGCATTGGCCAAGTGTTAATAGGTTTACCAGCGACTATTCATTACTTTTCTTATAGCAAATCTCCGAGGATGTTTTTTCACCTCATCGCCTTGAATTAGTTGCAAATGTCCTAGTAACTGTCTTAGTAGATGAACAATATCATAGTAGCTCCTTAATAATTCTAGGATGCTAATTAAGCCATTGCTAAATTGTCTTCCTTAATTTTTTCCCCATCTTCTGCATTGGCCATGTGTTAATAGGTTTACCAGCGATTATTTATTACTTTTCTTATAGCAAAACTCCAAGGATGTTTTTCACCTCATTTATATCATTTACTATCTCCGCCTCGAATTAGTTGTAACAAATATTATTTTATGCCTCACAAATTATTATTTTTATTCCAACTAATTCGTGGCAGAGGTAGTACTATATTTTTTGTTATAATTATGCATATCAATTATGATGTTAATTTTTTAATATTTTACTTTTTTTCCCCAGTTATATGTAGATAGTCGTGTTCCTGATATCATATGCTAATCTTTCACAAATAATCTTTCATTTGCAGAATTCCGGTTTCTGAAACGATTGATTCTTGTGCATGGACGATATTCGTACAACCGCACAGCATTTCTGTCCCAATACTCCTTTTACAAATCCCTAATTATATGCTTCATTCAAATATTGTATGTTGATCATATGCATTTGTTATTAAGATTATGGTCTTTATATTCTCTGCTTATCAGGCTTGCTTTAATACCAGATACCTAACTCATCAAGAGCATTCAGTTTCTCTTTTGTTTCAGGCATCTCTGGAACTAGCCTCTTCAATTCTGTCAGCTTGATGGCTTATAATGTCTTTTACACAAGTGTCCCTGTTCTAGTTAGTGTTCTTGACAAAGATCTAAGTGAAAGGACAGTGATGCAGCATCCTCAAATCTTATTTTATTGCCAGGCTGGAAGGTTTGTGTTTTCTTTTTGGGTCTAAAGATGTGCAGCTCTCTGAATAATATCTAAATTTCATTTAGTGGTCTCCCTGCTGAAGGTCATTGACTTGTTGAGTTCAATATGCTTAAGACCTTGCTATGAACTGACATAACTTGGTTATATTGAATGATATTATCAAATTCGAAAATGGTTATATATAATGATAACCTGGAAGTTCTGAAGATAAAGGATAAATACAATCTACTGAGAGGCTTGTTCTCTCCTATATACATAGGAAACGGAAGGAATTTTTGAACAATATTCTGCTTGTTCTGGCACTCTCTTAACTTCTCTGTTTATAGAGAACCTGATACTCTTTCTCCTTGTCTCTCTTCTAACTAACCTTCTTACTTATATAAACTAATGCTAAATTACTATCCAACCAATCACACATTACCCTTACTACTCTGCTCCCATTAATCTAGGCTATTTTTACCCTCCAACAATGATGAAACCTTAGAATGTGAATCAAGGGCTGTGTTTTTCCTTTCTAACCTTTTCAGCTAACTTGTCAGCATACTCAACATCCCTCTCTTTTCTTTACAACAAATGTTTCCAAATTTCAATTATTACAAACGTTTAAAATTATATTCCTAATACAAGTAGTAAAATGGTGAAGGGCTTCAATTAGTGCTTCTGAATCTATGTCAATCTTGGCATTCCTTGCGACAGTTTTAACCATTTTTACCTCCTCAAAAGCACTAAGGCTTCATTGTGGAGGGCCTCCACGGCTCCACCTTCTCGTACCCTTGGAAAACATCTTCCCGATTTGTTACAAGATACCAATATATTCCTGTGATAGTTATGTCCATTTTTCTGGCTCTTATTCCAGCATCATCCACTTTGACAATGACCTTCTCACTCCTCATATCCTCCTTTGTGGTCCATTCTTTCATTTCCTTGGTTATCTTGTCTCTCACATACTATATGCTGCAGGCTGGTAGATTGAACAAGTGCAGAATCATGACTGGTTAAATTCGAGTAGACTAGGCTCACGATTTGCAGAACAATGAATGATAACTAAATTGAGCCGTATTGATGCCATAATTATTACTATGTATTATTCAATTTAAGTTTTTTTAGGAATAAACCTTAATAATTCTACAATGGTTCCATGAACTTCCTCTAAACAGGTCACCTGAAAAGTCAACTATTGTTTCCTTCTTTTTGAGAAAAGCTAGAGATGATGAAGTTACATCATTTCACTATCACTAAAAACACTTCAATACAAAAACAATTTCTTGTTACTTCAAAGCCTTTACGCTAATCTATATACTACGTATTTAAGCTGTTTTAAAACCATTCTCAAACTTTGGCAATTCATTAATGAGTAAAGTGTGTTGGAAATTCTGAATTCTTATGTAATTGATTATCATTTTGTAACAGGGTTCTCAATCCAAGCACCTTTGCTGGGTGGTTCGGACGTTCCCTTTTCCATGTATGCATCTGAACTTTCAATATCGTACATATACTACCTCCATTTCTTATTAGTTACAACACTTGGGTATTATTTGTAAGATATAAAAAATTCAGGTGTTGCAACTAACAAGAAACGGAGGTAGTACATATATATACTATAGTGCTTCGGCTGATTATGAATTGTAACTTCGGTACAAAAGTTCGGCTGGAGCTACTGTTTTTTCCAGTAATAGGACCAAAATTCCACTAGCCTTCTCACTATTCTTTTCATTTAGCTAGCAATGCCTTTATTGTTTAAGTCAAATACTTAGTTTTGCTACCTTAATCAGTCGGGATGAAAAAGTGTGTCATAATTCTTTAACTTTTAAATGGCTAGATTTTATGGGGTAACAACGAATCATCTGGGACGGTGGGACTGTTTGAAGTTCTATCACTTTCGATCCAATGAACCAACTTTTATGAATCCATCTTCTTGCTTGTCTTTAACTGATCAAGTTGATGCAAATTGCAGGCTATTGTTGTATTTATTATCAGCATAAATGCATACTCTATTGAAAAAAGTGAGATGGAGCAGGTATCGATGGTAGCACTCTCGGGATGCATATGGCTGCAAGCTTTTGTTGTAGCACTGGAAACAAAGTAAGCCCTTATCTCTCTTAGTGGTAGAATAAGATTATGCTGCTTGTGATTTGAAATAAAAGAGAAAATAATGTGGTGATGATTTTCTATTAAAGCCCCCCCCCCCCCCCCCCCCCCCCNAAGATTACTTAACGAACCCTCCTCTTCATCCAACAAGAAGCGAGTTCTCTTAGGGATCAACAGTATCACTTGATTCATTATGATAAGATGTTTGGATCTTACATGTATGTAAAGAACTTATTGATGTTTCAGAAATTTCTTCAAATTAGCATTAATTTCTTTACATGTATGTAAAGAATTTGCAAGATTACTTAACGAACCCTCCTCTTCATCCAACAAGAAGCGAGTTCTCTTAGGGATCAACAGTATCACTTGATTCATTATGATAAGATGTTTGGATCTTACATGTATGTAAAGAACTTATTGATGTTTCAGAAATTTCTTCAAATTAGCATTAATGGTTTTCAGTTTTTTGTTTTGTTTTGTTTTTGTTTTGCTTTTTTTTTTTCTTTTTTGTTTTGTAAGTCAAATAGTTAAACTAATCGCCATGATTTTGAAAACTTAAAACAAAAAAGTGCAAACCACTTTCCGTTTTTAGTTTTCAAAACAACCAGAATTTAAAACAATGCATGATAACTAGTAGTCTGCAGAGTAGCGTTTAGTTTTTTCATATTTTTAACCATGAATGTATCCTTTCCTACTTACATTCTTTTTTCCCTGGTTTTAGTTCCTTTACGATATTACAGCACCTTGCCATATGGGGGAATCTTCTTGCCTTCTACATCATCAATTTGATTGTCAGCGCTATTCCATCATCGGGAATGTATACAATCATGTTTCGGTTGTGTAAGCAACCATTTTACTGGAATACAATGTTTGTAAGTACCTAAATGCTGAGGACCCATAAATAATTGTCTCCGCATAGTGTCTATTTCTTGCCTGCTGCTTTTGTGTATGTGTGTTTTTCTGGCGCTGATAGAAAGGTGTATTTGTTTCAGCTTATTGTTGTGGCTGGCATGGGTCCTATATTAGCTATAAAGTACTTTCGATTCACATACAGACCAAGTAAAATCAACTTACTGCAGCAGGCTGAGCGTTTGGGAGGCCCCTTCTTATCTCTAGGTAATGTAGAACCACCGCTTAAGTCAATTGAGAAAGAAGTTGTGCCCTTGTCCATATCTCACTCAAAGAGCAGGGGTCCAGTTTTTGAGCCTCTCTTGTCAGACTCTCCAAATTCTACTAGAAGGTCATTTGGCCCTGGGACACCGTTTGATTTTTTCCAGTCGCAAGGCAGATTGTCTTCTAACTACTCAAGAAATTGTAAGAATAATTAATTCAGCAAGATATGATGCGAGTGTATAGCTTATCACAACTAGGGTTATATTTTTTGTACCATCATGTTATAGGCGATATGTAGAATGTAACTGGGTATCATATGTACAGAAGATAAATATAGTTTAGAACTTTAGATAGAAGGGATTTCTTGTTTCTAATTTTATAGTCATTCATTTAGATGGTTCAACATTTACAGAGTTATGTATCATCTCCATAGTTACCACTTTACCATACCTATCCTCGTTTAAATCATGCTGCTGGACTTGTTTGACTTATCTGTATGAATTCCATGTATATCTATAGTCAATACTATGTAACATGGTGCTTTGAGGCTTTGAGCGACTGCTTTTGTTACCCCTCTGTATTATATATTTTGTGTGTATGCATGCGTGCATGTATGTAAAGATCGTTGGTCCAAAATTAGATCATCCAAGATCGTTGGTCCAAAATTAGATCATCCAAGATCGTTGGTCCAAAATTAGATCATCCAAGATCGTTAGTCCAAAATTAGATCATGAGGGTGATCGATGCTGATTTAACTAGTTAACTTGATTGAAGTGGGTTAGGTAGAAATTGTGATTTTACATGAGGTTAAGAGTATATAAGAACAACGAAGAGATAGCCAAGGGCACGAGTCTACAGCAGCTTGGATCTATGATTTATAACAGTTTGCAACCTTCAAAGGATTTGAAACAAGGCAATTAATTCACTTATGATGCCAATTGGTATTACATGGACCCAAGTCCATATAGCTAATTGTGTACCCCTATTCAAAGACCTAATGTTCAACTATGGACACATAATGTTCACCTTAGTTTACATAACGTTCATTTCACAAAATTGAATATTAAACAACATACTATTATTGTTTATCCAGTTTTAAATTAATATTTCACCAATAATCATTTCCTCATGAGGCTTGGGACAACCTCTTCCTGACTTAGGAAAGCGGGTATAATCTTCATGACCACTTGTGGACAACACTACAGATGCCTCTATCTGAAGCAAACCTGGAGCAGTAGACTAGAGGAGCAATATCATTTGCTCATGGAGAAGGAAGACACGAGCTCCCAATACTTAAAAGGTCAAACATTCAACAACAACAAAAAAAAAAGGTCAAACGAAGAGAATATGTAAAAACATTTGGCATACCTTCGATTTTCTCACTGGCACATAACAACCCCAAATATTAACATTTGAACGGCAGAAACTGTACAGCAGATGATGCATTACTTTTATCAGTTTATATTGCTTTATCATTTGCAAGACCAATGATTCCCATATCTATGAAGCAAATTGAATAATAAATAGTGCTTACTGAACAATTGGGTCGGTCGTAATATGCATTCACTGATCAAGATTACTTCTACTAACAACCCAATAAAAACAACATATAAACAGCTTCTAACAAGAAATTATGGCTTTAGAATATAGATCAATAGTGACTAGTACAAGCACTAACCAAAAAAAATAAATCCATGTTCCCTACTAATACCTGCCTCTTGTAGACCAAAATGCCTCAAAAGAAAGAGCGACAAAAATAATAACACTGACACAAAGCCTTGTAGCGAAGGAAAAAACCAGCCATAAGACTACAATGCCTACCAAAAGGAAACAACAGAAAGCAAGATAATGCAGTGAGTTAATAAATAGAGTAGCTCTCACTGACACCAGGCTTGAATTTCTGATAGATAGAAAGAGCAATCGGCAAAAGACCAGCAAGTGCGATAGAGATATGATCAGAGCTGCTTGTCTTCACCGTAATTTGTCCACTTTGCTTATTGTTTAACGCAACACGAAGAGCCATCTTTGAATTCCTTCCGACAGAAACTTGGGACTGAAAGTTGCCTCCAATAGCCAAGTCCCCTCTCCATTTCATCAAAGTAAGTGTGAGCGAGGACTGATCCTGCCCAACTGGATAATCTGCATCTCTCAGCCGTACTTCCACATTAGCTCCATAAGCAGCATCTTTCTGAGAACGAACAGTCCCAGTGCTCCCAACCAAAACAAGCCTCTTACCCAAGGTAATCTGATCCTCAACTTTAACTCCAGAAGCCACATTCTCACCCAAAAATGTAACACTGACTCCTGCAGTTGTCTTGTTTTTCTTCAAGTTCTTGAATTTGCTTTCCCCTTTGATGATGTAGGCATATTGCTTACCAATACTTTGAACATCAAAGCCGACTAAGCTAGATCCATTTTCACCATGTTTAGCAGCAACTGCAGAATCCAGGTGGACATTGAAGTCTTTTTTGTCTTTAGTCACTTGCGCTGTCACTGCAGCAGGGAAACGTCCTGCAATTCCCAAATTCTGCTCAACATTGACTCCATCATACCCACAATCATGGTCCCAACCATGGGTGTCCAATACTGGCCTAGCCAAAAACTGTGAAGTTGGCTCCAAGAATCGATAACGATAAGCTGGGTTGTCACTGTCGAAAGAGGGAGGTAAAGCCATGTCAGGTAGTGGCACCGGCACAGCAGCAGGTTCTCCATTATCATCATCTCCATTCTCAGCATCATAACCATCAGGCATCTCACTATAACCACCGACCCTACTCTTCCCCTTCTTCATTTCCCTCATCCTTTTCAGCTCCTCTTTCCATTGCTTCTTCTGAAGAAGCTTTACTCGGTAATCATACTCTTCAAAATAAGCCTTCTTCTGCTCACCACTCAGCTTAGCAAGCTGAGATTTCCTCAGAGGCTTGAACGGTGGAAGCTGATCATACTCATCCACCTCTTCTTCTTGATCAGAATCTGATAAGTCGTCCAAGTCAATATCAGAATCAACATTGTCACCACCTTGATCAGCTGAAAGTTTTGGGTGAGCACGGGGTTGCAACAATGAAGACAACAGATATGGGAGCGGCGGTGAGCGGGCACGAAAGCCGAAGAGCTTTCGACTATCATAAGGTTCTTGCGGTTTTGAGATGGAACTTGCCTCCGATAAGATTTTCACAGAGTAGCACAGCACCAATAACTGTGGTCTCCAGGCTTGACCATTAGGAAGGACTTTTTGACCTTCTCTGTTCTTACGACATGCAGGGTGGTTCTCAACAAGGGAAACAGGGCTCATCATGTTTAAATTCATCAAACGCAAATCACCAACAGCTTGACCAATAGACTGCTGAACAATATGGCTACGCTGTGCCACAAAAACCTCATAACTCAACGGAGTGCCAGATGGCCCATCTGGAGGCGCAGAAGAAGCGTGAGTAAGAGCAATGATTGTATTCCGCCATATTGAAGAGCCAAGTGAAGCAGTGATGGTCCTTAACATGGGAAGGTCATTCAGATCTCTTGTCGGTGAGTCGAGACGGTCTACATAAAACACGACATCTACAGGATTCTTCTTTGTAACCTTCTTAACAGACTCTAGGACTTTGCGATTGTAACTTTGCTCGTTAGCAGAAGATTTGAGACCAGGAACATCAATGAACCTGACCTTTACTCCATCCACAGTTCCACAAATCTCAGTCACAGAAGTTGTTTGAGGTTCAAACGCATTAATTTTAACCTTCTCTTCTAAAAACATAGAATTAATGACCGCACTCTTGCCAACACCAGTCTTCCCAATCACTAATATGGTCATAGAAAACTCCAAATCATCTTTTCCCTCGGCTTCAAGCTGCGTAGCTGTCTGTTTTGCATTATCAAGACTAAAGGCAGGAAACGAGGGTCTTCCTCCAAATAATGACAGTTTATACAGAACTTGGGCTGCGACAGAATTCTCTGCTGTAAAGCCAGCTCTTTGAACCAGCCTCAAGAACTTCACCTTCAACTGGTGCAAATTCTGCAGCTTTTTTTTCTCTTCTTCACTAAGGTCATCCTCGGATGGGGCAGCAGTGCTAGATGGAGAAATGAAATTGGAACCTCTTGGACCTGATGCAGGTCTCACAGATCGCAGAGACGATCCCAAACCAGCAGGACGCTCAACAGAGAAAAGACGAGATCCATCTTGAGATGTTATCGTGATGGTGCCAGGATCTGAGCCAGAATTAGTGGCTGCCTTCAAAAGGGCAGAAAAGGCTGCAGAATCAAAGAGCTCCTTACCCTCTCCTTCCTCATCAGTTTCTCCATCTTCCTCAGACTCTATGACAGCCTGGCCATCAATCTCTGAACGATCACGAGATTCCAACTCCTCTATAATCTTATTGGGTGAGCTCCCAATGCCAAAATAATCAAGCTGACCTTCCTCATCTGTACCTAAGCCTTCATCATGACCTTCCACTTGTGCTCCAAGATCTTCATCCTGCAGATCATTGGCACATGAACGATCTTCAATCTCTCCACCCAACAGAGCATAATTTACATCTGACTCATCATCTAGTGGCTGAGCCTTCTCGTTCTTTCCAACAGAATTAGACTTCTGTTCATCAGTAGGCTCCTGCTGTTTGGTTTGTAATTCAGCTTCTGGTTTAGTCTCCTCTGTATTGTGTTGCTCCTCATTCTCTGCAGGCTGTGGTGGTTCTGCATCATTCGTTTGGCTTGCCTTTTTATGTTCACCACCATCATCAACAACCTACATAGACAAAACAAGCTTTGAAAATTTAACGCAACCATTGACACGACTCAAGATAATCAATAAAACTATTAACTAATGCTAAAACAAGCCATTCCTAATATCATTGAGGGACAGGTGTCAAGTTAACGATAAAAGCTTTCCCTCCAAAACAAAATATGACATCATCTTTTTCTTTTATTGAAAACTAAAAAATTGTGGCTAATTAGTAGGAAAAAGTTGTGAGAAAAAAGTCTTTTATTTATCTCATTTTGTGAAGCAACAACTTTAAAGTAGTTTTTTTTAAAAGGTAACACCTTTCCACTAGAATCTGGTGGAAAAGCCAACAAAACGGCCTTTGACTTGTTATTTTTCCTATGCATACAACAAGTGTGTTTCACTTACTTGTGAAGTCTGTGTTGTTGTTTTCTTTGCTTCATTTAATGTTCTATTTAACTTTGCTTTCCTCTTTCCTTTCCCAATTTAAATTTCATTCAGTCCATTCCTCCATTCTTTTTCTTCCTAATTTCATTCTTCAATCCAACATTTCTGAAATTATGGTTTGATTTTTTTGAAATATAAATGTTTAACCTAATCGGTCCTAATGTCAACTTCATCCTGCTCAATAGTTTTACGTCCCAAAGGAATGGATTCAAGTAGACCACCATTGTACAAGCTTCTTCCTTTCTTTCTACACCAAATTGAATCCATAATTTAAACTTAACAATGTATCTACGTTATGTTACATCAACCAACATTAAGTATTTGAGCTTTGTTTCTCCTTGTTTTATTTCCAAACACTCCATCATAAGTCCTTTTTTGACAATAAACTTCCACCCATACCAAATTCAAAAAAGAATGTCAATATACAAATTGAACAATAGGTTTTTGGTTCTCATCAATTACTAATTGCATGCCACAAGCAATTAAATAGTAAAAAGGACCACAAAGACTCAATAAAATTAAACTTAAGTAGTAAGTGGACCAAGAACCCTAGAAATTGGATTGACAAAGGGGGAATTACAGAGCAGAAAGTTAGAGATTAAACTAGCCTTTTTTTTTATTAGGAAACATCAGCAGCAGTAATTGTAAAAATTTAAAAAACAGAGGAAAGTGAGTGAATTAATGAGGGAAGCATCATGGCAAACAATCAGTAAAAAATGAGAGCAAGGAAGAGGGTGAAAAGAGACGACAGGAAAAAGATAAAGAATAAAAGCATGAAATTAATATTAATACTAAGAAGAAGCGAGTGAAACACACTCATTACGATCACCGGAAAAACAATAAGTCAATGGTCAATTTGTAGACTTTTCCACTTGATTCCGGTGGAAAGTTGTTACTTCACAGAATTTGGTAAATGAAAGTTATTTCTTGACAATTTTTTCAATTAGTACAACTGTACAAGCTTAGCAAATGTTTAATGTTGCATTAAATCTTTAATATTTAGTTTTCATAAGAAAAGTATATATTGAACCTTATAAACTCAATAGGAATAGTATTATACTATTTTTTTAGAAAAAAAAATTAAAAATAACATATGAAATTGTTATTCTCTTTAAATTTCAGTTGCTATTTAGACCATGTTAAAATTATTATATGAAAAGAAAATTTTCAATACTTAAAATAATAAACACTGATTTAAATTATTACGGAGTAATATTATTATTAACGTGTTCATCGCACTAGTACTAATCTAGTAAACATTATTGTGAGTACTCACCTCAGATGAGTTTTCGGAAACCAGTGGCGCAAAATCATTTGATGAAGCCACATCTTCAGCAACAGCAGCTGAATTCCCCTTCACGTTCTTAGCAACATTTTCAACAACTGAACTTTCCGACTCAGTTCCTGAATCTTTCATTTCCTGCAACTCCCCAACAACAGCAATTCCTGACCTCACAGCTTCAGTGGCATCTACAGTTATGGAATCCACAACTGCATCCTCCTCACCCATATACTTGGATCCAACATTAGTAGCAGAATCTGCTGAAGCAGTTTCTAAAGCATGTGTCTTCTCAGTTTCTCCTCTGACCTCAGCCTCCTTCACAACAACCCTATCCTCGGCAGCAGCACTCCCTGATGAAGCAACTTCAGCATAAGAAACCTTAGCGGGACCTCCTTCACTGGCAGAACCAATTTCCGATGATTCCACTGCCCCTTCCTCTCCCTTACCTTCATCACCTTTTGGATTCTCTAACTTCGGCCCATTGTCTATCTCACCCTCATTGCCTTTAGGAGCCTCCGCCTTCGGCCCATTATCTATCTCATCCTCATCGCCTTTAGAAGCATCCGCCTTCAGCTCATTCTCTATTTCACCCTCATTGGCTTTAGAACTTTCCGATTCAGTTCCTGAATCTTTCATTTCCTGCGACTCCCCAACAACAGCAATTCCTGACCTCACAGCTTCAGTGGCATCTACAGTTATGAAATCCACAACTGCATCCTCCTCACCCATATACTCGGACCCAACATTAGTAGCAGAATCTGCTGAAGCAGTTTCTAAAGCATGTGTCTTCTCAGTTTCTCCTCTGACCTCAGCCCCCTTCACATCAACCCTCTCCTCGGCAGCAGCACTCCCTGATGCAGCAACTTCAGCATAAGAAACCTTAGCGGGACCTCCATCACTGCCAGAACCAATTTCCGATGATTCCACTGCCCCTTCCTCTCCCTTACCCTCATCACCTTTTGGATTCTCTAACTTCGGCCCATTGTCTATCTCACCCTCGTTGCCTTTAGGAGCCTCCACCTTCGGCCCATTATCTATCTCACCCTCATCGCTTTTAGAAGCAGCCGCCTTCAGCTCATTCTCTATTTCACCCTCATTGGCTTTAGAACTTTCCGATTCAGTTCCTGAATCTTTCATTTCTTGCGACTCCCCAACAACAGCAATTCCTGACCTCACAGCTTCAGTGGCATCTACAGTTATGGAATCCACAACTGCATCCTCCTCACCCATATACTTGGACCCAACATTAGTAGCAGAATCTGCTGAAGCAGTTTCTAAAGCATGTGTCTTCTCAGTTTCTCCTCTGACCTCAGCCCCCTTCACATCAACCCTATCCTCGGCAGCAGTACTCCCTGATGCAGCAACTTCAGCATAAGAAACCTTAGCGGAACTTCCTTCACTGGCAGAACCAATTTCCGATGATTCCACTGCCCCTTCCTCTCCCTTACCCTCATCACCTTTTGGATTCTCTAACTTTGACCCATTGTCTATCTCACCCTCGTTGCCTTTAGGAGCCTCCACCTTCGGCCCATTATCTATCTCACCCTCATCGCTTTTAGAAGCAGCCGCCTTCAGCTCATTCTCTATTTCACCCTCATTGGCTTTAGAACTTTCCGATTCAGTTCCTGAATCTTTCATTTCTTGCGACTCCCCAACAACAGCAATTCCTGACCTCACAGCTTCAGTGGCATCTACAGTTATGGAATCCACAACTGCATCCTCCTCACCCATATACTTGGACCCAACATTAGTAGCAGAATCTGCTGAAGCAGTTTCTAAAGCATGTGTCTTCTCAGTTTCTCCTCTGACCTCAGCCCCCTTCACATCAACCCTATCCTCGGCAGCTGTACTCCCTGATGCAGCAACTTCAGCATAAGAAACCTTAGCGGAACTTCCTTCACTGGCAGAACCAATTTCCGATGATTCCACTGCCCCTTCCTCTCCCTTACCCTCATCACCTTTTGGATTCTCTAACTTTGACCCATTCTCTATCTCACCCTCATTGCCTTTAGGAACCTCCACCTTCGGCCCATTATCTATCTCACCCTCATAGCATTTAGAAACGTTGGCCTTCAGCTCATTCTCTATTTCACCTTCATTGGCTTTAGAAGCGTCCGCCTTTAGCTCATTCTCTATTTCACCCTCATTGGCTTTAGAAGCGTCCGCCTTCAGCTCATTCTCTATTTTACCCTCATTGGCTTTAGGGGTCTCCTCCATTGGCTCCTCCACAACCGTAGTTCCTAACCTAACAGCTTCAGCAGCATCTACACTTAAAGAATCCATAACTGCACCCCCCTTGTCCATGGAATTAACCCCATTTTTAGCAGCAGCAGAATCTGCAGAAGAAGTCTCTACCACAGGGGTCTCCTCATTCCCTCCTCCAACTTCTGGCTCCTTTGTGTCCTCCCTATCTTGGGCAGCAGCACTCCCTGTCACAACAACATCAGTGTAAGTTGAATCCTTAATATATTTCCCCTTACTAACAAACGCTACCACATCAGCATTCTCCTCAACTCTCCCGTCACCCTCACCAACATCGACTCTAGGAGTCTCCACCACATCACCCCACTCCCCTTCCTCTTCTTCTTCATCTAATACCCTAATCCTCGGAACCACATTCTGAACACCATATAACCCCTCCTCTTCACTATCCTCCTCACCAATCCCAACCTCAAAATCATCATCATCTCCCTCCCCAGACACATTCGCCACCGGCACACGCGGCAAACTCCCCCCAGTCCCCAAACCCCCATTCTGAGCAATACCCACCATTTTTTGTCGGGTTTCCTTACCTGGGTCACTCTCAAACTCCTCAACACCACTATTCACCAAACTCCCAACACACTCACCATTAAAACTAGTATTACTACCACTATTTATAGTACTACTTTCACTGCTTTTGCTACTGCAACTACTAACACCACTAAAATCATTATCATCATTATTGTTAATATTATCACTAAATTTAGCAAACCCATCAACATAATTATCATTATCAACACCATTAACTAAGTTAACATCGAAATTATCATCATCATCAATATAATAATCATCAAAATAATCATCATCATCATCATTAGAAGGCACAGCTCTTATACCTGAGGGTTGACGAGCATGAACTGAAGAATTTTCTGACGCCATAGCAGCTTTTTTTTCTGTAACAATAAAAATTGTACCTTGAATCAAAATTTATTAGTGGGGTATAAGTAAAATGAATAGGGGTATAAGTAATTTTTAGTAGGTTTTTTTTTTTTTTTTTTTTTCTCTTTTGGTAGTTAGAGTTATGGTGCGAAAGATAGAAAGTATTTTGAGAGAAATGGAATTGAAGGATGTATTGAATTCTAAGAGAGGGAAGATAAGGTTTTTGGATTAAGTAAGAAAGTTTTGGGCGGCCATATGGATTTTATTTTATTTTTACTCGGCGGCCCCAAGTGAGAATAACAATCGATGTCAATATTTTTTACAATTAGAAGAGAAAACATGACCAATTGAGTTATGTAAGTTATTTTTAGTTTTTACTCTTATGTGTGGAATTTATTTTATTTTTACTCGGCGGCTTTAAGACGAGCATGACAATCGATCTCAATATATTTCTAGAATTGGAAGACAAGATATGACCAATTGAGTTATGTCAGTTATTCTTAGTTTTTATTCTTATGCATGTATGTTTGTTGCAACATGTTATAACTAATAGGATAACCTTATAGATAGATGACTAGGGTCAAGTTAGTAAAGTTTCTATTAAACAAGTTGCTATTGAACGTGAGGACTATTATAGCCTTATAGGGCCAAAGTAATAACATAATACGGAGTAATTTTTTTTCAAGAATAAGGTTAATTTTGACAAAAATAATCACATGTATAGATTTGTATTAGAGCTAATCGACCTTAGTCCAGCCCACGAGCCAGACCCGGCCTGGCCAGAAAAAATGCGAGCTTTGGGCATGATATTTTCTGGCCCGAATTCAGGCTAAGCCCGGCCCAACCTTTTTTTTAACTTTCCCGTGGGCTTTGGAAGTTTAAATTTAAGAGGTTTAGCTAATTTTTTAGGCCTGACCTGAAAAAGCCCGCCAAACCCGCTCCAAACATCCGAGCTTTGGACAATTAAATTAGACCCGAACCTAAGCATGATCCGCCCCGAGCCCGGTCATTGGGTTTTCTTTCATGTGTCGAACCCAACCCGGCCCATGATCACCTCTAATTTGTATGTGTGTTTTCTCACTAATGCCTCGCTTGCTTTTATTTACTTTTCTTTCATATTTATAACCCGTCAATTAAAGGCCCACTATTGTTCACTACAAAAGCAAATCTACCTATTTGTACAAATAACTTTATTTTCCTAGAGCGTCCTCCCCTCCATTCTAATACCATTAAATTAACCTCTCTTACTCAACTATAGAATATTTAAATGACAATATGGTGTTACGCTACATAAGAGATCAGGAAATTCCTTGTTTCCCAATTGATAAAAAATAGTTATTTTGTATTTTATTTTTTATTAGTAAGGGGCCCATATATTGTTATAATTTATTGATAAAAAGTTCAAGTTATTTACAAAAATGCCATTAGTTTTGTTACTCAAATACACCTCTAAAAGATCTATGAGCCAAGCAAGCCATAACCATTATCTCATAATAATTCAGTGTGTGAACATTTAGAGAAATGTTGTACGAGGACCAATAATCATAGTATGAGGCAATTAGAGCTTTAAACTAGTCAGTATTCTTAAAAAAGAAGAAGAAAAAAAAAACGTACCACAGAAGTTCAAGAAATAAACAAAAGAACATATTAGAGTTAAACAAAATATTTTAGAAATCTTATGCAAAATACTACTTGTACTAAGTTACAAAATAGCTACAAGGCAAAGTAACCTAAATAGATTCATTTGTTTACATAACAGAAGCTTTCTTACAAACTTAAACAAGAAATTTCACATGTACAAAAAAAACATACTACCTCCGTCACGATTTAATTGCAACAAAAATATTAGTTTGTAAAGTATAAAATAATGATTTGTTGCAAGTAATTTGTGGTGGAGGTAATAAAAAGAAAGAGAATAATTTCACAACCTTCCTAATTCAACTAATGAAACATAAATGAGGTTGTGATGTAAAGTGTAAACCTTGTTTATGGGGAAAAAAATGGCCGCAAACCTTGTGTAGTAAATGATAAGAAGGTTAACAAGAAAACCAATTTTGATATAGTAGTAAATCATTATAAAGTGGAGGCTTTTAACTAAGGGCATGTTTACTTCAGTTGAAAATAGTTAAACTGATTGGAGCTGAACTGAAAGTTTTTAATGAAAGATTAATGAGTAGCAAAGTAAAAGAAGAGCTGAACTGAACTGAATTGAAATGATTTTAAGCTAAATTAAACATGCCTTAAGAAGGCAAACTAAAAACCACATAAAAACTTTGATCATTACATTTATTGTTACAAAGAAGCAAAAGAAAAATTGTACGGGAGTAATTTTTAGTGCCATTTCACAAGGTAATCATCTCCTATTATATGATATCCCTTGCCAAACTATTACAAAAGCCAAATGCCTCGTAAATATGCTAATTAAGTAATTAGAATAGAAAGAACATGCTTGAGCTTCATGTGATTGGCAAAATTCTTCCAGCTCCTTCAAACCAAATAACACAAGGAACATGGGACTCGCCTTTTAAACTCTGTACATCCTACTCTAACTAGAGAGCATGATCAAAAATAAACTTCACCATATACCAAAGAAACTGGTTTCACTCTTACAGGTTCCATCATCCGGGGGCTTCGGACACAAGGCACCAATTAACCAATTTGCTTGAAGACTAGTTTCTCTCTTCTGCTAATTGCTGTCTCAAGAATTCACATTACACATAAAAAAAATACAAAAAAATTATCAACCATCAAGACTACCATTGCCTACATGACCACCAGAACCGACTAAAGGTACAGAACGCTGTGCAAGATCTAACAATAGCTTCCGTTGGTGCTCATTAGTACGAGGAAGACTTGCTCGTAACAGCTCAACTGGCATTTCCTTGATAGCATTCCCTACATCAGATCCAACAGTGGCAATGTTTGGCAATCCTTGCATTTGCAATGGCTGCACTATGCTGTCATACTTGTTCAAGCAATATTTCAGGAATAGATTGAAAAACTCATCAAATGAAGCCTGCCAAAAAATTGAATTGGGCATATTATTATAGCTACCAGCAGCGTGAGCATCTCTCAGTAAGTCAGCAGCTCTATCGAGAACCGATTTCACAACAACAGATGCACCATCACCAGCAGAACTCCCTATGGGCCGAAGTGGAGGTGGTTCTGACGAACAAACAACGGCAGCGAGACAAGCACCCAATCCATTAAGATCCATCCCACTGACACGAGATGAAATGACCTTGGCAAGATATGCAGTCACTTCAGCAGCTGCTGGATAAGATGGAAGGACACCAAACAAAAATCTAAAATGAAGGAAAATGGCCATGCAAACAATTCGGAGGAGTTCAGTGCCAGGAGAGATCATAGTTAGGTACTTACAAGAAGCTTCCGCCCCTTTGGGAGAGAAACTATACGTAAAAATACAAAATCATCTTTAGGAGCCTGCCCACCTTTACCAAGTGGATCTACGAGCTGAAGTGAGGCTGCTAATCCTTCCAGCTGGCTTTGTCGTCTTTGTCTCAGTTCAGAACCACCATCTGGGAATTGGTTAAATTGAAGGAAACGGTCCATATCATCAACATCAAGAAGAAGACAAAGACAATCCTCAATTGTCACTCTTGTTTGCAACATAGGTTCCTGTTCAAGGGGTTTATCAATGATCTTCTGTTCACCACTGCCAGAGGTCGTTGAATTCCGAGGATCAACTTCAAGAAGTGGTTTTGGCCTCCGGATAGATGAGAAAGGATCCTACCAAGTGCCTCAACTTGGAGAAAAGGATGGAGCTCATCACTAGGGAGGGCTCGTGGAGGAAGATCTCTAAGCTGAGTAGGACAAAAATGATGTTTCAACCGTGCACCAGTAGATTTTTTGAAAAGACAAGCTTGATGGTAATAATCATCTACATATGGATCATTGGTGTGTGTTGCAGCTAGCTTCATTCTAAGAATATTCTCAATTTCATCTGCTGACATATACTTTGACCTGTATACTGGCCACCCACCATTGGAATCAAAACCCTGCTGGGGATATCGTAAATTCTGTCTGTTCCTTTGGGATGATTTAGGTCTTTGATCTCTGAGATCAGGGAGCCCCATCATAGAATCAAACTTGTTAAACATGGGTGGCGATAGATTCATATGGGGACCATAAAGCTGAGAATGTGCCCCGGTTAAATTGCCATAAGGTTGAGGACCAGCATGGTGCATTCTATGCTGCTGCTGCTGCTGCTGTTGAGCAATCAACTGAGGCATCAAGCCATTCTGGTTAGGTAATTGATGCTGCAACATGTTTACAGAATTGCCACGGTTTAGCCATTGACTAGAAGGGCGGCCATCCATCGAATGACCAGGAGGGGAAAATTGAGGCAGGTTTGGAGCAAGATGAGAACCATGAGGTACACCAGACAAAGGACCGGAAAAGGATCCTTGTGAATGCAGCGTCATCTACGGTCCACCAGGAAGGTACGGATTTGTATGTTGTGCATGGTGGTTTGGTGAAAGCATATGTGGCCTACTCCCAGAAGAAGAATAGGAGGGGAAGGAAGTCCTAGGCATGGGAATTGGTTCACTAGAGAAATTTTGATGACGTCGAGGCAGAAGATGAGGTGGTGGCTCAGGATAAGATGATGTTCTATGTAATGGCTTTGATTCTGCGGCACGAATAGAGGAAACATACGGCTGTGAGGACCACTGTTTACTTTCAGGCTCATGTTCAGGATGATACATACGTTGATCATACCACGCTGCATAATCAACGTCATGACCCCACTCAGAAGCTGAAGAACCTGAAAAAAATAAATAGCAATTGAAGAGAGATGTTGATCAAGTGTATATAATCATCAAATATAAAAAAAGAAACCATACCACTAAAGGTTCATGCAGCAGAAAGTGAGAAAGCTCTCTAGAAACTAGAAATCAATAATACGAAGTATTATTTCTGCAGTATGAATATATGATGGTGAGCTTAAGTTACTATGGTTTGACTAACAAGTAGTAAGAAGTTACTAAATCTTGAATAAAGCAATAATTATACTCACAATGTTAGCATGTAAAGTTTCAAGACCTCCAGAGTATACTAGTACAGCTTCTTTTGTTTTTAAATTTATCAGGTTCAACATGCATGTGTACTCAAAAGGTCACACCTAGTAAAGATCTTTTTGCAGAAGAAAAGGATACACCAAAAGGGGAAAAATAAATTAAATAAATTGTAACAGAAAAAAGGTTTACATGAACATATAAAAACTACAAAATTATACTAAACTGAAATGATATAAAGCAAATATTAGGCCAATAGAGCCTACACCAACTAAATATAATTAGTTTAGTGATTGAAGCTTGAAGATATATCATATAAAAAGCATTTTTATAACACAATAAGTACGAAGTATGAACTATGTAAGAAATAAAGGACCCCAAAAAGATCCAACTTAACCAAATTTCAAAGAAGAAATGGTGTACTCACTTTCTCTTGATCCTCTGTCATTAATAATTCCAGGTCTTGGTTCACTGACTGTCCTGTTCAGCTGAAGAAAGATGAAGATGTAAACAAACAGTCCTGCAAGAATAACCTTCTAAATATATATAATATGCAGCACAGAATATGTGAATCCTTCATTTGGTCTCATAAGCAAAGTTCCATTCCCTATATACTATATAAACTCAATTGGCATAAACACCAGAATATAGTAGAAATCCTAAAATACTAGATGGGTGGAGAGTGGAGACACAGCGTTTTGTGATATCCATGTGAAGAGATTTAGAGAAATGAGAAAAGTGTCCTTTGTTATAAGAGGAGTGAAAGAGATATCCATCAGCAAACAAAAGCATTCTGCCACTAATATAGAGCTTCTGAAAATGGGACCATACCAACTTTACTACAAATAGAGGAAGGAAACAACTTCCACAGTTGAAGATAAAAAAAAAACAAATCAATAACTTATGAACAAACTCCATTGACTTTAAGAAAAACTTAAAAAAAGAGTTGAGTGATTGAAGGAAACCAAAACACCAATTAAAGCTTAACGAAACTAGATTTCATAACTTAAAGCACATCAATTAGCTGCTTCGTATCAACTGTGAACTTCTGAAGAATATTTTTCAAGCTAAAGATTTATTTGCCACATACAGCCATATAATTTAGAGACAGCGTTGCTATAAAAACCGCCGTTCCAGCATTCCCCCACCTCCTATTTTGGACTAATGACAGGATATACAGACAAAACACTCTGTTCTTCAGGATTGTCCACATGCCAAAAGTTTATGCATCAGAAATTAAAAACGAGATAAAAAAAAGGAAAAATATTACATTTACACACAGCATTACGCCATTACCAGCCTTCATGATAGAGATAAAGAATAAAAAAGTCATATAAGCCAAAATAAATATTCCAGTTCACCAATAAAAAATAAAAAGTCATATAAGTTATTTGAGATCAGAAGAATTCTCACAAGTTGAAATACAGCTTTTTGAAGCAGGAGACAAACCTAATGATGGTGACTTCTTCTGCACTCCCAAATGACTTGGTTCTTTTCCACCGCTCAATTTGTAAACACACACACACACACACACACCCAAAAAAAAAAAAAAAAAAAACGGAGAAAAAANAAAAAAAAAAAAAAGGAAACGGAGAAAAAATGGAATCAAAATCACTTCACTTTAAATCAAATAAAAAAAAGAAACAGATATTAGAAAACAGAATTACCAGAAATGGAAGATTGCTCCAAGAGCAGCAAATACACTACTTCTCAAGAAAGACGCACTTTCTTGCATTTTTTATGACAGAAACCAATAATGATATGTCAATTTCACTGGACAAAGAATTCTCTTCCATAAGGTGGCTAAATACTTAGCGCCTAGAGAGGCACAATGGATGGATGCTCAAGATCCTTTAGCCACTTTTGCTCTTTCAACAGATTAAGTAACTGGTAATTTCCAATACTTGCGAAATTCAAATCAACATCAGAACTTGGAAGTAGATGGCCCAGCAAACACCCGCAAGATTTACCTTGATTCTTCGTAAAGGTCAGATATTGATAATTCAATATATATTGGGATTAGATAATGATCCTTCAATACATATTCCAGTTCACCAATAATAATTTCCTCATCAGGCTTGGGACAACCCCTTCCTGACTTAGGTTATAATCCTCATGACCACTTGTGGACAACACTACAGATGCCACTATCAGAAGCCTCGGGAAGCAAACCTGGAGAAGTAGAGTAGAGGAGCAATATCATTTGCTCATGGAGAAGGAAGACACAAGCTCCCAATACTTAAAAGGTCAAACATTCAACAACAACAACAAAAACAAGGTACATTGGCATATGTACGAAGAGAATATGTAAAAACATTTGGCATACCTTCGATTTTCTCACTTGCACATAACAACCCCAAATATTAACATTTGAACGGCAGAAAATGTACAGCAGCAGATTTAGCATTACATTTATCAGTTTCTATTGCTCTATCATTTGCAAGACCAATAATTCTCACATCTATGAAGCAAATTAAATAGTGCTTACTGAGCAATTGGGTCGGTCGTAATATGCATACACTGATCAAGATTACTTCTACTAACAACCTAATAAAAGCAACAAATAAACAGCGTCTAACAAGAAATTATGGCTTTAGAATATAGATCAATAGTGACTAATACAAGCATTAATCAAACAAAATAAATGCATGTTCCCTACTAATTAACTCATTTAGAATACAATAATAGCTGCCTCTTGTAGACCAAAATGCCTCAAAAGAAAGAGCGGCAAAAATAATAACACTGACACAAAGCCTTGTAGCGAAGGAAAAAACCAGCCATAAGACTATAATGTAAACCAAAAGGAAACATCAGAAAGCAAGATAATGCAGTGAGTTAATAAATAGAGTAGCTCTCACTGACACCAGGCTTGAATTTCTGATAGATAGAAAGAGCAATCGGCAAAAGACCAGCAAGTGCGATAGAGATATGATCAGAGCTGCTTGTCTTCACCGTAATCTGTCCACTTTGCTTATTGTTTAACGCAACACGAAGAGCCATCTTTGAATTCCTTCCGACAGAAATTTGGGACTGAAAGTTGCCTCCAATAGCCAAGTCCCCTCTCCATTTCATCAAAGTAAGTGTGAGCGAGGACTGATCCTGCCCAACTGGATAATCTGCATCTCTCAGCCGTACTTCCACATTAGCTCCATAAGCAGCATCTTTCTGAGAACGAACAGTCCCAGTGCTCCCAACCAAAACAAGCCTCTTACCCAAGGTAATCTGATCCTCAACTTTAACTCCAGAAGCCACATTCTCACCCAAAAATGTAACACTGACTCCTGCAGTTGTCTTGTTTTTCTTCAAGTTCTTGAATTTGCTTTCCCCTTTGATGATGTAGGCATATTGCTTACCAATACTTTGAACATCAAAGCCGACTAAGCTAGATCCATTTTCACCATGTTTAGCAGCAACTGCAGAATCCAGATGGACATTGAAGTCTTTTTTGTCTTTAGTCACTTGCGCTGTCACTGCAGCAGGGAAACGTCCTGCAATTCCCAAATTCTGCTCAACATTGACTCCATCATACCCACAATCATGGTCCCAACCATGGGTGTCCAATACTGGCCTAGCCAAAAACTGTGAAGTTGGCTCCAAGAATCGATAACGATAAGCTGGGTTGTCACTGTCGAAAGAGGGAGGTAAAGCCATGTCAGGTAGTGGCACCGGCACAGCAGCAGGTTCTCCATTATCATCATCTCCATTCTCAGCATCATAACCATCAGGCATCTCACTATAACCACCGACCCTACTCTTCCCCTTCTTCATTTCCCTCATCCTTTTCAGCTCCTCTTTCCATTGCTTCTTCTGAAGAAGCTTTACTCGGTAATCATACTCTTCAAAATAAGCCTTCTTCTGCTCACCACTCAGCTTAGCAAGCTGAGATTTCCTCAGAGGCTTGAACGGTGGAAGCTGATCATACTCATCCACCTCTTCTTCTTGATCAGAATCTGATAAGTCGTCCAAGTCAATATCAGAATCAACATTGTCACCACCTTGATCAGCTGAAAGTTTTGGGTGAGCACGGGGTTGCAACAATGAAGACAACAGATATGGGAGCGGCGGTGAGCGGGCACGAAAGCCGAAGAGCTTTCGACTATCATAAGGTTCTTGCGGTTTTGAGATGGAACTTGCCTCCGATAAGATTTTCACAGAGTAGCACAGCACCAATAACTGTGGTCTCCAGGCTTGACCATTAGGAAGGACTTTTTGACCTTCTCTGTTCTTACGACATGCAGGGTGGTTCTCAACAAGGGAAACAGGGCTCATCATGTTTAAATTCATCAAACGCAAATCACCAACAGCTTGACCAATAGACTGCTGAACAATATGGCTACGCTGTGCCACAAAAACCTCATAACTCAACGGAGTGCCAGATGGCCCATCTGGAGGCGCAGAAGAAGCGTGAGTAAGAGCAATGATTGTATTCCGCCATATTGAAGAGCCAAGTGAAGCAGTGATGGTCCTTAACATGGGAAGGTCATTCAGATCTCTTGTCGGTGAGTCGAGACGGTCTACATAAAACACGACATCTACAGGATTCTTCTTTGTAACCTTCTTAACAGACTCTAGGACTTTGCGATTGTAACTTTGCTCGTTAGCAGAAGATTTGAGACCAGGAACATCAATGAACCTGACCTTTACTCCATCCACAGTTCCACAAATCTCAGTCACAGAAGTTGTTTGAGGTTCAAACGCATTAATTTTAACCTTCTCTTCTAAAAACATAGAATTAATGACCGCACTCTTGCCAACACCAGTCTTCCCAATCACTAATATGGTCATAGAAAACTCCAAATCATCTTTTCCCTCGGCTTCAAGCTGCGTAGCTGTCTGTTTTGCATTATCAAGACTAAAGGCAGGAAACGAGGGTCTTCCTCCAAATAATGACAGTTTATACAGAACTTGGGCTGCGACAGAATTCTCTGCTGTAAAGCCAGCTCTTTGAACCAGCCTCAAGAACTTCACCTTCAACTGGTGCAAATTCTGCAGCTTTTTTTTCTCTTCTTCACTAAGGTCATCCTCGGATGGGGCAGCAGTGCTAGATGGAGAAATGAAATTGGAACCTCTTGGACCTGATGCAGGTCTCACAGATCGCAGAGACGATCCCAAACCAGCAGGACGCTCAACAGAGAAAAGACGAGATCCATCTTGAGATGTTATCGTGATGGTGCCAGGATCTGAGCCAGAATTAGTGGCTGCCTTCAAAAGGGCAGAAAAGGCTGCAGAATCAAAGAGCTCCTTACCCTCTCCTTCCTCATCAGTTTCTCCATCTTCCTCAGACTCTATGACAGCCTGGCCATCAATCTCTGAACGATCACGAGATTCCAACTCCTCTATAATCTTATTGGGTGAGCTCCCAATGCCAAAATAATCAAGCTGACCTTCCTCATCTGTACCTAAGCCTTCATCATGACCTTCCACTTGTGCTCCAAGATCTTCATCCTGCAGATCATTGGCACATGAACGATCTTCAATCTCTCCACCCAACAGAGCATAATTTACATCTGACTCATCATCTAGTGGCTGAGCCTTCTCGTTCTTTCCAACAGAATTAGACTTCTGTTCATCAGTAGGCTCCTGCTGTTTGGTTTGTAATTCAGCTTCTGGTTTAGTCTCCTCTGTATTGTGTTGCTCCTCATTCTCTGCAGGCTGTGGTGGTTCTGCATCATTCGTTTGGCTTGCCTTTTTATGTTCACCACCATCATCAACAACCTACATAGACGAAACAAGCTCTAACATCATTGAGGGACATGTGTCAAGTTAACGATAAAAGCTTTCCCTCCAAAACAAAATATCACATCATCTTTTTCTTTTACTGAAAACTAAAAAATTGTGGCTAATTAGTAGGAAAATTTTGTGAGAAATATTCTTTTATATATCTCATTTAGTGAAGTAACAACTTTAAAGTAGGTTTTTTTAAAAGGTAACACCTTTCCACTAGAATCCGGAGGAAAAGCCAACAAAACGGCTTTTGACTTGTTATTTTCCTATGGAATCAACAAGTGTGTTTCACTTGCTTGTGAAGTGTGAGTTGTTGTTTTCTTTGCTTCATTTAATGTTTTATTTAACTTTGCTTTCCTCTTTCCATTCCCAAAATTTAAATTTCATTCGGTCCATTCCTCCATTCTTTTTCTTCCTCATTTCATTCTTCAATCCAACATTTCTGAAATTATGGTTTAAATTTTTTGAAATATAAATATTTAACCTAATGTAGACCTCTAAATTATTGCCACAACCCGCCAACTCGGCACGAGCATGGCCCGCCAATAAAGGGTATGGGTCAAGCATTTAAACCCGTTTATGTACATGGGTCAGCACGACATGACCCACGTAATAAGCAGGTAAGGTTAGGGTTTAGCCTCTCAACCCACTTAACCTGTTTATTTTAACCACATATGTTAGTATGTTAGGTTTGGTCCATTTACCTGGTGGGCTATTCACTTAGGCCCATTAAAACTTTGACTAGGGTTTTTGCTTTTTAGGTTTTATACTTTTATCTCCCACTCACCGACTCTCTCTCTTCATTTTCGTTTTTCGATTTTCAGATCTAGACCCACTCTCCCTCTTCATTTTCGACTGAATCGTCTCCCACTCTCCCACTCACCATTTCTTCTTCAATTTTTTTTTTATAAATATGGACTCACTTACTCTTTAACAGGTATTTACACTAGTTTTCTCTTTCCAAATTGATTATCTCGTTTACTTTGTTTTAATGTTTTTTTTCAAATTATTTTCTTTTTTTTTTTTTTTTGGCCTTTTCATTTTCTATTTTCTTGGTTTTTTAATGATTCTTTTTTTGGCTGTTATTCATGAGTATTTGTTGATGTGTATATGACTTCATGAGTTTTTGAGAAACTGATGAGTTTAATTGCACTTTTGCATTGATGAATTCACCAATGGAATCTCCTAATGGTTCACCCTTTGAGTCCCCATCACATCCTGAAGAACCTGTGACTATTGAATCAGATGGAATCGATGGTGAAGTTGATGGTGAAGTGAATAGTGGAGGAAAGCCAACTACGACTAAGCCCCAAGATGCACCAAATATCAAACCTAACTTGTCTTGTAACCCCTATAAACGTCAAAGAAAACTTACTTCTAATGTTTGGAATGAGTTTGAAATGATTGATGAAGCACATGTTACTGGCAAATTGCAATGTCAATGCAAGAGATGTGGGGTAAAGTACATAGCTCAAAGTAGTTGAAAGTAGTTATGGGACAGGGAATATGCGTAGAGCGGTATACATCTTAGGAATTGCAAGGGTAGAACTTTTAGAGATATTGGTCAACTAATTTTGCAATCTAATGCTTCTGGTTCTTTAGATAGTCGACCCCCTTCTTTTAAGCTTGAGAATTTTCGCAAATTACTTGCTCTTGCTATTGCTAGACACAATCTTCCTCTTCAATTTGTTGCAACATGTTCCTGGTAGAATAGCATTAACTTTTCATTGTTGGACTTGTGTGACTACGGATGGCTATATTTCCATAACTGCCCACTTTGTTGATAAAAATTGGCGTTTGCAAAAACGAACCAATCAATCCAAGAAAGTTGATAATTTTTACAACTTTGTTTTCAGATATTTCGGATCGGATATCTGGCAGTCGACAGGTTGGTTACGGATCACGACTTTTGATTATCGGATATCCAAAATATCCGAAATGCATGAAAAAATAGCCTTATCGGATTAGTCGGATAACGGATCGGATCACGCGTATTTCGAAGCGAATCACTCGAGTCGGATTATATAGTTGAATTTAATAATTTTGTGTTATTTTTTCATAAACTTTTTACTTTATAAATATAATTTTGGATCATCGGATATCCGCCTTGGTTCAGATCATATTTTAGCCGATCCGAAATAGTCGGACATCCGACTTTATGGATCGGATCGGAACGATTGAACACACCTACATACTGGTGCCGCTTTAGCTGAAATAAGAAGGCTTCATCCATTACCAGATAATGCATCATGCAATGATTTTATGGTTGAGGGGCTGAAATATGACTTGGATTTAGTTAGTCATGGTGATTATTTTCATGTCCGTTGCTGTGCACACATTCTGAATTTAATTGTGCAAGAGGGTTTGAAAGAGATAGATGGAGCAGTTGTTAAGGTAAGAGAGTGTGTCAAGTATTGTAAAGGTTCCCAAGGTCGAAAACAAAAATTTATTCATTGCGTAGAACATGTTAGCTTACAGTCTAAAAGAGGATTAAGACAAGAAGTGCCTACTCATTGGAATTCTACTTTTCTTATGTTAGATTCTGCTATCTATTATAAGAAGGCTTTTCTCCACTTGCAAAAAACTGATGTAAATTTCATGCATTGCCCAAATTCTGAAGAATGGAATAGGATTGAAAAGATTTTTAAGTTTTTGCAAGTATTTCATGAAGTGACATTAGCTTTTTCTGTCACAAAATACCCAACCTCAAATCTCTATTTTCCAAATATGCTAAAGGTTAGATTGCTTTTGAAAGAGCAATTGGCGGGTAGTGATAGGTTTTTGAAGGGCATGGCTTAAAAATGTTTGAGAAGTCTGACAAATATTGGTTTGAGTTTAGCACCATCATGGGTATTACTGTTGTATTTGGTCCTCCTTTTAAATTTTAAGTTATTGATTGGGCATTTAAAAAGGTTTATGAGCAATCTGGTGAAATTGAGATAGTGTTGTTCAAGAGGAACTATTTGCTTTATTTGATGAGTATAGTCCTTCTATTGCATCCTTCTTCTGCCCCTTCTAGCTCTACAAGGAGCAAGGGCAATGCTCATATTCTCTATGTACACCAAGCATCTAACACTTTCATGAAGCTGAAAACCTTGTACCTTAAGTAGTTAATTTGATTTTTTGAATTACAATTTATATTATTTGAGCTAGTCATAACTTTTGTGTATTTATTTTGCTTTTAAGGACTTTGATTGCTTTGATAGTAATGAGTTTGCTTCGTCGGGAAAGTCTCAATTACAACTTTATTTGGAAGAGCAAAGACTTCCTCGAACAAGTGAAGTGAATGTGCTTGAGTATTAGAAAACTCTTCAAGGAAGGTATCCCATCATTGCTAGAATGGCAAGAGACATCTTGGCCATTCCCATTTCAACTATAGCTTCTGAATCTGCCTTTGGCATTGGTAGAAAAGTCCTAGATGTATGTCGGAGCTCAATGAAGCCAAGTACTGCTGAGTCTTTAGTTTGCATACATGATTGGGTCTTTCTAAAAGGTAACATTTGTAGTACTTTTTACTGTTTTCCTCTTGGGTCTTTCTATGACTCTATCTCTTTTTCTGTACTATTAGTCTATTACTATTTCTTTATGTTTGTCTAACTAATACTCCAATGTGTTGGACACTTATCAGGTTCTATTCAATGTGAAATGGAGGACTTGTGTGAGCAAGTGGCGGGGATGAAAGTTGATCAAGAAGAGGAGAGTGCTAAAACAAAGAAGGAATCAACCACTAATCAAGACCAAATAGTCGATGTTTAAGAGTTCATTTTGTTTGAAAATTTAACTTTGGTTTGTAAAACTAATTAACTACTTTAATTTTTATGTTTTGTGAGCGTTTAAATTAATCACCGTGACTTTTGGTTTAGTCTTTGGAGTGTGGTTGTACGGATTTGACAAATTGTGGTACTTTGGAAGTTTCTGTGTTAACATTTGAAGTACATTAGTACTTGATTATTTACTACAACTGTATGAGCAGTACTGAAGTATAATAATGATTAAATGAATGCATGAATGTTAAATGTTATCAAATCTCAGTTTTAGCTTGTTTCCCTCAAAAATATTGTTTTATAGCTAAACAGGTCAAGCAGGTCGTGCCGCGTTGAAACAAGTCAATTCGTGCCGAGTTTGAGTTAGCCAAAATGACCCATTTAATTAAAAGGGTCGTGCTCAGGGGGTCTTGGCCCGTTTAAGTTGATGACTCGGCACGACCCGACAGCCGACACGATTTACAAGTCTAACCTAATGTCAACTTCATCCTCCTCAATAGTTTTACGTCACAACGGAATGAATTCAACTAGACCACCATTGTAAAAGCTTCTTCCTTTCTTTCTACATCAAATTGAATCGATATTTTAAACTTTACAATATATCTACGTTATGTTACATCAACCAACATGACGTATTTGAGCTTTGTTTCTCCTTGCTTCTTCCTTTCATAATAAAAGTATATATTGAACTCTATAAACTCAATAGGAATAGTACTGATAGAGTATATAAACTATTCTTGCGTCTCAACCATCAGCTCAAGTTTTTGGTTGAAATGGTCCTATAATATGGTATCAGAGCCAGCTAGGGTTGTGCACAATCCAGTCCAGACCGTAATTAGGCCTGGACCGAACCGGAAAATAGACCAGATCGGACCGGACCTAACCTGAAATTCCGGTTCGATCTTTGGTCCAACCAAAATGTCAATTCCGGGTTTTCGGTCCGATCCGGTCTTGACCCGGAATTTTCCTATCTAGACCGGAAAGCCGGAATATATGTAAACTAAAATCCTAAATACCTAAATAACCTAATAGTCAGGCTCCACTCAAATAACCCAAGTAACCCAACTCCCTCACTCTAAATCTGTAATTCCCTCAAAACCCTAAAAAAACAACCCACCTCATCAAGTTGTCGGCCTGCCGCTAGGCTCATCGTCTTCCTCTCTTCGTCTTCGTTTCTTCGTCTTTATTCGTCTCTTCATCTTCGTCTTTGTTCGTCTTCGTTCGTCTTCATCTTCGTTCGTTAAACTCTGTGAACAACTCTCATAGTTGTTCAAACATTCAAAGGTTGTATTAATCTGAAAAACACATAAATTCTCTCATAGTCTCATTCAACCTTCGAAAAACTCTCTTTTCAAGGTATTAATCCCTAATTTCTTCAATATTTACTTATTTTTTTGTTTGTGATTTTTTGATCGATTTTTTTTCTTGAACTCGGTTTTTATGATGTTTTGAGTTTATAGATCTTTTGCTTGTTACAATGCATGTGATTTTTATGATGTTGTTTTGAGTTTATTAGATCTTTTTCTTGAATTCGGTTTTCAATCTTTTGCTTGTTATTATAGATCTGATTGATTAAAATGTGTTGTTTGTTCGGTGAATTTCGATTTTAAATTGCGAAATTTTTGCGTGGTTTTCAATCTTTTTTTTCAGCTTTTATTCCGTTTTGTCTTCATTTTCAGATTTGTTTTTTTTTTTCGTTTTGATTTGTGTTGCTATAAAATCTTTGATGAACGTTTGTCTTCATTTGATTTATCTTCGTTTTCAGATTTGTTTTTTTGTTTTCATTTGTATTGCTATGAAATCTTTGTTGCTATTTCGTTCCATTGTTGCTTTTGTTTTGCGTTTTTTTTTCAAATTAAATAATGACAAGCAGAAGCTAAGCTCCCCGGCTCCCCCTGTTTTTTTTATGCTTTTGGCAAATTTTTTTTACAATTGTATTGTTAAAACTTAAAACAGTGTTTTGTCAATCCATTGTTAATATGTTTAGTCATATTGGTAATGATGGTAAATTGGTAATGGTGTGATAAAATCATATTGTTTAGCATTCCTAGTGTTTGGTGTCATTTTTTTTTCATTCAAAAGCTTGTTTAGCATACTAATTAATGAAAGTATATGCTTATGTAGATTATCTTAAGACTATAACAACGGATTCGTCTTTGGTTAATGTAAGACCTCTTACAAACGCTAATGTGTTATGTTGACTACTTTTACATTTTTTTTCTTTTCCGTCAAAGCATTCATCTTGTTGATATTTTGGTAATGTAAAATGCTTTGTTGTTGATTTTGTTATAGATGGAGAACTCTAAATCAGTAAGTGTACAAAGCTTAATGGATGCGGTGGGTAGGACTGATATTGAAGAGTTGAAGAAAACTTTGCCTCCAGATAAAAAGCTGACGGAGGGAAGACAATATATGGTTAGAAAAGGCAAGAGGAGAGCAGTGTATTGGGAACACTACATTGAATATGTAGAAGATGGAAGTGCTGAATGTAAGTTTTGCCCTTATACTTCTGCTGCTGATGGTAATATTAATGGGTCAAAAAATGTAAAATAACATGCTGAGAATTGTCTTGTTAATCCCTCTAACAAGGACAAGGGTAAAGGAAAACAAGCTGAATTGTATTTTCAACATGGGAAGGGGAATAATGAGGAAAATGATGATAAATTGAAGTATGCGAGTGTGAATATGAAGGATGTTAGAGATGCATTGATTTATATGATTATTATTAATGAATTCCCTTTTAGATTTGTAGAGAAAGTAAAATATAAACATTTAATGAACACTGCATGTCCTAGATTTAACATACCATCTCGTACTACTTTTACTCGTGATTGTCTTCAACTTTATCACAATGAGAAGTTAAAGTTAAAAGCCACCCTAGTCAATTGCAACAGTATTTGTGTCACAACCGATACTTGGACATCAATTAAAAGAATTAATTATGTGTCCAACTGCACATTACATTGATAGTGATTGGAAATTGCATAAAAAATTATTAATTTTTGTCCAATTTCTAGTCATAAAGGTGAAGCTATTGGAAAAGCTATTGAGTCGTGTATGGAGTGTTGGGGAATTGAAGATAAATGCTAGTTCTAATAATGTTGCTTGTACACACTTAAGAAGAATGGTTCAAAGAACCGGATGTGTTGGTGATGGAAAATTTCTTCATGTTAGATGTATTGCTCATATTGTTAATTTGATTGTTTGGGATGGCATTAAAGAGCATGGTGTGTGCATTGATAGAGTTAGAAATGCAGTTAAGTATGTTAAAAATTCTCCGGCAAGAATATAAATATTTAAAGAGCTTGTTCAAAGAGCTAACATTGATAGCAAGTCTTCTTTATGTATTGATGTGCCAACTCGTTGGAATTCAACATTTACCATGCTTGACACAGCTTTGAAATTTCAACGTGTTTTCCATAGTATGTCTTTGCCCAATGGTGATGATTTGAGAGATGATGAAAGGCCCCCCGAACTTGAGGATTGGATAATGTGGAGAGGTTAGTAGTATTTTTGAAAGGGTTCTACTTGTTAACTCGTCACATTTCTGATTCTCTTTATGTTACTAGTAAGAAAGGTTTATTTGAGATTGCTGCTATATGTAACATGTTGAATAAGTGGCAAGAAAGCTTAGATGAGAATTTTAAAGCAATGGCTATTTCAATGAAAAAAAATTCGATAAATATTGGGGAAATGTGGATAAAATGAGCAAAATGATTTACATTGCTACAATACTTGATCCACGGCATAAGTTTGAAGTTGTCGAAGTAACACTATGTGATATTTATGGGGAGCAAGATGGGAAAGAAACTTGCTAAGGATGTGCAAGATGTAGCTTTTTCTTTGTTTGATGAGTATAGAGCTAAGTTTCCTCCTTAAAGTGGACAAAGTGGTGTTGGAGAAGATGAGAGAGTTGATATGACAATTGATTCAAATGACAATGTTGATGTGGAAGGGAGGGAAGCTTATGCAAGAAGTATAAGAGATATAGCTAAGAGGTTGAAAGGTGCAAGTGGAAATGTTAGGACGGAGTTCGAGAGATACCTAAATGAACAATTAGGGGGAGATGAAGAATCGGATGCATTAACTTGGTGGAGTGGAAATGAACATCGATATCCCATTGTCTCACGAATGGCTCGAGAAATCTTAGCTATTTCATTGTCTACGGTTACTTCGGAATTGCCTTTTAGTGCAGGCGATCGTCATCTTGATCAATTTAGGAGTTCATTAACTCCTAAGGTAATGCATTTGTTCATTCTTTTTGGTTTGAAGTTCATTATTTTACTTCTTTTACTTTTTTATCTATATTAATTCTTATTTTTTCAATAAAAGACAACACAAGCACTCATTTGCACAAATGATTAGCTTCGATTCAAGGAAATGACGGGAGTTGATATGGAGGAAAATTTGCGAGAATTGGAGGACGTTGAGAAAGGTGTGTATTAGTTATTCTTTGAATTGTTTTTCTTTAATTGTGTTCACTATGTTTATATTTTTCTAATTTTCTCTACTTCCAATCTTCCATCTTAATAGAATTTCAAGGTACATCTTTGGGTGAAGATGAAGATGTTGTGTACGTTGACTCATTCATTTGATTTCCAAAGGTTGATGGAGTGCAAAGCATAATTATTTGATCATTTGATGTATTGATGGACTTTTGTAAACTTTAAGTGATTTGAACACTTGTAATTTGTAAACCATAGATCATTTGTAGTTTAAAATGATTTGGAGGTTAATATATGCTAATTGGTATCATGTATTTATGTTGAATTGGACATTTGATGGTTTATTTATGAGCTTTAAAGTTGCATTTGCACAAAAGTACAAAACAAGTCTTGTTGTTTAGTTACATTTTTACAAAAAAAAAAAAAAAAGAAAAAAAAAAACCATTCACTTTTTAAAAACAGGTCCAAAACCGGACCGGACCTGAAAATTCAGGTCCGGTCTCCGGTCCACCCGGTCCCGGAGCGGTGCACAGCCCTAGCGCCAGCGTGATATAAAGGTCACGGGTTTGAATCTCATCCACCCCTCTTTGCTAAGTGGAATTATTAAGCACAGGGTATGGGGGGCCCATGCGGCATCCACACTTCACGGCTCAAGCCCAACGGGCTCTCGTGTGAGTGGGCATGATAGAGTATATAAACTATTCCTCACCCTCAACCATCATCTTAAGCATTCGGTTAAAATGGTCCTTTAATAAGTACTATACAATTTGTATTGATGTCTTTTTCGAAAAAAAAAATTAAAAATAACATATCAAATTGTTGTTCTCTTTAAATTTCAGTTGCTTTTTCGACCATGCTAAAATTATTATACGAAAAGAAAATTTTCAATACTTCAAATAATAAACACTGATCTAAATTATTGCGGAGTATTATTATTATAAAACGTTCATCGTACGGGTACTAGTCTAGAATATTATTGTGAGTACTCACCTCAGATGAGTTTTCGGAAACCAGTGGCGCAAAATCATTTGATGAAGCCACCTCTTCAGCAACAGAAGCTGAATTTTCCTTCACTTCCGGTTCTGTTCCCTTCATTTTAGAGTTCCCAGCAACAGCTACACCGAATCGTACAGTCTCAGAAACATCGACATCTATCCTGTCTGCAGCAGAATTCCCCTCACCAACAGACTTCACATCATCAGTTTCAATTGCCTTGAAGTCCTCTGGTGTGAGATCATCAGCAATAGAATACTCCACGTTCTTAGCAACATTTTCAACAACTGAACTTTCCGATTCAGTTCCTGAATCTTTCATTTCCTGCGACTCCCCAACAACAGCAATTCCTGACCTCACAGCTTCAGTGGCATCTACAGTTATGGAATCCACAACTGCATCCTCCTCACCCATATACTTGGACCCAACATTAGTAGCAGAATCTGCTGAAGCAGTTTCTAAAGCATGTGTCTTCTCAGTTTCTCCTCTGACCTCAGCCTCCTTCACATCAACCCTATCCTTGGCAGCAGCACTCCCTGATGCAGCAACTTCAGCATAAGAAACCTTAGCGGGACCTACTTCACTGGCAGAACCAATTTCCGATGATTCCACTGCCCCTTCCTCTCCCTTAACCTCATCACCTTTTGGATTCTCTAACTTCGGCCCATTGTCTATCTCACCCTCGTTGCCTTTAGGAGCCTCCACCTTCGGCCCATTATTTATCTCACTCTCATCGCCTTTAGAAGCATCCGCCTTCAGCTCATTCTCTATTTCACCCTCATTGGCTTTAGAAGCGTCCGCCTTCAGCTCGTTCTCTATTTCACCCTCATTGGCTTTAGAACTTTCCGATTCAGTTCCGGAATCTTTCATTTCCTGCGACACCCCAACAACAGCAATTCCTGACCTCACAGCTTCAGTGGCATCTACAGTTATGGAATCCACAACTGCATTCTCCTCACCCATATACTTGGACCCAACATTAGTAGCAGAATCTGCTGAAGCAGTTTCTAAAGCATGTGTCTTCTCAGTTTCTCCTCTGACCTCAGCCTCCTTCACATAACCCCTATCCTCAGCAGCAGCACTCCCTGATGCAGCAACTTCAGCATAAAAAACCTTAGCAGAATCTCCTTCACTGGCAGAACCAATTTCCGATGATTCCACTGCCCCTTCCTCTCCCTTACCCTCATCACCTTTTGGATTCTCTAACTTCGGCCCATTGTCTATCTCACCCTCGTTGCCTTTAGGAGCCTCCACCTTCGGCCCATCATCTATCTCACCCTCATTGGCTTTAGAAGCGTCCGCCTTCAGCTCGTTCTCTATTTCACCCTCATAGCCTTTAGGGGTCTCCTCCTTTGACTCCTCCACAACCGTAGTTCCCGACCTGACAGCTTCAGCAGCATCTACACTTGAAGAATCCATAGCTGCACCCCCCTTGTCCGTGGAATTAACCCCATTTTTAGCAGCAGCAGAATCTGCAGAAGCAGTCTCTATCACAGAGGTCTCCTCATTCCTTCCTCCAACTTCTGGCTCCTTTGTGTCCTCCTTATCTTGCACAGCAGCACTCCCTGTCACAACAACATCAGTGTAAGTTGAATCCTTAATATATTTCCCCTTGCTAACAAACGCTACCACGTCAGCATTCTCCTCAACTCTCCCATCACCCTCACCAACACTGACTCTAAGAGTCTCAACCACATCACCTCACTCCTCTTCCTCTTCCTCTTCATCTAACACCCTAATCCTCGGAACCACATTCTGAACATCATATAACCCCTCATCCTCTTCACCATCCTCCTCACCAATCCCAACCTCAAAATCATCATCATCATCATCATCTCCCTCCCCAGACACTTTCGCCACCGGCACACACGGCAAACCCCCCACAGTCCCCAAACCCCCATTCTGAGCAATACCCACCATTTTTTGTTGGGTTTCCTTACCTGGGTCACTCTCAAACTCCTCAACACCACCATTCATCAAACTCCCAACACACTTATCATTAAAACTAGTATTACTGCCACTATTTATAGTACTACTTTCACTGCTTGCTACTGGAACTACTAACACCACTAAAATCATTATCATCATTATTGTTAATATTATCATTAGTCAAGTTCAAATTCCTAATATTATCACTAAATTTAGCAAACCCATCAACATAATTATCATTATCAACATCATTAACTAAGTTAACATCGAAATTATTATCATCATCAATATAATAATCATCATCATCATCATTAGAAGGCACAGCTCTTATACCTGAGGGTTGACTAGCAAGAACTGAAGAATTTTCTGACGCCATAGAAGCTTTTTTCTGAGCTTTCTGTAACAATAAAAATTGTACCTTGAATCAAAAATTGATTCAAGGAACAATAAAATGAATAGGGGTATAAGCAATTTTTAGTGGGGTTTTCTTTTTTTTTTATTTAAAGTATTTTGAGAGAAATGAATTTGAAGGATGTATTGAATTCTAAGAGAGGGAAGATAAGTTTTTTGGATTAAGTAAGAAAGTTTTTGGGCCAAATACTACTATACTACTATGCTACCAATGTGGATTTTATTTTATCTTTACTCCGCGGCCTCAAGGTGAGGATGACAATTGATATCAATATTGTGGAATTTATTTTATTTTTACTTGACGGTCTTAAGGAAAGCATGTCAATATTGGAAGACAAGACATGACCAATTGAGTTATGTCGGTTTCATAGATTTTACTCTTATGTATGTATGCTTATTTGCAAGATATGACCAATTGAGTTATGTTGGTTATATTTAGTTTTTACTCTTATGTATGTATGCTTGTTGCAACATGTTATGGCTAATAGGATAACCTTATGGATAAACGACTAGGGTCAAGTTAGTAGAGTTTCTATTGGACAACTTGTTATTGAACATAAAGACTACTATAGGTTCAAAGTAATAACCTAATAATTTTTTTCAAGAATAAGGTTAATTTTGACAAAAATAATCACATGTATAGATTTGTATGTATGTTTTCTCACAGTATTGTTGCCTTGCTTTTTTTTTATTTACTTTTCTTTCATATTAATTAGCATATCCATTAAAGACCCACTATTGTTCACTACAAAAGCAATCCTACCTATTTGGACAAATAACTTTATTTTCCTGGAGCATCTTTCCCTCTACTCTAATACCATTAAACTAACCTCTTTTACTCATATATAAAGTATTTAAATGCCAATATGATGTTACACTACATAAATGATTGGAAAATTCCTTGTTTTCCAGTTTATAAGAAAATAGTAATTTTGTATTTTTTTTATTAGTAAGGGGCCCATATATTGTAATATTTTATTGATAAAAAGTTTAAGTTATTTACAAAAATGTCATCGTTTTGTTTCTCAAACACACCTCTAAAAGATCTATGAGCCAAGCAAGTGATATTCATAGCCATTATCTCATAATAGTTCAGTGTATGAACAATTAGAGAAATGTTGTAGGAGGACCATTAATAATAGTACGAAACAATTGATGCTTTAAAACTGTCAGTATTTAAAAGAAAACACATCACAAAAGTTCAAGGAATAAAGAAAAGAACATAAAAGGTTAAACAAAATATCAAAATATTTTAGAGATGTTATGCAAAATACTACTTGTACTAAGTTACAAAACAGCTAGAAGGCAAAGTAACCTAAACAGATACATTTGGTTATAGTCTAATGGAAGACTTCTTACAAACCTAAACAAGAAATTTCACATTCACCAAAAAAACAAACAGAGAAAAATTTCACAACCTTCTTAATTCAACTAATGAAACATAAATGAGGTTGTGATGTAAACTGTAAACCTTGTTTATGGGAAAAAAAAAATGGCCACAAACCAAGAAAACCAATTTTGATATAGCAATACATCATTATAAAATGGAGGCTTTTAAATAAGAAGCCAAACAAAAAACCACATAAAAACTTGGATCATTACTTTTATTGTTACAAACAGGCAAAGGAAACAGTATACCGGAGTAATTTTTAGTGCCATTTCACAAGGTAATCATCTCCTATTATATGATATCCCTTGCCAAACTCTTACAAAAGCCAAATGCGTCGTAAATATGCTAATTAAGTAATTAGAACAGAAAGACCTTGCTTGAGCTTCAAAGTGATTTGCAAAATTCTCCCAGCTCCTTCAAACCAAATAACACAAGGAACATGGGACTCGCCTTTTGAACTCTGTACATCCTACTCTAACTAGAGAGCATCATCAAAAATAAGCTCCACCATATACCAACCAAAGAAACGGGTTTTGCTCTTACAGGTTCCGTCTTCCGGGGGGGCTTCAGACACAAGGCACCAATTAACCAATTTGATCACATACATGTTTTACTTGAAGACTAGCTTCTCTCTCCTGCTAATTGCTGTCTCAAGAATTCACATTACACAAAAAAAAAAATACAAAAAATTATCAACCATCAAGACTACCGTTGCCTACATGACCACCAGAACCGACTAAAGGTACAGAACGCTGTGCAAGATCTAACAACAGCTTCCGTTGGTTCTCATTAGTATGAGGAAGACTTGCTCGTAACAGCTCAACTGGCATTTCCTTCTTGATAGCATTCCCTACATCAGATCCAACAGTGGCAATGTTTGGCAATCCCTGCATTTGCAATGGCTGCACTATGCTGTCATACTTGTTCAAGCAATATTTCAGGAGTAGATTGAAAAACTCATCAAATGAAGCCTGCCAAAAAGTTGGATTGGGCATATTATTATAGCTACCAGCAGCTTGAGCATCTCTCAGTAAGTCAGCAGCTCTATCGAGAACCGACTTCACAGCAACAGATGCACCATCACCAGCAGAACTCCCAATGGGCCGAAGTGGAGGTGGTTCTGACGAACAAACAACGGCAGCGAGACAAGCACCCAATCCATTAAGATCCATCCCACTGACACGAGATGAAATGACGTTGGCAAGATATGCAGTCACTTCAGCAGCTGCTGGATCAGATGGAAGGACACCAAACAAAAATCTCAAATGACGGAAAATGGCCATGCAAACAATTCGGAGGAGTTCAGTGCCAGGAGAGATCATAGCTAGGTACTTAACAAGAAGCTTCCGCCCCTTTGGGAGAGAAACTATACGTAAGAATACAAAATCATCTTTAGGAGCCTGCCCACCTTTACCAAGTGGATCTACGAGCTGAAGCGAGGCTGCTAATCCTTCCAGCTGGCTTTGTCGTCTTTGTCTCAATTCAGAACCACCATCTGGGAATTGGTTGAATTGAAGGAAACGGTCTATATCATCAACATCAAGAAGAAGACAAAGACAATCCTCAATAGTCACTCTTGCTGCCAACATAGGTTCCTGTTCAAGGGGTTTATCAATGACCTTTTGTTCACCACTGCCAGAGGTAGTTGAATTCAGAGGATCAACTTCAAGAAGTGGTTTTGGCCTCCGGATAGATGAGAAAGGGATCCTACCAAGTGCCTCAACTTGGAGAAAAGGATGAGGCTCATCACTAGGGCGGGCTCGTGGAGGAAGATCTCTAAGCTGAGTAGGACAAAAATGATGTTTCAACCGTGCACCAGTAGATTTTTTGAAAAGACAAGCTTGATGGTAATAATCATCTACATATGGATCATTGGTGTGTGTTGCAGCTAGCTTCATTCTAAGAATATTCTCAATTTCATCTGCTGACATATACTTTGACCTGTATACTGGCCACCCACCATTGGAATCAAAACCCTGCTGGGGATATCGTAAATTCTGTCTGTTCCTTTGCGATGATTTAGGTCTTTGATCTCTGAGATCAGGGAGCCCCATCATAGAATCAAACTTGTTCAACATGGGTGGCGATGGATTCATATGGGGACCATAAAGCTGAGAATGTGCCCCGGTTAAATTGCCATAAGGTTGGGGACCAGGATGGTGCGTTCTATGCTGCTGCTGTTGAGCAATCAACTGAGGCATCAAACCATTCTGGTTAGGTAATTGATGCTGTAACATGTTCACAGAATTCCCACGGTTTAGCCATTGACTAGAAGGGCGGCCATCCATCGAATGACCAGGAGGGGAAAATTGAGGCAGGTTTGGAGCAAGATGAGAACCATGAGGTACACCAGACAAAGGGCCGGAAAAGGATCCTTGTGAATGCAGCGTTATCTGCGGTCCACCAGGAAGGTACGGATTTGTGTGTTGTGCATGATGGTTTGGTGAAAGCATATGTGGCCTACTCCCAGAAGAAGAATAGGAGGGGAAGGAAGTCCTAGGCATGGGAATTGGTTCACTAGAGAAATTTTGATGACGTTGAGGCAGAAGATGAGGTGGTGGCTCAGGATAAGATGATGTTCTATGTAATGGCTTTGATTCTGCAGCACGAATAGAGGAAACATACGGCTGTGAGGACCACTGTTTACTTTCAGGCTCATGTTCAGGATGATACATACGTTGATCATACCACGCTGCATAATCAACGTCATGACCCCACTCAGCAGCTGAAGAACCTGAAAAAAATATATAGTAATTGAAGAGAGATGTTGATCACGTGTATATAATCATCAAATATAAAAAGAGAAACCATACCACTAAAGGTTCATGCAGCAGAACATAAACACTGGTCAAACAAATTTAAATCACCTTAAAAAATAAATAGTGAGAAAGCTCTCTAGAAACTAGAAATCAATAATACGGAGTATTATTTCTGCAGTACGAATATATGATGGTGAACATACTTGAGCTTAAGTTACTATGGTTGACTAACAAGTTGCCAAGTAGTAAGAAGTCACTAAATCTTGAATAAAGCAATTATTATACTCACAATGTTAGCATGTAAAGTTTCAAGACCTCCAGAGTATACTAGTACAGCTTCTTTTGTTTTTAAATTTATCAGGTTCAACATGCATGTGTACTCAAAAGGTCACACCTAGTTAAGTTCTTTTTGCAGAAGAAGAGGATACAACAAAAGGGGAAAAATAAATTAAATAAATTGTAACAGAAAAATGGTTTGCCTGAACACATAAAAATTACAAAATTATACATAACTGAAATGATATAAAGCAAATATTAGGCCAATAGAGCCTAAAGCAACTAAATTTAATTAATTTAGTGATTGAAGCTTTAAAATACATCATATTATACAGCATTTTTATCACACAATAAGTACAGAGTATGAACTATGTAAAAAATAAAGGACCCCAAAAAGATCCAACTTAACCAAATCTCAAAGAAGAAATGGTGTACTCACTTTCTCTTGATCCCCTGTCATCAATAATTCCAGGTCTTGGTTCACTGACTGTCCTGTTCAGCTGAAGAAAGATGAAGACGTAAACAAACAGTCCTGCAAGAATAACCTTCTAAATATATATCATATGCAGCAAAGAATATGTGAATCCTTCATTTGGTCTCATAAGCAAAGTTCCATTCCCTATACACTATGTATTAGAGGGAAAAACAAAAAATGAATCCTTTTTTGCAGGTAATGGCTTTAATTCATAAACTCAATTGGCATAAACACCAGAATATAGCAGAAATCCTAAAATACTAGATGGGTGGAGAGTGGAGACACAGCGTTTTATGATATCCATGTGAAGAGATTTAGAGAAATGAGAAAAGTGTCCTGTGTTATAAGAGGAGTGAAAGAGATACCCATCAGCAAACAAAAGCATTCTGCCACTAATTTAGAGCTTCTGAAAATGGAACCGTACCAACTTTACTACAAATAGAGGAAGGAAACAACTTCCACAGCTAAAGATAAAAAAAAAAAAAAAAAAAAAAAAAAAAAAAAATTAAAAAAAAAAACNAACTTATGAACAAACTCCACTGACTTTTAGAAAAACCTAAAAAAAAAGAGTTGAGTGGTTGAAGGAAACTAAAACATCAATTAAAGCTTAATGAAACTAGATTTCATAACTTAAAGCACATCAATTAGCTGCTTCGTATCAACTGTGAACTTCTGAAGAATCTTTCTCAAGTTGAAAATTTATTTGCCACATACAGCCATATAATCTAGAGACAGCGTTGCTATAAAAACTGCCGTTCCGGCATTCCCCCGCCTCCTATCTATAACTATATACTAAAGCAAGCCAAAACTGTTTTATGTATGACATCAAAATTGCTTACTTGGCAAGCTGTGGTTTTTTTTTCACTTTTTTTTCTTTAAACATATTTAATTTTAAAAACAAGTCAAATGCATTAATTTATATAATAAATTCAATTGAAAAATTGAAAATATAATTGGCTTTTCCAAAAGAATAAACACGGTATTTATTTATTACTCACCATTAACTACTAACTTTCCCCACAAAATTTACTTTACCATGAAAATATGAATATGGATCCTTGATTTTTACTTTTGTGATTAACTACTAACTTAAAATAAAAAAAATCATATCTCAAAGTGCTTAAAACTTTAATGATTACTCTATACTTATCTTCTCATCCTATATTTCAATTAAAAGCTTCTCTTTGTATGTAAGTCACTCATAACGTCCAATTATCATAAGGTTATTATTGAAATCATAGACTTTATTATACAAGTTTGTTATAACCATGCATCGTACAGGTGTTAATCTAGTTTGGGATAAATGACTGGATATACAGACAAAACACTCTATTCTTCAGGATTGTCCACATGCCAAAAGTTTATGCATCAGAAATAAAAAAATAAAAGAAGGAAAAATATTACATTTACACTCAGCATTACGCTATTACCAGCCTTCATGATAAAGATAAAGATTAAAAAAATCATGTAAGCCAAAATATGATGTTACAATGACCAATCATCATCATGTGAGGATTGTTAACCTTATGATCAAATATTCTTAAGTGTCATTTTCTGGAATGGAGGGGCACAACCAAACGGGTTCCATACTTCATCCCTACATACCAATATTGAATGGATGACTGACCTTTGAGAAAGCACCAGCAAGATCATCAATATCTGAAAGAGAACTCATCACATCAACCTGCAGAAAAGAATTCCAAAAAAGATAAAGCTCACATTCAAACAAAGCACTTGTATTCATATTAAAATTTCCTTTTTCATGGATTTCCTCAAACATGAATTTTAAGATAACACTTTGAGTTTATGGACATGTAAAACACAAAGTTCTAAGAAAAAATTAGATGCTATATAAGTTGAAGCAAATCTTTGATGAAAAAGTTTTCAAAATTACAAGCATCATGGATTGGGAACATAGAAAATCCACAACCTTAAGCAGGTGTACATGGCAGCTCCAACAACGATGTTGGGTGCATCTAATGTCAAATCACATTATCACAATAAATTTTATTACACTAATCTAAAAGTCAAAGATGCTACTCTACACACCCACATTAAAATTGATATTGGATGTACCCTTCCAAAAAGTGGTGCAAGATCATAACAAGGATTTTATTTACTACGTAGAAAAGATGAAAAATTGACTTAGTTTCTTCCATTGCATGATGAGCAATGTTGAACATTCACTATACACATAATCATTATTCACCAATCACCATCATAACTATAGTGCACTAAAGCATAACCCTCAACTTTACGAAGAAAAAAAAATGAAGAAGAAAAGGAGAGAATTCCCAAAGACATCAATTTTTAGGGGGTCCCAAAGTAACCATCTTTTAATTCAAACACCCAAATATCTTCCAAATTATCCTGAAAGGTTGTCCAAATACTATCCAATCAAAGGATGCTGAGGAAAGAAGGTTCCCAATCAAGTCTGTTATAACATAAATCAATCCTCCCAAGGAATCTGTATTACTTCGCAAAATCGAACAAAGAACCACTGTAAAAGTACACCACCAGCATCCAAATCAAGATCAACCATATTCAAGTATAGTCATACCAACAGTACACCACTCATCCCTGTTAACGTTTTTCTATTAGGTGATGTTAAGTGACAAATTATGTTGCACTAAAATGGAAAAGTTCTCTTAAAGTGACAATCTGTTCTCATATTGCTGTAAACTTTAATAAATAATTGAAAACACAAAAATAAATCATCCCTATAACTTTTTTTATTTAGGCATATTTGGGGGTGTCAAGTGACAATATATGTTGTACTAAAATAATAGAAATAACTTCTAATCTTTACATATAGAACCTCCAGTTTAAGAGCTCTTGATGTTGATTTTCCAAAAACAAATCAAATGTAAAACATCTTTCAGGCAATTTATTTTCACTGTACAACATTTTACACTCTCTCTCCTTCTCCACACTCTCACTCCTCTCAAAATTAATGGTGGAATTACCACCACTAACATCAAAAGATAATCGGTGCAAACTCCTTTATCAATGCAATTCTCCTTTCTTCTAATCGACAATTCAAATTCCTTCTCCTCTTTTCAATTTATCCACAATCATAACTGAGAATTTGTAATCTCAACTTCTATTCATTCAAAAACCGCAATTTGCCTTCTTGTGAGTTGTGACTTGCACGGTGGCCGATAACTTGTTATTATTACAGTTTTGATAAAGTTTGGCAACAATACCTTCAATATTCAAGGTTGTCGATGACTCACTACATTGAAGCTATTCATCTCTGATCAATTTTATTCTAGTGAAGTGATGATGAAGATGGGTGATAACTATAATTGGTTAATTGATTATAGTGATGATGACTTTATTAATAAAATCACTTAATGATGGTTAATAATAATGACCATGGTTAAAATTGTGATGATGTTGTTGTAGATCAGTCAGGTTGAGGTACTTTTAACTTTTAAGAATCAACTACTATATATTAAAACGTAAGGCGAAGAATCGCAATCTGCCACGTGGCACCACCTCAATTCCAAATTGAATTTTAAATGTTAAAAATATGTTTAATAAGTATTGAACTCATGACCTTTAACATATGAGACTCATGACTTACCAACTAAGCTATATGTTATTATTGTCTATTCTTCCACAACAACCTATGATATTATGCATAGCCTAAAAGAAATAACTCATTAAAACCTAATTAAAAAGACCATTTCATGTTCATTTTATCTCTTTAATATCAAAATGGTAGAGATGCATGAGATGGTGCCACGTAACAGGTTTGATTGATACCAACAGTTAGCCTATCATAACAAATGGTGGAGATGCATGTTGTTGTGACTATTGTTTACGTGATTATAGTAAATATATATAATTGTGATGATTATTTCGAGTTCCTTTTACCTATTTAATATTATGATCGGACTTTTTTCGATCAATTAAGTTTTTTTATTCAATCATAAGTTCACAAGTAAACCATATATTCAATATTTTTATCAACAAACAAATTAAACACACATTATATTCTCTGATAATGATACAGGCATTGCTAAAAAATTATGAAGTATATAAATCATTATATATTTGAAGCTAACTATCACCAATATATACTATATAATTCTTTTTGATTTTTATCGCAAAATTGCAAAATATTTTGTCGATATCTACGATAAATATCTTACAGTAATACTCCTATCTGTTCATTTACCATTTTAGTTTTTGATAAAATTAAATTTAACTAATATAATTACAACACTTTAAATTTTGACAAAAAAAGCTATGCAAAACAAATTAAAGAATTCTTGAAATGAAATTTTATCAATTGTTGGGGGAAACACTTCAAAAAAAAATATTTCGGGGCAACGCCCGGGAACCAAAGCTAGTTTTTTAATTAAATACTTTGCATTACATATGTTCTTAAAACTATTGTGTAATAAGTTTTGATTTGATACTTGAAGTATATAAAGCATACTTCTTCCGTCCCAAAGTACTTTCTACATTTACCTTAAATGGATGTTCCATTTTACTTGCTACATTTCCTTTTCAAGCTTGTGATCCTCATAAAAACTTTGACAACTTTACTCTTACTTTGTCATCTTTCAACAAAACTTCTTCCTACTTTAGCTTTATTTATGTCATCTTGTTATTTAATACCCCACCTTTTCACCAAATTATTACATGTTTTATTCTCTTGTATAAAAACCCGATCCAAAAGGCAGTGTAGCAAGAATTTAAGACAAAGGGAGTATTTAGTACTACTTAGAGCATAAGTGAGATAACTCGTAACATGATTGAAATATAAGAGAGCATATTTGTATAAATTTATAAATTAGAACATAACTCGTAACATGATTGAAATATAAGAGAGCATATTTGTATAAATTTATAAATTAGAACATTTTTAAAATAATTCTAAATAAACCTGAAATTATTTAAAACACATTTGAAGTCATTCAAAACATACTTTAAATAATGGAGTAATATATCTTTATTAGGTTCTTAAGTTCTAAAAAAATATTTTAATGTTTCTAGATTCTAATTTGTTCTCATATAAGACGATAATCATAGGAAGCACAAAATTCATCTCCATAAAACCCTTTTTCTCCATTCTTCTACAACCAAATTCTCCTCAAGTCCCAATAACTCATAAATATCGCCAAGAACCACTCTCATTCAAGTTTGCTCAAAGTATACTAGGTCTACCTCTAGCTCTTACCTGCCCATCCGTTTCCAACTCTAAATCCCTAATAATCGAAGTATTACCCGAACTCCGTCTTATATGACCAAACCAACTTAGACAATATTCCCTTGTCTTATATTCAATAGATACAATTCCACCTTCCTCCTAATGACCGCATTCCTTATCCATCCTTTCTTGCATGCCCAAACATCCAACATAGTATAAGTGTCACTGGGCATTATCTTATGATCGTTACAATATTTTAAAACCCAGCATTACCGGCCTAATAGTTGTACGATACATATTTTAGGACCAAATAAAAAAATTCGATAGCTAAAAAACTACTTCCTCCACTTTGAGATGGATGAACGGACAAAAAAACCTAAAACAATTTAATGAGTTCCCAATCAGTTATACATTAGAATTTATAGAACAGAAAAATCATCAACTAAAAATTTACTTTCTCCATCTCAAAGCTGGACAACATTTCTAGGACGGGGGAAGTAACAAAAAAACCTACAACAATTTGATCAATACCATCATGGCAGAATTACTCAACCTGTCCATAGATCACCAATGGATGGGACAACTTTGCATACAAAATGAAGGTACACATTCATTAGTCATTACTTCTCACCAAAATCAAAAAAGGTATCTAAATACAGCCTATACGAACAAAACAGCTCAAACGACTGAGAATTAGATAACTTATCTACAAAATGATGTTATCAATTTCCTGCCAAGTTTATCTTTGTCAATATCTAAGCATGTCCTGAGAAGTGAACAAGAATTCTTGGGATGCGAATTTACTATATTCTGAATAAGTAGTTCAAGAGTTATTGTATTTGACATGTAACATTCTAAAGGAGAATTACAATCACAGGATTGTAAAAACCGGAGCACAAGCAATCATTTCAGTCAAAAAGCAAGAGGCAATAAGAAAAAAATATACACCTCTTCGTGGTCGAATTGAAAATCATCTTCAATTTCAACTGCAGGGATATCTTCCTCCTCATCAAGTCCTCCCAACTCCACTTCTTCAACAGTGTCATTGCCAAAAAATGCATATTGAGACGCGTCAAATAATTCAGCTTCTGCAACACAACATGTACACAGCAAATCGATCAATCTTCCAATCAGATAACCATTCATTTAATGAAAACTAGACTTACAAACCAAATATCCCAATTCAAAGATAACTCTTGCATTCACGAAGAATTTCTAGTTTTCGGATAAATTCATCATTTCTAGATATTAGACTAACATTAGCAAGAACCCCATCAACTTAAGTCAACATAACACTCATAAAAGCAAGTAATCAAACTTTCAAATAAACAAATTATTCAATCTTAAATACAAGAAAACCCAAAATCACAATCCAATCAACATATTTTTACTTCCAAACATCTTCTCACATAAAATTCAAGAACCCAAATTAAAAATTAAAAAAATTATAATAAAAAATTATAAAATAATAACAATAAATTCCATAAAAAATCAATAAAAAAATCCCAAATAGTAAGTAAGTTGCTTAAATTAGATCAAGATTATAATCGAAACAAACCTGTAGGATTTTCCCCCAAACGTTTTGCATCTGAAAATCCATCCATCGTTTCACCAACTAAAAATTTCCCCAATTTTAATACAATAAACCCTCAAAAAAAGAACAAAAACCCACTTATAAAAAAACCCTAATTTCTAAAAATTCAATAAAAAACTACTTCAATTTTTTTTTCAAAAACCCATTTTCATACTAAATAAAAAAAAAATGAAATTTTCAAAAAAAGACAGAATTTTTTTGAAGAAATCAAAAACCCCAGAAAACTGAAAATTTCAATGAGATTTTCTAAAAGGAGGATCTGTACAATTGAATTGATTTAAGTAAGACAAAAATTTGTGGCTTGAATTCCATTGACGGTACTAAATTTATTATTAATTTTTTTTTTTGTAATTTTATTTTATATTTTTGCTGCTTTAAAATGGGTTTTAGAGTTGAAGTAAAAAAATGAGAAAGATAGGAACCCTAAAGAGGAGATAATGATTTAATTTTAAAGAGAGAAAATTTTGGCCGGTGATGGAAGATGAAAAGAAAATAAATTTAATTAGTGAGTAATGATAATAATAATTTTATTTTATGTCTAATTAATTAATTTATTAAAACCCTTCAAAAAATTTTGGTTAATTAAAAGTGTATTATTATTTGTAGTGAGAAGGTTTTTTTTTGTTTTTGGTGGAAAAATTGGAGTTTGTCAAATGATTTTGGTTGTGGAGGATTTGATTGGTAATCAAAGGTGAGTTGGTAGGGAGGGAACTTTTTGGATTCTCTTGATCTAGTCTAGTTTAATTATGGGTACAGATTATTATACTAACATATCTATAGTAGCGCGAAATTGGATTGAATGAATTAAAAGAAATAGGCTTTAATTGATTCGAGAAATGGTTAAGTTACGTTTTGATAAAGTTTAATTTGTATGGCACAGTCATCGTTCAATTTTATTAATTTGGTGATTGAGGCGTATTTTGTCTCTTGTTGTACGTAATAATTGATTTAATTAATTCAATCCTTTTTTGTTCTATTATTCATTAGAGCAATTTACATTTTTCGTTTGGTAACCTGTCTTGAAAATGGTGTGTTGTTTCGAAGCTTGGGATACTCCAGCTTTCACAAAGAAGTTTGGGAGATTTTATCTATTTTGGTATGATTTGTTTATCTCCTCGTGAAGGGCTATATAAAAGTTATTCGAATGAGGAAAGTTTTTACCGATCGCAATAAAGCCAGTGCTCTCTTATTTATTTTTATTTTTATTGTAAAGCTTATACATCGTAGCCACCAATCTAAAATCCACCACCAAAATCTAATATTGAAACATGAACTCTAATTGACGATTTCGAGTTTCAATTAAAAGGGTTTTTAGGGTTTCGATTTCGGAGGTTTTAGAATTCTTTTTATTAATTTCGATTGGTGGTTTTGGTTGGGTGTTTTTGGTGTTGGGTTGAGATTGGTGGTGGAAATGGAATTGGGAAGTTTTGTGGTGATGGATGATAGAAGTTGTGGTGGAATATTGAATAGGCGATGGATGGTAATGATTTATGGAAGTGGAGTGGTGGTGATGGTGACAACCGGTAAAAATGGAGCGGTGATCCATGGTTGTTGGAAGCGGTGGTGGCGGCATTGGTTGTAGGTGGAAAAGCACAGGTTGATTTTTAATCCCTTAATTTTTTACATTATTATATTCACTTTACCACTTCCATCTTTTCATGAGAATTATTGTTGCATATTTACCTATTTTGTTAACTCATGTCCATTAAGCATTTTATACAAATTTGAAGCCTTGCTTTTGACAATTATGGGATCGTTACATACAACAACAATTATGTAAAGACCAAAATAACCCTTGATAGTTTCTAACTATAAGAACCGGGAATTTTTTTTGTTTTACAACTTTATTTTACCTATAACCATATAATACCTAATGTCCTAATCTATATTATTTCCTTCTTCTAAATTCTTAATATTTTCTAATATAACACGGAATGAACAAATTAAAACACACTAACTTTGTCCTCGGGCATTGCCCCCGGATCATTTGATAAAAAAAGAAGTTAAGTTTAAGGCTTACTAATAAATTTAATTTATAAGGTTTAACTAACAATTCAGCTCAGTCCAGTTCAGATGTTTTCAGCTGAAATAAACAGACCTAAGTAGTTTAAAAAAATCAAATTTGGTAAAATTTAAAACAAAATTTCATGAAAAGATAAAATATTAAGTACATGAATAAAGAGTATATATATGAAACCCTTTTATATTAGCAATAAAAAGGTTTAGCAAACTATGTATTGGCGATTAATTATCTTCAAATATAATCATTTGTTAATGTTTTTTTGCTTAAGCAATGATTCATTCATTATTAGTGATAGATGTGAGTTTAATTTGTTAATAAATAATTAAATTTTGAATGGTTAGTATTTTTAGATATGAATTCACAATTGCTAAAGAAATTTGAAGAATTGGAGAGAAAGACCAATCATGATATTGGAGAAAGAATTATACTAAATATATAATGATCATACAAAGTAAGTTAAAAGATACAAACAAGCAAGTGTTGATTATTATTCGTTATGCATTCATAAATTTTATTTAACATACATACTATTAAAAATAAATAAATAAATAAAATAAAATAAGATTTAACAATTATTTGACCATTTTCTTTATTTTTGAGATTTTCATTTATTATGCAATTCATGATATTATAAATTTGTGTGTAAAAAAATAACTATAGTAATGCAACAAAACTTGGTATTAGAAAAGTCACAACTCACAAGTTCAATTTTTAGCAATTATATTTTTCGCCTAACATTCACGTGTTACTAAAATTGTAATAAGATAGCGTTACATGACAGATTGCAATGATATGCCTTGCGATTTGATATATATTAGTTGATTACTTACAAATATTTTGAACAATATTCTCTTAAATGAAGACTGCTAAATTGAATAACTTACCACGTAATACGTTTATGATCATTTTAAAGTTCATATAAGATTCAAATTTTAGCGTACTTCACCTGTTATTCTTTTTTGTTAGCGTTATCAATTATCATGTTATGGTTATCTCCATTCCTTTTTTATTTTACTTGAATTTAGACTCATATAATAAGAAGCGAGCAGAGCATACAAGGCACCAAACTGCATCAATAATCATGGAAAATACCAAACCTCCATATATCCTCTTACAATATCAAGGGAGGGATTCATAGAAGTAATCAAAAAATGAAAACTCAAATCTACTTCGATCTCTCTTTATCGCCTTTTCTTTCATTTTCCCTATTACAAAGTTCATCTCCATTCTCCAAACCAACATCACTACTTTAGGTAAAGAAAACAAGGATGAATAGTACTATAAACAAAACAACCAAGAACAGTATCATCATAAACTGGCCCTTGGCTCCAGCCTTTTTCATAACAATTCCGACCTTTTTCTGCAAAAGAGAAACAAACAAAAAGGTATTTTAGTAGAACCACAACAATAACAACAAAGCATTAGCCCCAACATAATTTGGGGATTTAGTAGAAGCACATAAAGGTTAATTTAGAGAAACATTTATTTGTCCAAAATACAACAAAATGTACATCTGAAATGGAATACCTGAAGAAAATCAAGCCGATTGGAGGTACTGTCCATTTCACCACCTAAATCATCGATTATCTTTTCCTGCAGAAGTACAAAAGGAAATAATAAGACTATAAGGTTGGACAATCAATCTCGTCGCAAACATTCACATAGCAGAACAAATTGGACGTCATCATATCAAAAAGTAAGAACTCAGATTTATTCCAAGTAGTACACTAACCTGCGCAAGTAATTCATCATGAATAGTTAGCCCAACACTTCCAATTCTCTGAACACTGGCACTCAGTTCATCAAGCTCCTCATCCTGTTGCCTGAATGGAAGAACAGATAAGATGGGCTATAATTAGAATTAAAGATTCAGCCAAACTCAAATAAAATTGCAGCCATATCTCATTAAATACAATTCTGAGACTGAAGCTTTCTATTCATTGTAATGGACATTACACCATGTTTTTTGCTCAAACAAAGTAACTAAGCTTCTTGCATAACATTCTTAACCTCTAATAGTATTCAGCTAAAAAAAGGGCAAAAACAATAGTCATCAAAATATCAAGATGGTCCTGAAGCGACAAACAATATACTAGGTAATCAAAGTGCCAAAATGGTCCAAAAGTGTAGTGAATAGCCCTAAGTCCCTAACAATCAAATTATAGGCAAAATACAGGTATTTAAGTATCATATAATATGGAACAAAAATACAAACACAGAAATATTGGAAGAAATAAGAGCAAGGACAGGTGGCAATATGATACTAGTACAAAATTTAAGGAATTACTTTATTAAAAGAACTTGTCTATCTGATTCTGATGAAATGAAGTCATCATTGTGGTGACCATATTGGTTGGACCTCTCTGTCTGATGTGAGTGTTCCATTGGAAGCCTCATCAGCTCTAGATGTGAGTCACGGTAGCTCAGCTCCTTTTCCGCTGATAATTTTGTCTTCAAAGTGCCCACCTAACAACAATTCCAGGGGCTTTTATGAGTCAACAAAGTTGAGAATATACTTCCAAAGGGGCACAAAACACATGGTGTGTGGATTGTTCTCTGAACTCAATCATAAACCAGCACATGCAGAATATTGAAATCACTCTTAATCATATAATGACAATGGTGTATCTGCCAGTGGAAGTATACAAACTGAAATTCTAACTTAGTTTGCCTAAAAAAAAAAAAAACTAATCAACCATCACGACAGCATAATATCTAAAGCATTCCAAAATGAAAGATTAAAACAGAATTCCTCAATGTAATGGATGAAACATCCCCACCCTCCACCCTCCACCCTCTTCACTTTCTTTCCTCTGGTTGAGAAAAAGATTTCATAAAACCCTCAAACATCATACCAAAACACAATTAATGCTCTGGCTGGGCTGAAAACTGCCTACAATTCCTATGAAAAATCTTACTAAAGAACAATCAAGGCTTTGCCTGTAGCAAGCATCAAGCCATCAACTAATATTATTCAGTGATCAAGAGATTTTCTTTCAATTGCAGCTATGGAGTAGACAAATTTTTATCTTAGATACCTTGTGAAAAAATAACTCTTAAAGCTTCCGTTGCAAATTATTACAAAACATCATCTTAATAACCCTAAACAAAATTCATTTCAAGGGAAGAGAAATACAATGTATTCCTATATCTTGGACAATCATATAAAACAAAAGGAAAGACAAAATCTTTTACAATCAGGTATCCAGTAAAATTTCTTTAAAATATAGACTAGTGAACTTAGCATACCATGAAAAACATAATTTATCTGGCACATCCTCGAGATGAATTGATGACGAATGACTTCTAAGTTTCTAAACTAGTTCCAATTTGCATATAAAATTATTTTCCAGTAATGAAATTTTAATTAAGGAATCCAAATACCAAAGGCTTAAGAAATTAAAAGCTATCAGACATCTCTACTAAATGGCATTTAGAAAACTAAAAATAAAATAAAAAATCACACCCATTCAACCAGATAAAGCTTTCAAGTGCCAAATATAGGTTTAAAAGTACCTGATCACGAGCTGTCCTGGTCCATCTGCGACGCTTTTCAAGCTCAACCTCGTCAATACCATAGTAGGCAGGATCTTTGGCAGCCACGGATATAGCTTTGTCCAGCTCATCAACCTTCCTATCAAGAAAATAAGGATTTAGTCCCCTACCCAATTACTTAAGGAACTTTAAAAAACATGCATGTTTCGTCTATGACTGTGTTCAGAGCAAGTAACATAAAGAACATAAATCCCATCCACAAAGGAAGCAGCTCAACAAAGTAATATGAGGCATCCCATATTCCCATGAGGTAAATAGTGGATGATAAATGAGCAAATTTCAAATTACATCAAATAATGTCACAATATAGAAAGGAATAACTGATGAACAATATTATCAAAATAATGATGATACATAGACCAGGCTATGCCCACTATCACTTTCCTTACTCACACCTCTTAATGGTAGGAGTGTTGGACAAGATGAAGGGTGTAGTATCACAAAGATAAACGCACCTAAAATATCTCAACCAATAGATTTAGAGCCTTATATGCAAATGAAAAGAAAAGGAAAACTATATAGAGTTCTAATTTTCCAAAAGCACAAGTGGAAGCGAAGAGTTGGCTTTTTTTTTTTTCTTTTCAAGAGGATACTTAACCATCAAATTGGAGCCCTTATCTAGTAGGCATGTTTGATATGAAGAGGTTGAAGCCAAGAAGTGACAATTACAAAAATCATGAAAATGCTAGCCAAAGTAACATTATTTCCTTATATAACATCTACACAAACCGAGAAGAAATGTTCTATTTACCATGACCCCACAAAATTATCTTCATCCCCGAATTCTAATCTCCATAACTCACTCCACTCTCCATGGAAAATCAACCCTTTATGATATTGTACCATCCATATACCTTGTTAGGTACAACTGGTTGTACCAAAAAAATTGCCAAAGACCCATTCACCGCTTAATCGAGCTTTTTTTTTCCCTGTTTCCAATCACCTATTCACCATTGCTAACTCACAACACTATGTTCCACAGCAAAACCAACCACTCACTAGACTTCTAAACAACAACACCGGAGTAACATCCTCTAATCAAACCTTGCACAAACTAATCCACCTCGACAATCATACGACGTCCAAATCATACAATAACTACCTTAATGAATATCAAATTCTTCGGAAGAAAAAAAAAACGCAAACAAATTCACAATGACAGTAAATTATAAATTAAAAAACGAGGGAAACAACATTCCGGATATAAATACCTGCCACTCAACGCTTTCACAGCCACTACGCAACTCCTCAGCGAGGCGGGTGTGTTCGGCGGTACCGTAAATGGCATGATCCCATTGACGAAAACTTGATTGTAGCTTATCAATCTAATAAAAATATAGCAAAACTTAAATTTCTCCATCAAATATAATTACCACATAATCTTAAATTCTAAAACTAGAAACAATTAATCAATATACTTATAATAGGTTAACACAAATAATACAATAATCAAATAATTAATTTAACCAATAAAATTAAATTAGGGGAAATTGACTTACGGAATCTTGGATCTCTTCTTTGACAATGTAAAATGGATCTTGAGCAGAGGACATTAGGGATTTCGCTTTTGAAAATTTTGATGAAAAATCAGTGAAGCTGAAGATTACAATTTCAAAGCAAAATGTTATGAAATTGAAAATTTTAAAACAGACAATTAAACTAAAAATGATTTTGATTTTGATTTGATTACAGAAAAATTAGGATTTGATTAGGGTATGATGATGATCGGTGAAAATTAGGGATTTGAGATCGAAATTTTGATTATGAAAATAACGAAGCAGTTGTTGAAATAAAATAAAAGTTTACAATTTCAAAGCAAAATGTTATGAAATTGAAAATTTTAAAACAGACAATTAAACTAAAAATGATTTTGATTTTGATTTGATTACAGAAAAATTAGGATTTGATTAGGGTATGATGATGATCGGTGAAAATTAGGGATTTGAGATCGAAATTTTGATTATGAAAATAACGAAGCAGTTGTTGAAATAAAATAAAAGTTTACAATTTCAAAGCAAAATGTTATGAAATTGAAAATTTTAAAACAGACAATTAAACTAAAAATGATTTTGATTTTGATTTGATTACAGAAAAATTAGGATTTGATTAGGGTATGATGATGATCGGTGAAAATTAGGGATTTGAGATCGAAATTTTGATTATGAAAATAACGAAGCAGTTGTTGAAATAAAATAAAAGTTTACAATTTCAAAGCAAAATGTTATGAAATTGAAAATTTTAAAACAGACAATTAAACTAAAAATGATTTTGATTTTGATTTGATTACAGAAAAATTAGGATTTGATTAGGGTATGATGATGATCGGTGAAAATTAGGGATTTGAGATCGAAATTTTGATTATGAAAATAACGAAGCAGTTGTTGAAATAAAATAAAAGTTTACGAGTTGAGAAAAATAAAATAAATAGTGAGAGATTGGTACGATGGTGGTTGTTTTGTGACGGTAGCCAAGGGAATGTAATTACTCGCTCCAACCAAATGGTACAAATTCTTAGATGCAGATGCATTCAGAGCATCTTGGTGTTCTCGGGCGCGTGTAATACACAGATTGTTTTTTAGTTCATTTTAATATTGATGTTTATTTTATTATTGTTAATGTTCATTTTCACGTTTTTCTTTAATGATGTTCATTTTCTTAACATTCATGTTTATTTTCTTATACTTAGTGTTCATTTTACCATTGATAATGATATTCAATTTTTCAACAGTTATTTTGTTATTGGTAGTGTTCATTTTAAAGTTCAGTCTTGTTAATTGGTATTGTTTGTTTAAATTTGTTAATGTAGAAAGTTGTCTCTGTTGGAGATGCTGATGATGGTCGTGTTTTGTAAATTATTTTTCTGATGATTTTGTAAATTTTTTGGCTGAGTGGTGAGTGCAATCTCACTTAATTTTTTCTGATACTGAAACCTTCTCAAAAAGCATATTTGTTATACAGATCAAACGGTTGTTCATCGTTGTTCACTTTTATATTCAACAATTCAGATTCATCAGCTTCATTTACAATTATTTGGTTTGAATCATCTGCAAAAATTGAAAACATTAAAATTAATAAGCTGAACACTAAGTCATTTTTTCTGAACGTTTAGAAATTCATATACAAAAGTTCAGAATATAGCTGAAAAACATATCATATGCAAATGGTATTTCTGAACATTAATTCAGTTTTTCTGAACATTCAGAAATTCATTTAAAAAGTTCAGAACATAACTGAATGTTCAAAATTTGTGTCAAAAGGTTCAGAAAAATAATTAGAAGATTACAACAATCACAAGAACATAACTAAACAACAATTCATTTTTTCTGAATATTCAGAATTTGTGTGAAAAAGTTCAGAAAAATAATTAAAAGATTACAACAATTAGAAGAACATAACTGAAGAATATAACTGAAAAAGTTAAGAAATATAATTAGAAAATTACAATATAATAATTAGAAGAACATAACTGAAAAAGTTCAGAAATATAATTAGAAAATTACAATATAATAATTAGAAGAATATAACTGAACAACAATTCATTTTTTCTGAATGTTCAGAATTTGTGTGAAAAAGTTTAGAAATATAATTAGAAGATTACAAGAAAACATATTAATATAGAAATGTAATTTCTGAACACGAAGTCATTTTTTCTGAACTTTTATGAATCTTCATCAGTATATATGCAAATTTTCATAACAATTAATTTCTAAACAATAAGTGAAACTTTTTGAACGCTTATTAATGGAAATTATGAAAAATTTGACGAAAATTAGAGCTTACAATTTTCAGTAAAATCTTCATTGATTATTTCTTGTAGATCTTCGTCTGATTTCTTGTTGTTTTGAATTTTATGTTGTTGATTTTCTGTTGAATTTGTCATGATTGAATGTTAGAAATTCTAGGGTTTCAAATTAGAGAGAGAATTGTTTCGATTTTGAGAGAAAGAAGAGAGAGAATAAGAGAGAAGGATAAAGTAAAAAAAAAAAGAAATATCGCCGTATATATCAGAGCTGCTGTTGAAGGAGGATGCGGTGTACGAAACGCTGCGTTTTGGTACCGGGAGCACATAGAGTAAGGTGCTCCGGGTGTATGTATGTAATAACGATTGGGGCCCTTAGCAAGTTAGCAATCTAACTCGTAAGCAGTCAGTCCCAAATTTGTAACTTTATTTGATATGGTGTAAAATATTTTGGAATGAAAGTGAAATTGAAAAATATTATAAAACTACTAGTAAGAAATATAAAGAGAGTGTAAGGGAGAAATAATAGTGAGAATATTAGGGAGTGTTATGAAAAATATTGTGGACGTCATTTTATCAGTAAAAGTCCTCAAAGTATATGTCTATTGAATGTGCCATTTGAAAGTATTGTACCCCTTGAATGTTATAACCATATGTATATATTTATATTATGTATATGATGTTATAATAACAAGAATACAATTGTCATTCTCTTCATACTCTCTATATTCTCTCTATATTCCTATTTTATGGTTACTTTTATATTACGTTATCAGCACGAATTCTCTACCCATTGTTAAGTAGATTTTCAAAAAGGAATTGAAGAAGGATATTATCAACCATTATCGATGTAAGTTTTCACTTTTACTATTTATCTTCTTATTGTAATTTGTGATTATCAGGTTATTCTTAAATTGACAAAGTAATCACCGTATCATTGGCAAGATTTAATTTTGCATGGATAGATATTATGTTTGGCATATTAGTTACATGGTTGAATGATGCATGATATTTGTGATGTAATATTTGGCGTTTTTTTCTTACTGCATGAATGATTTTGTAGTATCATGCGTTTTCCTTGCATTCATGCATGGTTACTATTGAAGAAGGATTTGTTGTTTCCTCACATACATGGGTTATATTTTTATGTTACATGCATGGATTTATGTTTACTCTTATATTTATATGTTACATGCATGGATTTATGTTCATTCTTATGTCAATGCTGTGACGAGATTTGACGGTTACTCTTGTTTACATGCATGCGAGACATACGAATTGTATGTTTATATCATGTTACTTGTTCAATATTTCAATATTTGATTTTTAAATTTTAATCTTCAAATTATGTTTCTAAACATAGTCATTATTATTATTATGACTGCATTCTTGCATGATTGTTAAATCTTCATAAATAATTAATGCTTATAATAATTGATTTACAAATGCTTACATGACATAATATATACGTAATATATGGTATACTTTCTCCCATTTTATTTTGTCTTTATTTTTCTATATGACTCATTTATGCTATTTTTCATTAATCTATTGTTAGTACAAGTAATGATATAATTATTATTTTAAACTAGTGAAATATGTCGAATATTTGCAATCTTGAATTTGTGGCCCTTGACATTACCGGGAAGAATTATTTATCATGGGTGTTGGATGCTGAAATACATTTGGATGCAAAGGGCCTTGGTGAAACAATTAAAGAGGGGAATAAAACAACAAGTCAAGATAGAGCCAAGGCTATGATATTCCTTCGCCATCACCTCCACGATGCACTAAAAACTGAATATTTGACCATAAAAGATCCACAAATCCTTTGGAATAGTCTAAAAGAAAGATATGATCATCAAAAGACGGTTATACTGCCAAAGGCTCGTTATGATTGGTTACATTTGAGATTACATGATTTTAAATCCGTTAGCGAGTATAATTCAGTTATGTTTAAAATTACATCTCAGTTGAAATTATGTGGAGAAAATATAACAGATGCAGAGATGTTGGAAAAAACATACTCCACTTTCCTTGCAAATAATATTATCTTGCAGACACAATATCGGGAAAAAGGATTAAAAAATATTCTGAATTAATATCTTGTCTTTTGGTGGCTGAACAAAATTATGAGTTACTCTTGAAAAATCATGAGTCCCGTCCTACTGGAGCCACTCCATTCCTTGAAGCGAATGTGACAACCATTGTAGACCACACCGACAGTAGTGGTCATACTCGTGGTCGTGGTCGTGGCCGTGGAAGTGGATATGGTAGAGGTCGTGGAGGTTATTTTAGATACTCAACTTCTAATTGGAAATGGAATCATAATGATAGTAAAAATGAGAAAAAGAAAGAAGAGGTAGTAACTAGTATTTGTTACCGTTGTGGTGGAAAAGGACATTGGTCACGCGTGTGTCGTGCACCAAAGTGTCTTGTTGCATTATATCAAGAATCATTAAAGCAAAAAGGAAAGAAAGTTGAGACCAATCTTGTGATTGAAGATGGCGATGGCGACTTTAATAATGATAATTCAACTCACTTAGAGGTTTCCGATTTCTTCACCTCCCAAGAAGGGAACAAATAAACTCCCATGATTTATGTTCGATCCCTATATAATATAGTATGTGTGTTAAACTATGATTGCATTTTATTACATTATTTAGTAGTTTATTGTATTTAGTTGTGAAACTTATGATTGTAATATGGTTTAATTTACTCTTTAAATACTCAGTGTTAATGTTATATACTTATTTTATGATTTAAATCTTATTTTAATTTATGTAATATATATGTATAGTGACACAATATTATATTTTCTTGAAGAATATGAACCCCCCTCAAGTTTATGTAGCACATAATGGTGAAGAATTATGCCTTGCAGATAGTGCAACTACTCACACAATACTCAAAAATAATAAATATTTTACTCAGCTAAATATGAAGAATATTAGTGTGAGTACTATTTCTGGTAGTACAAATATTATAGAAGGCTCTGGAAGAGCACATATAATGTTACCATTGTTGATGCTTTGTACTCTCCCATGTCTCAAAGGAATTTGCTAAGTTTTAAAGATATTCGCTATAATGGCTATCATATTGAGACATTGAGTGAAGGAAATGATGAGTTCCTTCAAATTATTAGAATAACTCAAGGTATTAAGCATATTTTAGAGAAATTACCTGCTTTCTCAACTGGTTTGTACTACACAACAATAAATTAAATTGAAAGTCATAATTTAGTAAACCAGAAGTTTACTAATGATTTTATTATTTGGCACGACCGGTTAGGTCATCCCGGTTTGATTATGATGCGAAAGATTATTGAAAATTCATGTGGATATCCATTAAAAGGCCGACATATTCTTTCGAATAATTTTTGTGTTGCTTGCTAAAAGGCAAACTAATAATTCGGCCTTCACCAGCTAAGTTAAATTTTGAATCTATTAACTTCTTGGAACGTATCCAAGAGGGGACCAATTCATCCACCATGTGGACCATTTAGATATTTTCTGGTTTTAAACGATGCATCGACTAGATGGTCACATGTATCTTTGTTATCAACTCGTAACATGGCATTTGCGAGATTGCTTGCTCAATTAATCAAATTACGAGCACATTTTCCCGATACTCCTATAAAGACTATTCGTCTTGATAATGCTGGTGAATTTAAATCTCAAAATTTCAATGATTATTGTATGTCCATAGGAATAAATGTTGAGCATCCAGTAGCACATGTTCATACACAAAACTGTCTAGCAGAATCATTAATCAAACGTTTACAATTGATTGCTAGACCATTGCTTATGAAGTCCAACCTTCCAATTTCGGCTTGGGGGCATGCTATATTACATGCTGCATTATTAATTCGCATCAGGCCAACAAGCTATCATAAATTCTCCCCATCTCAATTGGTTTATGGTAAGGAACCAAATATCTCCCATCTAAGAATATTTGGATGTGCAGTTTATGTTCCAATAGCTCCACCACAACGCTCCAAGATGGGTCCTCAAAGGAGACTAGGAATATATGTTGGTTTCGAATCCCCAACAATTATTAAATATCTTGAACCAACCACAGGAGATTTGTTCACTGCATGTTTTGCTGATTGTCATTTTAATGAGTTAGTTTTCCCGAGTTTAGGGGGAGAAAAGAAACAGTTGGACCAAGAAATTAGTTGGAATGAATCACGGTTATCTCATCTTGATCCTCGTACGAATGAATGTGAACAAGAATTTCAAAAGATAATTCATTTATAAAGCTTAGCAAACCGATTGCCAGACGCTTTTACTGATCCAAAAAGAGTGACTAAGTCACATATTCCAGCTGTAAATGCTCCAATTAAAATTGATGTCCCAGAAGGACGAAATGAAATTGCTAGTGAAACTAAAGCACGCCAGAAGCGTGGAAGACCAATAGGTTCCAAAGATAAAATTCCTTGAAAAAGACAAGGAGTAAAGATAAATGATGACCAAATAGAGGAAGCACTTTGATCAGTCTATTTTATATTCATTATTTACCCCCATTTTATATTGGTTTTTGGCTCTAACACGGCTCTTTTGAGCCCGTTCTACTAACTTTGGTTGCTTTAGTGTTGGTTGCTTTGCTTTAGCATTTATTGCAGGAATTGATGCTTTTGTGTCGGTTTCCGCTTCATCTCGAGCACTTGGCAAGTTAGTGAGAGTCTTGACCATTTTGAAAAGCTAAAAGGAAGCTAGGACGTGATTTAGACGCCTTTGGGAAGCATAGAAGTCAAGTTACGAAGTAAACGAGCGAAGTCAGAAGCTCGGGGGGGCATTTAGCAGTATGCCCGGGCAAAGTGCAGTATGCCCGGGTCGAGTGCATTGTGCCCGTGCAGACCAGGCATACTGCTCCGAGCGCGTTTTTTCGATTTTTCCTCCTTTGTTTCGACTTAGTACTTAATGAAATTGTTCCTAGGTTTTCATTTACGCACTTTATTATTCAAGAACCCTAGTTTTAGTTTAGTTTTCTCTCAAAAAGGTGATTATTGTGATTTCTTTCAATCATTCAGTTCAATACAAATTCAGGTTTCAATTCAATCTTAATTCTATTCTCTTCAATTCATGTTTAATTTTAGTTTATGTTTCTAGTTTTATTTTCTTTAATCTCTTATGCCCTAGTTCTTGTTTTATTTCTAGTTTTATATTTGTTGATTAATTTATTAATTATGATCATGTCTTTAGTTTTGTTTTCCACAATTGCTTTAGTTTTTATGATCATGAGTGAGTAGTCAATTTTCTAGGGTTTAGGGAAACCTTGATTAATTAATGGACTAATTAACTTAGATTGTTTCAATTCCACAATTAGTAGTCAAATTCTTATTATTGGCCTTTTCGTTTACAATTGAATTGTGCGCAGATTTAGTTGTAATTTTGGTAATTGTTGAATTTGATGCCGAGAGGTAAAAATACCACAATTAGACCACTGGATAATAGGTAGAATTAGTCTAGGCATGAGCGAGAGCCGCTAAATGAGTTTTGAGGGAATTTAAGTTCGAGAGAATTAGTGGGCCCTAATTTGACATAATTGTGAGATTGAACGTTCTTTGTTGGTGAATCCATTAGTTGATTCTTGGTGACCCGAATAACCCTAGACCTTAAATATTAATTTTAATCACCATCATTTCCCGTAGTTAATTAGTAGTTAATTAGTAGTCAGTTAGTTAATCGATAATTCTCAACTAAGGCCCTTTATAAAGTTTAAGCTTTTTAGAACTAGTAGAGTTTAATTGCTTCCCTGAGGATTCGATCCTTATTTCCCTAGCTACATTAGTTAGAGTTGTTTGGTTTATTTTTCATAGTTGTGCGATTGCCTCATCACACTTGATTTTGAAAAATCTCTAAAAGAAAATTTAGACATGGCAGAGGAAGAAAAGGTACCTAATAATGAAGAAATTTCAACAAATCATGTCATGTCAGGAATTACTTGGAACCGAACCCAAATCGACGTCGATGATGTTTTTGCATGCAGTGTAGCATTAGAAATTATGGATAATAATGATGATGAAAATGAGGATCATGAACCAAAGTCCATTGATGAATGTAGACAAAGAGATGATTGTCCAAAATGGAAAGAAGCAATTACAGCAGAATTAAAATCTCTTGAAAAAAGACAAGTATTTGGACCTGTAGTCCGTACACCTGAAGGTGTAAAACCACTAGGATATAAGTGGGTCTTTGTGCGAAAACGTAATGAGATTATGAGAAGGGTGAAATTGTTAGATATAAAGCAAGGCTAGTTGCACAAGGATTCTCACAAAGACCAGGAATTGACTATGAAGAAATATATTGTCCTGTGGTAGATGCAGCAACTTTTAGATTCCTAATTAGTCTGGCAATAAGAGAAAAACTTGACTTAGTAACTACCTATCTATATGGCCCACTGGATAATGAAATTTATATGAAACTCCCAGAAGGTTTTAAGTTGCCAAAAGCAACTGATTCAGGTTCTCGAGAACAATTTTCAATTAAACTGAATAGATCTCTTTATGGGTTGAAACAATCTGGGCGTATGTGGTATAAACGTTTGAGTGAGTACTTATTGAAAGAAGGCTATAAGAATGATCCAATTAGTCCATGTATTTTTATAAAGAAATTTGGATCAGGATTTGTTGTTATTGCAGTGTATGTTGATGATTTAAACCTTATTGGAACTCCTGAAGAGATTTCAGTAACAATGGAGTATTTAAAGAAAGAATTTGAAATGAAAGATCTTGGCAAGACAAAATTTTGTTTGGGGTTACAAATTGAATACTTTAACAATGGAATCCTTGTATACCAAACAACATACACACAAAAAGTGCTGCAAAGGTTTTATATGGATACAACACATTCTTTGAACAACCCAATGGTTGTAAGGTCACTTGAAGTGGATAAAGATCCATTCCGCCCTCGGGAAACTAATGAAGAAATTCTTGGTCCTGAAGTACCATATTTAAGTGCTGTAGGTGCATTAATGTATCTTGCAAGTCATACTCGACCCGACATATCTTTTTCAATCAATTTATTGGCAAGATTTAGTTCATGCCCTACCCGAAGGCATTGGAATGGAGTCAAACACATACTTTGTTATCTTCAAGGTACAAAAGACATGGGTTTATTTTTTCATAATCTAGCCAAAGAAGATTTAATTGGCTTTGCAGATGCTGGATACCTATCTGATCCTCATAATGCTCGATCACAAATTGGATATGTATTCACATGTGGTGGTACTGCTATTTCTTGGCGTTCTATGAAACAAACTATTGCAGCTACTTCTTCTAACTATTCAGAGATATTATCAATCCATGAAGCTAGTCGTGAATGTGTATGGCTAAGGTCGATGATTCATCATATACGAGAAGATTGTGGTTTGACATCCGGGAAAGAAATTCCAATAATTTTATATGAGGATAACGCAGCATGCATTGCACAACTTAGAGAAGGATACATCAAAGGTGACCGAACAAAGCACATCTTACCAAAATTCTTTTTCACACATGATCTTCAGAAGAATGGAGAAATTAATGTCTTGAAGATTCGTTCAAGCGAGAACTTAGCAGATCTGTTTACTAAAGCACTTCAAACTGCTACATTTAGGAAGTTGACTTATACCATTGGATTGCATCGTCTAAAAGATCTTCAATGATGTACACATGAGGGGGAGTAAATGTGCGTTGTACTCTTTTTCCCCAACCATGGTTTTTCCCATTAGGTTTTCCTGGTAAGGTTTTTAATGAGGCAACATTCAAGCGCATACATATAATTAATTGACATTAGATAATATAATATAATTGACGTCCAAGGGGGAGTGTTATGAAAATATTGTGGACGTCATTATATCCGTAAAAGTCCTCAAAGAATATGTCTATTGAATGTACCATTTGAAAGTATTGTACCCCTTGAATGTTATAACCATATGTATATCTTTATATAATGTATATGATGTTATAATAACAAGAATACAATTGTCATTCTCTTCATACTCTCTATATTCCTATTTTATGGTTACTTTTATATTAGGGAGAATATATTCTATATTGTTTTTATTATTATATTCCAACCAAAGGGGTGATACATGTATATGCACTAATATAGTAGGTATTTTAAAAGTCTAGGCACTTAAAGAGATAAGGGATATAACAATATAGATTACTTGAGAAGCAAAAGTAACATGAAAAGGCATAGGTAAACAAAAGGATAATAGACAATAATATTAATTCCTTGTATTAAATAACTCTCCTTTTTGGATGTCCATTATATGAAACGATGCCTCATTAAAACCATATAAGGAAAAACTTTGTCGGAAAAACCCTTGTGAAGGAAAAATAGTGTACATGAGATAATGCTCCATCATAAAAAATCTTACCAGGAAAACTCAATGTAGGACAAAACCATGGTTAATGAAAAAAGAGTATAACACGCATTAATTCCCCCTCATTGAAACATTAGTTGAGATCTTTGAGATGACACATTTCAACTTGATGAACTAGCTTCTTGAATGTAGTGGTTGGAAGAGCCTTAGTGAACAAATCTGTTAAATTTTCGCTTGACTGAACCTTATGAACTTGTACATCGCCATTCTTTTTTAGATCATAAGTGTTCAAAAACTTTAATAAGATGTGCTTCGCATTTGCAGTAAAATATCATTCTTTGATAGTTGTTGATCCTTCTCACCTTCGAATCTTCACTAGAACTTGAGCCGTCTTCATTTCTTTATACTTGTGGAAATAATACAAGTGTTTACCACTATTTCATTCATTATTTTTGTTTCCAATTGTCTTAACCTACATGTATGCCTACTTCAGGAGGTCTTAAATTGTACAAAATTTTGATATCTAATTGATCATACATTATCCAAACAAGTTTATGGCAGCACTTGAAATCATCATAGAACATTAATCTCACTTAATGATATTTTAATGTTGTTCTTTATTTAGACACTTCATTTGATATGAGAGTTTTCAAATGAATAGAAAAGATTAATTAATTCTGACATACTCAAATTTCAGGTTGAGATTTCAACAATTTAGTCACCAATACTCTTCAAGTGTTTAAAAACAATATCAACCTTATGATTTTTCAGAATATAGAATTTGAAGGGTTAGATATTTGAATATGATGCAACTAAGTTCTTTTGGAAACTTTCATGCATGATTCATAACATGCAATAAAATTGCCATCATATAAAATTTCATCACAAGGAAGTATAAATTTTTTTCTTGTAAATTTCTATCATAATTATAAACTTGTTTTGCTACACTTTCGATAAAGTCTCATGTACAACATTCATGGTACGCATAAAAACTAGTGAATGCAAAATGTGATGTAGAATATTAAACAAAAATATGAAATGAATAAAACATAAGACTAAATCCTATGTATACAACGAGTAACCTATTTTTATTAATAACTCACTTATGCACATGAATGTAAGACTCAAAATGTAAGACATTGTGAAACCATGTTTATCCTAAAATTCTCTCTCTCTAACATCTTTCTCGAAATCTGGAATTGCGCTTGGTTTTCTGGTTTTTGTTACCACCATGGCTAAGGGTGGGAAAAAAATTAAAACATCTGGCTTAAAATCACAGAAAAAAAATCACAGCAAGTTAGTGCGAAGAAGGTGATTAGTGATTAATCTCAGAATGAGGTTATTAAGGAGGATTTGATTGAAGGAGAGGCTGAATGCCAGGAGGCTTCAGAAGATTCGATGGTGGATGAGTTGGTTGCGAATGAGGTTGAAGGTGATAACATTGTGGAAGAGGTGGGGAATGAGCAGGTGAATGAATGGTTGACGGTGACGCGCCGGAAGAAGAGTGGGAAGGGTTCGATTGCGACTCTCGTGGTGGACTTGACGGTGACGCCACAGCAGCAGAGTGGTGTAGGGTGTCTCGTCAGGAGTGAGAGTGGGAAGGAAAGAAATGGAGCTATTTTGAGATCTACAACTAATCATTCAACCGTTGGTACTGTTCCATTGCCTGTGGTGCCAGAAGATCATTGGAATGCAGTTGGAGGTTCTGAAGAAGGTGGTGGACAGAATGTGGTTGCTAATTCATGGAGATAAACGTTACTTGGTGATTTAAATGATGAGGGTTTCAATCTAGCAGGTAGTATTTCTAATCCCACTAGTAGTGTTCAAATCTCATATGAGGATATCCACGAAGAGGTTGATTATTGGGATGCCTCTATTGTGTGCTTTATTATAGGGGAAAACCTCCATATGCTGTGTTGAACTATTTTTCTAGGAGTTTGTGGGGAAAATTTGGTGTGCTGAAGGTAGCCCGGATGACTAATGGAGTTTTTCTTGTGAAGTTTAAGGATACTAATGGTAGGGATAAAGCTATAAATGTTGGACTTATGACATTTGATAATAAACCTGTGGTGATGAAGAGATGGATGTCTGGAATGGCTTTGATTCCTGAGAGGATTTGTCAGGTTCCTGTTTGGGTGAGGTTTCCTTTTTTGGATTTGAGAAATGGGGAGAAGCAACTTTGATGAAAATTTCTAGTTTAGTAGGCAAGCCATTGAAAATTAACAGAGTCATTGCTAATAAGGACCTGCTGGATTATGCTAGAGTAATGGTTGAGTTGGAAATTAAACAAGAGTTGGTGCATGAAGTACAGTTTTGGATGAAATGGGGGATACAGTGACACAGTCTGTGATGTATGAGTGGCTGCCTGTTACATGTGCAAAATGTAAAGGCTATAGTCATGTACGTGGCTGAGAAATGTGTGAAGAAAGGGGAGGTTCAAAAGGGTAGGAAGGTTTGGGTTCCTAAGTTAGTTCAGAAATCTGCTATGCAGGGTGTTAATATTGCTGTTCAGGTTGTTGATGAAGCTGTTACTGCATGAACAGGGGATGTGCAGGCAAGGGGGAGAGATGATGTTGTTGTTTTGGAAAGTAGTGATCAAGTTGTTACTATACAGAAGCTCATGTTCAGGCTTTTGACAGTGGAGTGGTGAATTTGGTTCCATCTCAGGTCATTGGAAATGTGTTTTCCGAGGTTTAGGAAGGTGAGGTAGACTTGGGAACTGGTACAATGCAGGATGTTAGGGATCCTATTAGGGTTCCTAATGGATAGTCTTGGTTTTTGGAATATAAGGGGTTTAAACAGTCCAAGTAAACATAGAGATATAAAGTGGCTCTTTGATCATCATAATATTTGATTGTTTGGGCTCCTAGAAACTAAGGTAAGACTTAAGAATGTTGGTAAAGTCTTATCTAATTTTGGGGATGGTTGGAGTGTTAGTGCAAACTATCATTATGATGATTTTGGTAGGATTTGGTTGCTTTGGAAACCAAATGTTTTTACTGTGAATGTACTGGACTCATGAGATCAATGAATTCATGCACATTTCTATTACTCATTTGGCAACACGGATGGGATTCTTTTTTACAATGGTTTATGGATAAAATGAAGCTATAAAGAGGAAGGTTCTTTGGGATTCTTTGAGCAATATTAGGAGGAATGTTCATGGTGCTTGGTTTGTTGGTAGAGATTTTAACAATGTGCTTAACCTGAGTGAAAGATTATGGTCTCTTGTGACTTTAAATGAGGTGCTTCCTTTTCAAAATTGTTTGCTTGAGTGTGGATTATCTGATCACAACATGGAAGGTAATTTTTACACATGGTCTAATAAGCAAGAGAATGAGAGAAGGGTTTGCTCAAAGATTGACAGATTGGTATCTAATGATGATTGTAAAGCTCTTTATCCTCATTCTGCTACACACGTTTTGTCAAAGGGGATCATGGATCATTGTCCCCATGTGCTCAGTCTATTTGCTAAAGTGGTGATGGGAATATGTGGAGCCTTGCTCCAAATTTTCAGGAGGTGGTGCAACGAAGTTGGATGCTTCCTATGGAAGGTACACCTATGTTTAGAATGGTTCAGAAGTTGAAGAGATTAAAGAGTGACTTACAACAATTGAATAAAGCAATGTTTTTGATATTGAGAATACTGATGATTGTGGTTTTGTCCATCTATTAAACTGTCAGAAGAAACTTGTTACTAGTCCTGAGGATGATGGGTTATTAGAAGAGGAGAGGGCAACTAGAGAGGTTTACAAGATGACTCATAATGCTAGATACAGTTTCTTGAAGCAGAAAACTAAAGCTACATGGTTTAAATAAGGGGATGCCAATACTAAAGTCTTTCATGCTTTTTTGGCAAAGAGAAGGGCTTTGAATAGAGTGTACTCTATTAGAGAGAAGCAAGATCAGTGGTATAGTGAGCAAGGGGGGATTGTTAATGCCTTTCTGAGTTACTATAAGGAGCTGTTAGGTACAAGGATAGATAGGAGGGAGGCTTTAGATGTTACTGTGATCAATAAAGGGGCTATCCTAAATACTGAGTAGCAACTAAAGTTGGTTAGGAGATTTACAGGCCAGGATGTCAAGGAAGCTCTCTATGCTATTGAGGATGATAAGGCTCCAGGTTCTGATGGCTACACCAGTAATTTTTTTTAAGCAGGCCTTGAATGTGGTAGGTGAGGATATATGTGCTACAGTTCTAAATTTCTTTTCCACAGGGAAAATTTTGAAACAAATTGATGCTACCTTACTATGATTCCAAAAGTGAATTGCCCTACATCAGTTCTTCAATTTAAACCCATTGCATGTTGCAATGTGCTTTACAAGATTATTTCAAAAATGCTTTGCAATAGACTACATGAAGTACTGGAAACTGTAATTGATGAAGTTCAAGCAGCTTTTGTTCCTGGGAAGAGCATCCTTCAAATTATTTTGGTTTATCAGGAGGTTGTTAATCAATATGACACTAAGAATAAGGCTAGGAGATGTACACTGAAAATTGATTTAAGGGAAGCTTATGATTCTCTATCTTGGGAATTTATTGAAGAGATGTTGGAAGCTTTGGCTTTCCCTGAAGTTTTCATCAAATGGGTGATGTGTTGTGTTAAGACCCCTACTTATTCTATTTGCTTGAATGGAGGATTGCATGGTTTCTTTGCTGGTCAGAGGGGAGTGAGGCAAGGAGATCATTTGTCTCCTCTTCTTTTTGTTCTCTCTATGGAATACCTTTCTAGACTTTTGAGAGAGGTTGGGGAGAAGGATGAGTTCACTTTTCATTATAGATGTAAAAGCATGAAACTAAATCATCTTATTTTTGCTGATGATTTGATGATCTTAAGCTATGCTGATTACAGTTCTGTGAAGCTCATTAAGGAGGCTCCCACTAAGTTTTATGCTAGTTCAGGCCTCTCTGGAAATATTGACAAAACTACTATGTATTTTGGGAATGTCCCTAAATACATATAAGAGGATATCTTAGAGTTAACAGGGTATATAAAAGGCTCTTTTCCTTTTAGATACCTTGGAGTTCCTTTAAACTTTAAGAGGCTTACTATTCATGATTGTGATCAAATGGTGGAAAAAATCATGCTGAAAATTAAGCAATGGTCTTCTAGGCATCTATCTTATGCAGCTAGAGTTACTTTGGTGAATGTTGTGTTGGTGGGGATGTGTTCTTTTTGGGCTCAAATTTTTTTAATCCCTAAAGAGGTGCTAAAGAAGGTGAACCAGCTTTACAGAGATTTTTTATGGGAGGGGAAGTATAGTTGTACTAGAATGGTTACTATTTCTTAGGAGAGTGTTTGTTTCCCTAAGTCTAGGGGAGGTTTGGGAGTGAGGGATTGTGTGAAGTGGAATGTGGCTGTTCAGGGGAAGCTTGTGTGGCAGGTCTCTATGAAAGCAGATATGTTGTGGATGAAGTGGGTGCATAGTATTTATTTGAGGAATAGAGACTGGTGGGATTACTCCTCACCTGATAAAGCTAGCTGGGGATGGAAGAAGGTTTTTCAGGTTAAAGAAGAGATGAGGGAGATGTTTAGTTGCAGAAGATGGAGATATGGAGAACATTACACCATTGCTGATGAGTATAGTAGTTTATTGACTCAAGGAGATAGTGTCTCTTGGGCTTCATGGGTGTGGAATCCCATGATATCTCCTGGACATGCTTTAATTGCTTGGATGACAATGTTTGGTCAACAAAAAACAAAAGCAAAGTTATATCAATATGGCATTGCTGATTCAAATCTTTGTGTCTTATGTGGAAATGAAGAGGAAACTGTGAGTCATTTGTTCTTTAATTGTCAAAACAGTAATATTTGTTATAGGAGGACTTGTGAGTGGATTGGGATGGCTTATGGAGAGGAAATCTGTCTCTTCAGTTCTTGGCAGTTTTGGCAGCAAACTGGTGTAAAAAAGATTAGAACTGCTGTTTTATGCAGTGTTTTAACAGCCCTGGTTTACTATGTTTGGAGGGCTAGAAATAAGGTTTTTTAGAGAGAAGAGAAATGGAATGAGGCAAGGATTCTTGCTTAGGTTAAGCACAGTGTTGGGTTAAGAATTCAGGTGTTGAGGCAAGATAGAATCACTGCTGCTGATAAGGCTTGGCTGTAGGGAATTCAGTTCTGAATTTCTGTTCTAGATTACTTGTTTTTTCAGTCCTGTTCTGCTGGTTTTTAAGCTGTTTGCTGTTTGTTCTAGTTCTGTTTATGCTTCCTGCTGTGTGGTTTTTTGGAGGCTGGTTTTTGGTGGTTGATGTGAGCAGGTTGCTGCAGGGAATTCAGTTTCTGATTTCCTGGTCTGAATTTCTGTTCTGATTTGTTGTTCTGAATTTCTACTGATATGTTTTGTCTGTTCTAGGACTGTTTCTACTTGCTGCCGTGTGGTTTTTTGGAGGCTGGTTTTTGGTGGTTGTAGTGAGCACGTTGTATTGCTGTGACAGAAGTTGTCCAGGTCTGCAGGAGTCTTACTGGTTGCATTTTAGGATGGTTGGCGTTAGTTGTGCTGGTGTTGGTTTTCTGGTTTGGTGGTTTGGTTTTGAGGCTGCTGCTTTTCTTTTGATTGTTATGTGCTTAGATGTTTTGCTTTGAATGCAAGCTGGTCTTTGTGAATGGTTGGGTCAACCAACAAGGGCTTAGGTTGTATTTGGTTATTGATTGTTTATTATTAAAAGACTTACATTTGCACCAAGAAAAAAAAAATGTAAGAATTGTACACTATGGATTTAAAGTCCATGTTTTGTTGAACTTTTGATCCATGACAAGCTTGTGATCATTATTCATATATCATTGGACTTCTGGTCCATGACAGACTTTTGAACATCATCAATGTCGACATTAAAGTGGACGTTTGTTGTAGATCTCTTATTATCAAGTCCACAGTCCACTCCTTTCTGCATATGCATATTAATCATTGATTCCAATATCAAATATATAACAGTATCACAATATTTTTCAAGATATAATTTGCATGCTATCTCACGATGATATTTAAATAAATTTTACATTCACTAGTGGAAAAAGTGTTATTAGTATCGTTTTTTTAGGCTTATCAGTATAGTTTTATGAAGGATACAAATGCAACAGTTACTAGTATCGTTTGTTTAGACATACGATACTAATAAATAACTGTTTGACATAAAAAAAAACTATTTGTACCGTTTTTTAGGAAAAAACAATACAAATGGAGATTTTTTCTATTAAAAAAGGCTTTACTAATTACAATAAAGTAAATAAAGAATTAAGATAATGTATTACAATAACGTTAATAAAGAGTTAAAAAAATTTATACAATAACAATGTTCAATGACTAAATAATAAGATAGTTAATAGTAAAATGATCAAAAATTGAGTCCAAAGTACAAACTAAAATATTGTTTCCATATTTGAAGGCGTTGAGGTGGTATTCCACTGTAATAGGCAATCAAGATCATATCATTTTAAGGCTACTTCAAATGACGACTAACCTAAAAGTAACAAGTAAAGGGAGTGAATGAGAAGGAAGTGAATGGGAATTTGATGACTGCTATCAAAATTAGTTTATATTGGTAAATTCATCAACACAACACAATCATCTTTAATCACTTAATAAGTAAAAGCATATCTAAAATAATCAATTCATTATCATAGAGTATCCCTCCATGTAATACCTCGTATTTTCGTGTGTTTTAATAATTTAATGTCATAATTATTTAGTATAATTTTGGTATTTTTGGTGAAAGATAAGGTTAAATAAATTAATTAGTTAGAGAAAATAATAATTATTTTCATGTTTTATGAATTTATAAGTTATTTTATAAAGTTTCAAGTATAGTTTAATTTTTAAAGGTTTCCTTATTTATTTTAAAACAAGTGCACAAGAGTAATTTCAATCTTAAGGGTATTTTTCGTAATTTCACCTAAATCTAATTTGGGCCTATAAGTACCTCTTTAAATCAGAAATTTTCTGAATTAATTGAGTTTTAGTGTTTTAGGATTTAAAAAAAAAGAGAGAAAAAAAAGTTTCGGAGCCCTAGTGACCGGCCCCCCCTTCGCCGGTCCCCTTTCGTCGCCGCCCTCCCCGTTGCCGGCCCCTGTGATCGGCAGCCAGCCAGCTAGCCGCCAGCCACTCTACTCCCCTTGGTATTTTTTCAAGCAACATAAATAAAACTTTTTCTTTCTTTTTTTATTTTAATTCAATCTTGTTAATTTATGTTTATAAATATGTTTATAAGCATGTTTTATGATTTATAATGATGTTTTATAATTTATAATTATGTTTATAAGTTGTTCATGAAAAAATAAAATTAAGGTTTTTGGAAGTTTGTGAAAACTTGTTAGTTTTATGAATTCAATGCTTTAAAGTTTCATATTATGATCATAAATTGTTATATACAGTATTAATTTATGATGATTTGATGAAATTTAGATTTGTTTTTGGAGGTTTTAAAGCGAATTAATATTGCTGTCAATTTTTAAAGCATGAATAGAAGTACTAATAATAATATGATCATGTTTTAAGTATGAAAAATAAGTTTTAATGCATGAAATAAAAGCATAATGATGTTATGGTGTTGTTATAGTGTTGTACACATGAATTATGAAGTTTAAAGTTTTTTAAAGTAGTTTTTAAGTAATTGAAACTGATGTAATTTTATTAAAAATATTAATAAAAATAGTAGTAGTAGTAGATTCATGCTAGAATTATTGTATAAGTGTTTTCAATGCATGAAACTATTATATGATGATCTTAGAACATAAATAAGTTGTTTTAAGGTCATTATATGAGGTTTAAGAAGGTTTAAAGGAGTTCTAAAAATATTTTTCAAAGCTGCCAATTTTTGGAAAAATATCAAAAATCAAGTGTTTTGAAAAGAAAATAATGAAAAAAAGTATAAAATTGAATAGAGACCATATAGGGAAGGTTTTGGATGTGTTAACATAATAAAAAGTTGGTTTAGAGTTGTTGTAGAATTTAGTCAATGAGGTTTTTAATTAGTTTCGATTTTTCCTTTGTAGGAAGCTTTGAACTAAGCAATTTTTAGGAGTAGTGGCGGAGCATCGTTATAACACAAGGTACGTAAGTACTAAAGGTGTTCATGTAACTAGAATTCATGCTAGAGTAGTTTAAGCTTCATGCTAGAATTTGTGGTATTGAAAGTTAATGATGTGTTGACTTGAGTTGACTTGCATGAGAAGATATGTTGGCATGATTACATGAGAAGTATGTGTTGACTACCATGTTTTACATTCCGTTTTTATAGCATTGTTATTACGTCATTGATGTTGGAATGTTGACTATTAAGAATTTGGCTAGTAGTCAATAAGTAAAGAAGAGCAGTTAAGTTGATTAATAACTTGCTCAACAAGAAAGGTAGTTAGTGAATGTTTATTCACTTGTTTAGTAGCAAGTTTAATGAGCAAATAGTTACCCACTCACAGTTTACGTGTGGTAAAGGAAGGTTTAAATAAATAGAGGACCAAGAATTTAATATTAGAATCACGTGATAATCAAGATAATTAATATGGTGTATGATGCTTTGTTTGTCTTGAATGTTCATGTGTGATTTTATGTGAGTCATAACAATTGTTAAAACGGATAATCACGTAAAGTGAAAGAGGATTCACACCAAAATTCTTGGAATGTATATACATTGAGTATGAAAAATGGGGGGAGCTATGGGAATAGTAATCTGTAACTTCTAATCGTAGTACAAGACGTTGTACTTTTTTATATTTATAAATGCGCTGGCATTCCGTCACTTCAAGTGACATAGGTAATACTTTCTTAGAGTTGCTCCCAAGTTGGTGCCCATTAGGGTGATTGTTGAGAAGGAAACCCGTTCGATGCGAAATCCTCAATTAAATAACACAAATAATTTATAATGTTGATGAGTCTATGTACAGGTACATGATTGTGGTAAAGGTAAGATAATGTGTGTTGTTCATGCTTTTGCTTAGGTTGTTCATGTTAGATGTGCATAATCTTTGGTATTTATGTACTCAACTTTGCTGATTGCGTGTTTTTGTGTGCATGACTTTGTCTTTGACTTGGCCCTACGAGGATCCATTTTGATGTCGAGTAGTAGTCTAGAATAAAGAGAAAGCAACAGACACAAGTGGGCATAGTCAATCATGCTGGGATTGGGTGTTAAGCACTTGCGGTTGTTGTTTCGTTTATTTGTGTTGGACATATTGTTTACTTTTGTTATTGACGTTGTTTTTCCAAGTTATAATAAAGTTTTATTTGGATTTGTTTTGAAGTTCTTTTGGGTTTTACATTGTTTTAAAAGTAAAAGACTTCCGCTGTAGTACTTTGATAATAGCCTTAGCTGTTATCACGGTGGCGGTAATACTTTGGTCTTTCCTAGTTAAGTAGAAAGTATTTTACTTGTTCTATTTATTATTATATTATGTTTTCCGAAAATAGCTAGGAGATAGTTAGGATGTTGCACTCCACTTCTTCCAATTAACTCAAATGCAAAAGCAATCATAATCACCAAAACCCCATTTTACAATACCCTCAATATTTGAAATTCCTATAATACCTAAACAAGTATCAAACTAACACTAAAATGCACTCACTCATTGTAACAGACTAACAACATCAAAATATCTCACAACAACAAATAACTACCAATAAAACATATCAAATAAACAATCATAAACAATACAAAGCAAAAGTAAGTACCACTCGCATAGCCACATCTAAATAAACCCAACCCAGAACCCCAACCAAGTCAACAACCTAGATTCCAACCATGAACCCTAAACCCGAAAGCCTAGTAACAAATAGAACATGAAAGACAACTTCATCGACTTGCCCAAATCCATCAAATGTACCAAAGATTCCATAAAATGTAAAACCAGCCTTATTTGTTATTTCAATTATTTGAAAAGGCAAGACTAAACCACACAAGGACCATACCATCTCACTAAAATACAAACAACAAAGTAGAGAAGTCAAGCAAGGCTAAAAAATTTGACCATACCCAGCGCATGCTTCGATTTGAAGGATTGAGGCAAAACTGATGCTTTCTGTATCGCCTCCAAGTGATGAAATATCATTCAACATCAATCAATCATTCACTAATTTAAGAAAGCAATATAACCTAATCTATAAAAGAAGACATTTTTTTAGTCACATGTAAACTCCTGCCCTTACGGAGTAGTACAAACCATGCAACCTCCTACGAAATTAATAAAAGTACACTAGAAAGCAATAAAATTTAAGCTAAGAAAGTAATAAAACATACCTCTCCCAAGTCAGACTTAGTAATATCCTCAATGCTGAAAGGGGTAAGGAACTAACAACTCATCAATCCGAATCCTTAAGAAACTCAACAGTATCACCACCACCACCGTCATCATCGTCGTCATCACTACCTCCACCGGCTCTACTAGACCATTCACCGGGGTTGAAAGTGTACCAAGAAGGGTGAGGTCCAGTAGAAGAAATATTACCAGAAAAAACAATGGTCATAGTGTAAAACCCCCCGTATTTTTAGGCATATTATAAATTTAATTTAATAATTACAAAGTGCATTTTTAGTATTTTTGTGAAAGATAAAGGTTTAATAAATTAATTAATTAAAGAAAATTAAATTAATTAAGGAGTTGAAATATTTATTTCAATGTTTTATAAAGTTTATAAATTATTTTGTGAAATTTTAATTTTTATTAAAGTATTTAAAAATTTTCCAAATTGGGTTTTTAAAAGGTTTACTTAATTGTTTTAAAACAAGGGAAAAAAAAAATAGTTTCCATCATTAAGGGAATTTTAGTAATTTTACCCAAAATGATTTTGGGCCTATCAATATCCCTTTAAATCATAATTTTTAATTTCTGATTTATTTCATTATTTCTGTGTTTAAGAATTTTGCAAAAAAAAAAAAAAAAACAAATTGAGTAGGAAAAAAAAAACGAAAACCCTCACCCGAAACCCTCACCGGCGCCCTCCTAGCCGGCCGCTGCTGCCCCTTCTTCCACCCTGCCACGCCGAGACCCCCTAGGCGACTAACCAGCTGACAACCTGTTTCTTCCCCTCCTTTTTTTGGAAAAAAAAAAACTTTCTTCTTCTTTTAATTTTAATCCAACTCTTGTTTAAATCATATTTATAATTATGTTTATGTATGATGATTAGTATTAAGATCATGTTTAAGAAGTTTATAATTATGTTTTTTAAAGTTGTTCATGAAATTTTATGACTAGGGTTTATAATATCATGAAAATAAATTAGGGTTCATGTTTTTAAAATCTAATTTTCTATATAATCATTATAGTTTGTTGTTATAATGTTTTATGATGATTTTATGGAGTTTAGAATTGTTTTAGGGGTTTTAAAGTTTTTATATTGCTGTAAATTTTGTTATGATTATGAATAGTAAAAATATTGATTACATGAAATTTTGATTTTATAAGTGTTTTTAATGCACGAAATCATCATATGATGATCTTAGAACAGGAATATGTTGTTTTAAGGTTAAATCATGAAGTTTAAGATGGTTTAAAAGAGTTTTTAAGTTGTTTGTCAAAGCTGCCTTTTTTTTTTGGAAAATATCAAAAATCTAGTGTTTTTGAAAAGAAAATTTATGGGTAAAGTGTAGAGTTGAATAGAGATGATATAAGAAAGGTTTTGGTTGATTTATCAACACTAAAAGTTAGTTTAGAGTTGTTTTAAAGTTTAGTAAGGAAGTTTTTAATTAGTTTTCAATTTTCCTTTGTAGGAAGCTTCAAGTTTGTCGATTTCTAGTAGTAGTGGAGGGTCATCGCTATAACACAAGGTACATAAGTACTAAAGACGATCATGTGCTTAGAAATCATGCTAGAATAGTTCTTAAGTTTCATGCTAGAAGCTTGTGATGTTTTGAAAGTTATAGACTTATGTTGAGATTTGTTGACTTGTGTTGACTTGTATGAGAAGTTATGTTATGGCATGATTAGATGAAAAGCTTACGGTTTGAATACTATGATTTATATTCCATTATTAAAACATTTTTATTACTTCAATGATGTTGGAATGTTATTTGTTTTGAAAGAAGTTGACTAGTAGTCAATATAGAAAGAATGAGCAAATTAAGTTGTTTGATAACTTGATCAAGAAGAAAGGTAATTAGTGAATGTTTATTCACGTGCTAATAGCAACGTTTAATGAGAAAATTATTAGCTACTCATAGTTTATGTGTGGACAAAGAAAGGTTAAATTAATGAGGAAATAAGAAATATATAATATGATCGCGTGTTAATTAAGATAATTAAAATGGTATTCATGTTTGCTGTGTTGCTATACATGTTCATGCTTTGCTTGGTGAGTCATAACAAGTAATTAATTTGATAATCACTTAAAGTGGAAGAGGATTCGCACCAAAACTCTTGGAACATATATTCCTCAAGTATGAACAATGGAGAGAGTTATATGAAATAGTAATCTATGACTTCTAATCCTTCTTGGAGTTGCTCCGAAGTTAGTGCCCAAAAGGGCGAATGATTAAGGAAGAAACTCGTTCCATGCGAAATCCAGAATTAATTATTTAAAATAACTTTAATGATTATTGAGTCTATGTTACATGTACATGGTTGTGGCAAGGTAACACTATGTGTTTACTTATGCTTTTGCTTAGGTTGTTCATGCTAGTGTGTTGCATAGTCTATAGTGTTTATATACTCAGCTTTGCTAATTACGTGTTTTGTGTGCATGGCCTTGTCTTTTACTGGCCCTACGACGACCCATCTCGATGGCGAGTAGATGCTTAGAATAAAGAGAAAGCAACAGGTACAGGTGGGCATTACCAATCATGCTGGGATTGAGTGAAGAGTGCTCTCAGTTGTTGTTCCCTTTTGTTTACTTTGGTTCTGTTGTTTCTATTACTCGTTTATGATAATTGTTATGTTTACCAAACTAATGTTGGTTTTCAAATTTATGAAACTAAGTTGGTTTAGAAGGGCCTTTATTTTGGTTCCAAGTTGTAATAAGTATTTGATTTGGTTTTGGCTTTAAAAGTTTATTTTAGTTTTGAAGTTGTTTTAATTAGAAGTCTTCTGCTGTTGTAATTTGGTAATATCCTTACCCGTCATCACGATGGCGGTGATACTTTGGTTTTTTTTTTTTTAATTTTTAATTTTTTTGTTTATAAAATTAGAAGTAGTATTTAGGGGTGAAAGTTCGGTTTATGGTTTGGATTATTGCCCAATCCAAATCCAAACCATATATTTTCGGTCTTTGAAATTTGAGGCCGATCCAATCCATATTGAATTTTCCAATCCAATCCACCTAAATTCGGTCTTACGATTTTGGATCCAATCCAATCCGAATTTTAAAGATATTTTTTTTTGTAGAACAATTCCTGCTTAATATATTTGTAGCAATAATCTGTAGTACTATCCAATAACTCACTAAATCAAATACTACACACACTTTGAAAAAGGATGATAGAGAATTTTGGGATTTTTATAGATTTTGGTGTTTTGGGCATAACTACTTAACAAGTAGTAGGCTTAAGGCCATCAAGGACGTACAGGTTTATTACTATTCGGTCTAAAGTTCGATGTACGGTCCAACGAGGGGTCTAGTCCGAGTCCAAACCGAAAAACAAAAAATTTACAATCCAAACCGCACCAAATTAAAAAAAAGTCCGTTCCGAATTTCCAAAATGGTTTGGTTTGGTTCGGTCTTCGGTTTTAATCCGAATTACTTTCACCCCTAGTAGTATTTTTATCATATGTTTTCTGGAGGTAGTTAGTAATTTCCAGGGTGCAGTGTTACACATATAGGGTACATGGCTCTGGTATGATCCTGTTGAAAGGTATCAAATAGCTGCATAAGCTACTGCTGATGAGTTTAGGAGTTATCGAACTAGCTCTGCAACTACCCCATGTCATACCTCTAAGACCCATCCCCTTCCTACTGAAACTGCTAAGGTGGTTGAATCAGCTCCTGACTAGGCTGAGGACGGGATGATTGCCCTACTTCCCGCCTAAATAAGTTCGTTGGCTAGCCGCTAGAGCCGCATGGTGCCCATTTAGGGGTATGGTCCAAGTCTCCTGATCAGGGGACAAACCTGTAATGGCAGGGTTAGAAAGGAGAATAAAAGCTTTCTACCCCCCCTCCCCCCCAATATACCATCTAATCTTTTGGCCTTAAATTAAGTCCATCCATTCACAAGTTGAAAAATAATCAAGGTCGAACCATCTAGTCCCAACAACTGGAGTATGGTGGTATTCAAATCAGGATGATGCCAACGAGCAATAAAAAAAAGGCTATTTCACTGTGTTACCCCGAACTATTGCAAAATGCACCAAATACCCTCGTTGTTTTAAAAATGCACGAGATACCCCTGAACAATGTAAATGATACACGATATACCTTATTGTACAACGGCGTCAAATAACTGTTAACCTTTTCATCATCCTCCTCACCTTCTTTTCCTTCAATCCAAAAATACCATTAATTCACCTTCTTATTCAATTAAAAAAACATTCATTCATTTACTTCTCCTTTAAATTCACTATTTAATTAAACCTCCATTGCAAAATCAATTATATCATATCAAATCTTGATGCTTCAAAAATGGCGTAAATTCATGAAAACCCAATATTCTTCATGGAAGCTACAACAATGACGCCACTTTTTTCATCATCCTGCAATTATTATTGACCACTAACTTCATCTTCTTCCCTGACCATTATTCAATTCATTTCTTTCTCCATCTCCTCCATTCCTCATGAATCTCTTTTTCTCAAAATCGTTGGCGATAATTTCAATTTGATATTGTTGGAACCGCAATTCGTCTCATTCAACATGTTGTTTCTTATGTTGATAACGGGTTTTGATTTTTTGGGTTTATAATTTGGTTGGTTTTGTTGGTGAAAGTTTGGTTTTAAAAAAAATGATGAGTGATATCCTAATTTATTTTATTTTTTATTTTTTGCAAATTTTAATTATATTATGGGTAATAATTTAAAGAAAAGCTTTTGTTCTCAACTTATCATACTTTTGTTGGTATATAAAAGGTTTGATTTTTGGTTAGAGGAATCTTGATAATTTGGGTTTTTTTTTTATTAAATTAACTTATCATCCCTAAAGTTAATCAAAGAAGAAGAAGGTAAATTACGGGCTTTTGGATTGAAGGATAGTAGGTGGAACGGAAAGAGATGAAAAAGAATAAGGTGAAAGATGAAAGAACGAAGAAAGAGATAACGGTTGTTTGACGTCGTTGTGCAGTAAGGGCATATCGTGTATTTTTTTACATAGTTCAAGGGAATATAGTGCATTTTTAAAACAACGAGGGTATTTAGTGCATTTTGCAATAATTTAGGGGTATATGGTGAAATAGCAGATAAAAAAAAAATTAATCCTCCAAAAACAATATTATTGTTCACCGTACGCCGACCATGGCAGTTAATTTTGTCAAAACGGTTACACTAAGAGTTCAGATGAACAACAAAATGATGAGTAATGGAGATGTGATATGGAACAGAATTCTTCAGCAAATGTTGCCTAAGAGGAGAATCTCCTTAGTGGTGGCATGCAAGGCTCATGCATCCCAAAAACAGTCCAACGCATAAGTTTTTGAACAACTCTAGTGGTGGGTTGGCGAATCAAATTTGCGGATTTATATTGTTAACTTTCTGTAACCTCTCCCATTAAGGCGGTCTACAAAGCTCTATCATTGAAGTCCTTAGGATCACTTCTCTTATTAATAGTGGCGAATAAAAAATTAGGCCAAAACCTTGAATACGTTCATACCTTTCTACACCATGCATTATAAATTGCACACCCCACATCCCACCATACATGTTGGGTCGATCTAGAGCAAAAAATTAAAACAAACTCATAAGTGATATCGGCATATGTTTGTTTATATGTGCAAGTACGCAAGAAATTAAGGTACGTTATTATGTGTTATTGCTTTCATAACATGTGGCGAGATTGGGTAGGAAGTTTGAGCATGTAGGATAGATTTTATCTTTTCCTTCATGCATTAAAATTAATGTTATGATTGGTTATTGTTATGTGGCTAGCTACGTGTAGAAAGAATTGTTTGTTAGCCACCAAAATTTTCCTTTTTGTGGAATTGTTTGTTTAGCTTTGTTTATAGTTTTGGAAAAGGTTTTACATTATTTGTAAGTGATGTCGTAGCAGGATGTTGATCCATCTACTTAGTAAGGATACTTAAATGGGAACTTTGGATAAAAAGGATTATGAGAGTCCGTCTTAGTATGTTTGGAAGATTCGTTTTCATTGTTCGTATATGAGTTTGGTGTTTTGAACCCAAAGGAGTGAGATCACCTGATCATGTGTCTGCTTTGATCGTGTGTTGTTTGCCAAACAACTATCCGCCTTACTTGGATATAAAGGCAAATTTCGATGACTTTTACTTGATTGGAGGGCTTCCGAACTATGCTAAGTATAGGGACCGCTATGGTCAATAGGACTGTGGGTGGAGGTATCTAGAACACTCGATTTATAAGAAGGAGCAGGAGTTTGAAGACTAATTCGGGCGAGAAGTCCCCACCTCCGCAAGTTCCTAATAATCAAGGAGATACTCCAATGGCTGAAAATGAGGCTAGTTTAGATTCTTCATGTCATGAGTCAAAGGATAGTTCCTGTTATGAGATTAAGGATCCCGACCCGGTGACACTAGTGTATGTGGATTTGGTGACTAATTTTGACGAAAAAGAAGAGGAGGAGCTTGATCCTGAGGAGGATATGGATGAAGATCCCGAGGAGGATTCAAAAGATGATGTTGAGGAAAATGTTGAGGATAATCCATAGTTTACTCCAGAGAAATATGTTATGGCTAAGGACAAGCGCGATAATATCAATGTTTGAGAATTAGTTATTTTAGGAATGCGTGTTTTAGGCGACAATTAATATTGTCTATTGTTGTTATCATTTTAAGGATGTTTAGACCTCTTAAGTTGTTATTTATTTTAAGATTAAGTGGCAAGAAGCCATGAGAAGCTCTTAGAAAGCTAAGTATGTTAAGAACTATTATGAGAATAAATAAATAAATATGGCGAGTTAGTTTTTTTTTCATGAGCTGTGTCTCAGGTAAAGGAAAATGGGGGAATTTTTTTTATTATGTGCTTTATTTTATTTAATGGTTGTGCAAACAATCAAAAGTAAGTGAATCAATCGCTCTAATGGAATTAAAATTCCCTTTATGAGTTGAATTGAAAAAGTGTGTATATTGTATGCTCTAAGTTTGTGTTGTTCTAACATAGAATTAGACGTAGTTTAACAAGCAAATCTTTTCCTCTTCAGGAAATATAAGATTGCTAAGGGTAACAACAATCAGCTAAATAACATAGTGAGGCGATTAGCAACTGTAGTTCAGCAGTTAGCCGCTACAGGAACTGATCATGGAGGCGATCCCACTAGGGAACTTTTTAAGAAAATTTCTCAAAGCAAACCGCCTACGTACCAAGGAGAGCCCAATTTGACTGTTTTAGGGGGATGACCGAGAGATTTCAACAAGCTGTTTGGTGCGGTTGAATGTCTAGAGGAGTCTAAGATAAACCATGGGGTTTACTACCAGAGGGGAGAAACGGATCTTTAGTGGTCGCAAAATGAAGCGGTGATTAGAGCATTACCGGGATTCAACTGGATGGTGTTTCGTGAGCAGATTAGCAGCAAGTTCTACACAATGTTTCTTCAAAAGCAGAAGGCTGATGAGTTCCTGGAGCTCAAGATGGGAAGTATGTCGGTTACTGAGTACTACTCGAAGTTTATAGAGTTGTCTAGTTTTGCTAAGGAGGCCGTAGCGACGGAAAAGATGAAGGCTAGTCGTTTTGAGAGAGGGTTGTCCATAGATATTTAGTTGCAACTAGTCGAGTAAGTTTTTGAGACGTTGGACGAGTTATATGGGAGAGTTGCTCACCTATATGCTTTAGAGCGAAAGAAGAAGGAGATGCTGAAAGAAGGTGACTCGAGGGAGAAAAGGAAGGATGGTGGAGTAAACTTCAACCAACTTGGAAATCATGGTGGATTTAATAAGCCTCGCTTCGATAACAATTTTCAGGGGAATAAGGGCAACTACGGAAAACTTGCGTATGCTAACGGGAATAAAGGGCAATCTGCTAATCAGGGTGGGCGAGTGTACTTCTACAAGAAATGTCCTATTAATCATGCAGGTAGGGACTGTGCTGGAAACTTAGTGACTTTCCGTCTGTGTAACTAGTTAGGGCACCGTGAGTATGAATGCTACTCCAAGGGTAAGAGAAAGAAAGGACAAGGGTCTCATTTCAAGGGTAATTCAACAGGAGGCCAGGAAAAGGGTTTCCAAGGAAACATAGGAGGAAAGGCAACGCAACAAGCCGAGAATAAGAATGGGAATAGCAATGGAGGAAGTCAGGCTAGGACCTCAGACGCTGGAAAGCAGAATGTTATGGCATGAAGTGAAGCGGATGCTAATAAGGATATGATTATTGGTACTTTATCTATTCACTCTCTTCCCGTTAAAGTTTTGTTTGGTTCTGGTACAACGTATTCTTTTGTATCCACTAAAGTATTGCAAAAGTTATTGTATGTTTTGGGAAAAGTAGATACAATAGATATGCCTATAGTGACGCCGCCAGGACAAGTTGTACAATGTTCAAAAAGTTATGTGGATGTCTCGATTGAAATAGAGGGAGTGGAGTTTAAGGTTAACTTGATTGAGTTTGAGTTAGGGGATTTGGAGGTTATTCTAGGAATGGACTGACAGAGTGAGCATAAGGCTGAAATTATGTGTGAACCGCAGAAAATCTCGTTAGTAAGGAAGAGTAGGAAGGTAAGCTATTGGAAGACGGGGAGACCGAAGCACAATAAGATAGTGTCGATGATGAGGTTTAATTGCTTGGTACGTAAATAGAGGTTTTCCAATCTACTTATATAGCGTGAGGGATGCGGATTATGTTGAGTCTGCTGAGCCAGAGGATATCAAGGTAGTAAAGGACTTCTTAGATGTGTTTTCTGAGGAGATTCCAGAAATGTCGCCGAAGTGAGAAACCAATTTCACCATAGACTTAGTGCTAGGTACGAGCCCATTTCCAAAGTAGCATACAGGATGGCACCTGTGGAAATGAGCGAACTTAAGGAGCAGTTACAGGATCTGTTGGAGAAGGGTTACATCAAGCCTAGTGCTTTGCTTTGGGGAGGGCCTTGTATTAGTATGAGGTTGTGTATTGACTATAGGGAGTTGAATAAGGTGACGATCAAGAACAAGTATCCTTTGCCAAGAATCGATGACTTATTTGATCAGTTGAAAGGAGCAACTGTGTTCTCAAATATTGATTTAAGGTTGGGATACCATCAATTGAGGATTGCTAAAGAGTACATACCGAAGATAGCTTTTCTTACGAGGTATGGGCACTAAGAGTTCACAGTTATGCCGTTTGGGTTGACGAATGCACCAGAAATTTTTATGGATTAGATGAATAAGCTCTTTCTACGGTTTTTGGATAAGTTCGTGGTTGTGTTCATTGATGACATTTTAGTGTACTCAAAGATCAATGAGGAGCATGTAGAACATCTAAGGACGATTTTAGCAACGCTGGCAGATAATCGGTTGTATGCCAAATTCTCGAAGTGTGAATTTTGGTTGGAGAAATTTGCGTTTTCGGGACGTTTTCGTGTTTTTGGTTGTATCCCATCCACGATCTTGAGCTAACGAAGATTATGTTTGTGTTGAAGATTTGGAGACACTATTTGTATGGGGTAAAGTGTAAAATGTACACTAATTATAAGAGCTTGAAGTACTTTTTCACACAGAAGGATTTGAACATGCATTAAAGGAGATGGCTTGAATTGATCAAGGATTATGACTTATATATACAGTACCATGAAGGGAAGGCTAATGTTGTAGCTGATGCTCTAAGTTGTAAGATGAAACATTGAGTAAATTCTCTTGTAGTTGCTAACGAATTGTCTAGGGATATGAAGAGGCTGAACTTGGAAATAGTAGGAGAGGGGTTGTTGAAAGAAATACTTTGTAATCTTAGTATCCAACCAACGGTGTTTGAGGAGATCAAGGAGAACCAGGATGGAGATGTGAAGTTAGATGGAATAAAGGAGAATTGAAGGCAGGAAAGGCTGTGGATTCCAAAATTCACTAAGATGGGAGTTTATGGAATAAAGGAAGGTGGTGTGTACTGTAGTAATGCGAAGAATTGAAAAGAAAGATCATGGAGGAAGGTCATAATACACCATATTCGGTTCACCCTGGAGGTGACAAATTGTATAAAGATTTGAAAAGGATGTAGTGGACTATTGGTGGCCTAGAATGAAGAGGGAGTTAGCTAAATTCGTGAGTAGATGTCTTAAGTGTCAAAAGGTGAAATTTGAGCATAAAAGGACACAAGGAGAAGTGAAACCACTCGAAATTCCAGGGCGGAAGTGGGAGCGCATCTCGATGGATTTTGTAACTTGTTTGCTAAAGTCAAAGAATTAGAATGATACTAAATGCGTTGTGGTGGATAGGCTTACTAAATCGGCAGTGTTTATACCGATAAAGGAGACTTGGAAAATGGAGCAACTTACAAAGGCTTACATAAAGTACATTGTGAGACTACATGGAGTTTGATATCGTGTTGGATAGAGATTCTATGTTTCTTTCAAAATTCTGGAAAAGTGTCCAAGAGAACTTCGGTACTACATTGAAGATGAGTATTGCTTTCCATCCAGCAACCAATGGACAGACAAAAAGGACTATATAAACGTTTAAAGATATGTTGAGAGCTTGTGTGATGGATTTCCAATGAAAGGCGATTGTTGTTCATTTTGGAAACTTCTCATTCATAATAGTCTTTACACATCTCATTATGTTTATCGTATTCCTATCAAATTCTCATTGTTTAAGACATAAAAACAACATCCATAATCCATTCCTCTTCCGTGAGTTTTTTTAATCATATTTAGGTACACTTACTCTTTTTAATGGTTAGCTTAAACTTTGTCACTTTCATTAGTTGATTGTTGGATTGGATTATTTTTTATTTTTTTTTATTCAAGATGAGAGCTAATAAATTAAGGTAGCTTTCAATTCCAATTTTTTTAGGAAGAGATTTATTTTTGTTATGTAATAATATATGTAAAAAAAAAAAATATACAAAGTATGTATGTTGTTCAATAAATTTGGATTCGATGTATAAAATAATGTCCATGTTATTTTTTGTGCAAACTAGATAATAAAACTAAATATGAACAAGTTCTTGAAACATGAGTACGTGTTGATGTTCACTACCCACCATTATATATCTTAAGTGTAAAGATTACTTCGTAAAGGGAATGTCTTATTCTCATCATTTTAGTAGTCACAATATCACCGTGATACTATCAGAAAAATGTCTTTCAAAATTATTAGACGAAAATATAGCATTGTGTTCTATACATTTTAATATTGCATGTTTGACAATCATAATGTTTCCTTAGCAAAAATCTGGAAATAAGGTCTTTTGCATCAAAACCAAATCAATGACGATGGCTAGACTTAATACTTTTGGGAGAAGATTCTTACACTTTTTTTAATGAAACAAGGGCAAGACGATTATAAACTACTAGCCAATCATATAGTATGTATTATAGTAGTAGCAGCAGACGTAAGAGATGTAGTCTATGCCTTCATCATGTTGTCTAACATTATTAGCATCATCCCTCAATATGTTATAAAAATTTGGTTGTAGTGGGCATTCAAAATTTATTATTCTTGCACAACTAAATTACCCTAAAAATGATGGAAAATTTATAACTATGGCAACAAAGGGGTCAAAAAATAGATGTATAGTAATCAGGGCATAGTGCCAAAAGCTAGTTTTGTGTGTCGAAATAGTTTTTATTTTATTGTATTGTATTTTATTTATTTTATTTTATTATTATTATTTGTTTTATTTTATCTTTTAAAACTTGACTCTTAGTCTCTTCTAGTCACGATCAAGTTTTGTGTGTAGTCAGTCACATAGTGCTACACTCTTCCTATTACGAAAGATTATTATTTATGTACAAGCAATCTCCTTTACTGATCAGTTACTCCTCCGTTTCAGAATGTTTATTACGCTTGTAATAAAGGGTACAAGGAGAGAGAAACTTTGACTTTGAAAATTTTCATGATATATAAGAAAAAACATATTTATATGAGATCTTATTAGATTAGTCTCGATAAATAGTTTCTATAAATAAAATGTTTCTAATTTTTTATAAAGCATACTGGAAGATATTAAGACTTAAACAAGTGCATGAAAAATAGTGTATAAAGTAAAAGTAACAAACATTGTGAAACGGAGGTAGTATAAGAGTAAGACCCTCTTTTTTTGGATCGAAATTTGCGTAGTTCAACTCTATTCGGTGTAGTTATGCTTCAATTTAGTTTAAAACAATTCAATCTAGCTCAACTCTATTGTCATTATTACTTTATTTTGATGCTATATTTCAATTTTGAAAAATACGGCCTAAGTTTACTTTGATCGTAAAAATGACCTCAACTTAATTCATCATATCATATGAAAAAAAATTATAAAATAGACAAAGTAACCTTATTTTTTATTTTATGTATCCATGTTAGTTTTAAAGTAATGCTTTATTTGAGGGTAGTATAAATGTAACGCTTGATTGGAATCGTGTTAGTAGCCCTTTGTCTTCATCTCTGCCCCCTCTTCCGATCGCTACTTTAATTTTCGTTTTGTATAAGTGTTATATTGTTGTTGTTTTAAATATCATGTTGCGTTGTTGTTGTTTTAACATTTTTTTTGTTGCTAAATTGTTAATTTGAACAAATTTAATTTCCAAAATTCTAGAAGCTAGAACGCCAAGAAGTTTTATGCTTGTATTTGTTTTTTTTTTTTGTTTTTTTTATAATGTACATAATCAATTTTCTTTGCTTCTACACAATCTTATTCACTTATTGTCATTTAAATTAATCTACAATAATATCTGCATTACATACGGTTAAAAAACTCATATATGAGAAGTACATAGATTTTCATGAATTATATATTATATTTTTTTCATCGAATTATTATATATTTAAAACTTAACTAATGTACAATTGTTTCATATTATTAATATTCTAACATCAATATTATTATCTTTTGAGCTTATTATCTTCTTATTAATTAAATTTTGACTTTATTTTCATCGAATAAAATGGTTCACCTTAAAATTTAAAAGTTGTCTAGGGCATCACCCATGGAAAAAACTAGTTTTATAATAATAGCACACAACTATTAAAATGCACAGATGAGTATGACGAACAAACTACAACAGTAAAAATAAAAATATAAAAAAATCTTTTAAGATAAAAAAAATTATATTGTCATTCACTCACATCAACAACTACAAACAACTTGCAATAACTTTTAAATAAAGAGTATTAATTTTCCTAACCACATATTGTATAACCTTAGCTTTCAGGATTATCTCCATTATACTCTATAATGCAATTGACACTTTATAGGTAGTGTTTTAGGGCAGTTTTCGCAGTTATTAGTGTCTTTTAGCTTTGCTTTCCTTAGTTTTCAGTATTCTAGTGTTTTAAGGTGTACTTAGTGTGAATGAAGTTTATTGGTGGTTTTGAGCTTTATTCATAGCATGTTCAATTCATTTTGAGCTCATTTCGAAACCAATTTTTACATATGGCTTCTTAATATGTGCATGGAAGGCAAAATCTTATTTATATTCGATCACTATGTTCCCTGAAACATCATGGAAGTTTGTGTAGGCTTATGGGACCTATGCTGAAAGATTTAGAATTTTAAAGTGGCATAGGTGCAAAAATTGCTGGCAGAAGATCTGTCGCTACGAAGCCATTAACAAGTAGATTCGCGAAATGAGCCAAACAGGGAAGCCAAGGCTCGGTGTCGCGCCAATGACTCGTGCCAATGACGTTGACGTATGGCCAATTACTTTGACAGCTCAAATTTTAGGAGCCATAACTTATTTGTTATTTTATTGTCCAGGACGTGTAACATACCGTTGGAAAGATCTTAAAGAGAGATTTTATACGGAGTTGAAATCACATCAATTAGGTTAACGGTTTGTGATACATGGTCGTTTGAAGTTGATGAGCCCAAAATGAATCTTGGGTCAGATTGGGCCACAAGTTGTTTTAATAGTTATTGGGCCTAACTTTTGTACCTATAAAACAATGCCTTTGTATCCTTCTGGGCATAACACACAATTTCATTTTCTTACTTTTAAGATGAGGTTTTGGAAAGAGAGTGTGTGTGTTTAGAGAGAGATAGTCTATATTGTAGATCTCAATTTCTTGCAATTTGTTTTGGCTATTTCAAGTAAGTTTCTTCTTCAATTGTTCTTAGATTTAGTTTCTCTATCCTTTCATGAAACTTTTACATGTTTTGAGTTGTTTGATCTATGAGGTTTGTTGAATTTTGCTTGTTTTTGAATTTTTTTCTTCAATTTTTTCTTGAATTCCTTGAATTTGATTTTTCTTTTTCCACTTTTTATTGTTGGTGATGTCAAGTTTTTGCTTCTTTTCCCCAAATTTTATCATTTGTGAGTAGTTGCTCATGCTAGGGGAGTTTAGTAAGCTCGAAAATGACTATGTAATTGCAATTTGGAGATGAAATTAGGTTGAATTTGTGGAATTGAATGAATGTGTTGCACCTTTGAAATCCATCAATTTAGGAGTACTTAACTTATAATTTAGGATAGAATTGAGTGACAATATTTGAAAGATTTGGATGATGATCTATGGGATTATTCATGATCTCTTGACAAAGTGAAAAAGTTTGACAATAGATATTGTAACAGAAGTTACTTCGAGATTGTTTAGCAAGGTGTAGGAAGAGTCGGAAGATGATCTTAAAGTATAAGGAGAGGCTTAATTCAACAATTCACTTCATTTCTCTTAATCAGTATAAATAAACCCCAAGTTGTATGTGTATGCATATGAAGGCTTAGGTATATGAAGGCTTAGGTGGACCCATAAGAACCAAGCATTTTTAGTATTCTATAATTTTTGCATTTGTAGGTATAGAATCAATCACTCAAACTTCGTTTTTGAACTAGTTTGGCTACACACATAAACACACTTCACCTAAAGCTTCTATCACTACACCCCCTTGGGTTCGACCTCGCTTACCGCTAACTAATTGCTTTTGCCTTATTTAGAGTTAGATTGAGTTTATAAATTGAAGATAAGATAAGCACGCTATGCATAAACAATATAAGAAATTGAAGAACTTAAACATTATGATATATAGCATAACTATTCTCAAAAATATGTACTACATAAATCTAAACTACACTTATCGGTATATAGATACAATACAATGTAAGGAAACATACTTCCTCGGTTTCAAGTTGTTTTTTTATTTATTATTTTGACAATTGTTAGGAAAAATAAACTATGTACAATTTATTTTTTGGACAAACTAAATTACATTTCTAGACATGGTACAGTACACACATTATTATACACGCTATTATTTTCTTAAAACATTAATCATTGTAGTATCTTATATAAAGGTATCCCTAAAAAAAGCTTATGTAAAGGAAGTTATTTTTTTTTTTTGTATAGGGTATTTTTTTTTATTTATTGAAATTTTTTTGTAATTATATTAATTATGTGAGGGTAATTTTGGAAAATGAAAATTATCAACCAAAAGAGGGTGTTGGCTTTTATTTTTTTAATAAGTTTTATGAAATGCGAGCATAAAAAAATGTTTATCCAGTTATTAAAATTTCATAACACATTGTAGTTTTATAGGCTAAAGTTTATATAATTCAAAAATTAAATATCATAATTGAGAAAACATAATTTGGTCACATTGTAGTTTTATAGGCTAAAGTTTTATAGGCTAAATGTGTGAAGGTTATAATTTGGTCACTCAAATTATAACCTTCACACATTTAGGGTTTATAAGGAGTATTATATTATTCTTTTTGTTGTTTAGGAGCCATAAGTGCGGGAATAAGAATTGATTTCAGAATTTCACTAGAAGCTCTATAATCAATTGAGTTATCCCTCACTCTCATCTTTTTAATTTTATCAAACACTTAAAATACGAATTATTTGCAATTTAAAAAAAATATAACAAAATATTGATAGGAGTTTTGCAGTTTTTTCAAACATAAATAATCCTGGAATAATTTCAGTTGTAAAAAATTATAATAGGAAAAATTACATGTGATACTTCATAATAAAATTATGTTAGTTTGATATCCAAAAAGGTAGTTATGTATAACTTTTTTTTAATAATTAATTTGTAAATAATGTGAAATAAGGGTGAGGATCGTGAGGGTAAAATGGTCTATTCAAAATTTGACAACCAAAGCGAGAGTTGGAATTATATATATATATATAAACATAGATGAGGATTAAATTAGGAAAAATGAAACTTCAACCAGAAAAAGGTTTTGGCGTTATATATTACTTCTTATTATTTATTATTTGTGTAGGGTAAATTAGGAAAATGAAACTTATCAACCAAAAAAGGGTGTTGGATTTATATATTACAAGACAAGATTAGAGAAGCACGTTATGCATGCACAATAAATATAGCGTACGTATTCTTACAAAAAATATTACTTTGTACGTATATAATATGATACAAAGTAAAAATATGCGTGTATTTCCTCATTTTAAAGTTACTCTTTTTTAATTTAGACAACAATTTTATTTTACACGTTAATAGCAATTCATTCTAATAAAACTATTCCCCTTTACTTTTGTTTATATTTTTTTCCTCGACATTTAAAAACTATGATAAAATAATACATACTAAATTCAATATAATTAAGAAAAATAATACTTGCCGAGAAAAGGAAAATTCATCCATGTATTATTAATATTTTAGACAAAATAAATTTAAATTTTAAAATTTTAAATATTGTACCCTGCACATATTTTTATTTTTGAAACATTAATCTTTTTGTAGTTTAAGCTTACATAAGGTAGTTCCAAAAGAATAAAAATAATAACTCCTTTATTATTATTATTATTATTATTATTATTATTTATTTATTTTATTAATATTACTATCTAGTTTTAACTAATTGTAGACGTTTTGTATATTATTGTTAGGGTAAAATAGGAAAATAAAATTTTCCGACCAAAAATGGTTGTATATATATATAATATTTTATATATTAACATTAACGTAGATTACATATATAAATACATTATTGAATTCCTCTTCCGTTGGTTTTTTTATTCATATTCAGGTACACTTACAATTTTTAATGGTTAGTTTAATCCTTGCCACTTTTGTTAGTTTGGTTGTTGGATTGGATTAGAATTTATTTGTTTGATTCAAGAAGAGAGATAATAATTTAAGTTGGCTTTCAGTTCCTTGTGTGTGTTGTGTGGGGGAGTTATCTTTAATTTTGTTATGGAGTATATTATAATACGTGTAAAAAACCATTATACAAAGTATGTATGTAGTTCAACACATTTCTATTCGATGTATAAAATGATGTCCAAGTTATTTTTGAGCAAATTAGATAAATAAAACTATTTATAAACAAGTTCTACATACATGAGTACGTGTTGATATTCACTATCCACTTCTATACATCTTAATTATAAAGATTACTTCGTAGAGAGAATATCTTATTCTCGCCATTTTAGTTATCATGCTATCACTATGATACTATTAAAAACATGACTTTCAAATTTATTAGACGAAAATGTAGCTTTGTGTTCTATACATTTTGATATTGCATATATGAAAAGCATAATGTTTCTTAGCAAAAAGTTGGAAATAAAGCATTTGCATCAAAACCAAATCAATGATGATGGCTAGACTCAAGACTTTTGGGAGAAGAATCTTACATTGTTTTTTTTTTCTTCTTTTTTTTTTTAATAATGAAACAAGGGCAAGTCATTCATAAACTGCTAGCTAATCATATAGTATGTGTTACAATAATAGGCGTAGCAGACGTAAGAGATGTAGTATATGCTTTGTTCATGTAGACTAACATTATTTGCATCATTTTATCAATAATTCGTAGTAGTAGGCATTCGAAATTCATTATTCTCATTTCTCGTGCAACTAGATTACCCTAAAAATGATGGAAAATTTTTAAATATGGAAACAAAGGGGTTAAAAAACTAAATGCATAGTAATCGGGGCACGCAGCCAAAAGATAGTTTTATGTGTCACACTAGTTTTTGTTTTATTTTATTATTATTATTTATTTTAACTTGACTCTTAGTCTCTTCTTGAGCAAGTATTGTGTGTAGTCTGTCACATAGTGTTACACACTTACTATTATGAGAAAATTTTATTTATGTACAAGCAATCCCCTTTATTTTAAGTTATACCTCAGTCTCGTCAATTTATTTTTGCTTATCTGAAGTTATTTTAATTTTCTGATCTGAACTTATTTTTGTTGAATTGAACTCTTTTTACTTATTCGAACTTATATTTGCTTAATAGAACTTATTTTTGCTGAAATCATTAACAATTTATTAAGGATTGAAACAGATTTTTGCTGAACTGCACTTATTTTTGCTGAAATCATTAACAATTTATTAAGGATTGAAACTGATTTTTGCTGAAATGAACTTATTTTTGCTAAGCTGAAATTATTATATTTTTGCTGATTTGAACTTATTTTTGTTGAGCTAGACTTATTTTTGCTGAACTGAACTTATTTTTGCTAAAAATAAGTAAAAATAAGACGAGGAGAATAGGGCCTTACTCCCTTCATTTCAGAATGTTTGTTGCGTTCGAAATAAAGGGTACAAGGAAGGAGAAACTATGGCGTTAAATTTTTTCATGATATATAAGAAAAATCATATTCATATGGGATCTTGTTAGATTCGTCTAGATACATAGTTTTTAAAAATTGAATTTTTGTAATTTTTGTATAAAGCGTAATGGAAGTTATAAGACTAGTCAAGTGTATAAAAAAACTCTGCAAAAATAATCTTAACAAATATTGTGAAACAGAGGGAGTATAAGAGTAAGACCTTTTTTTTAAATCGAAATTTTGTGTAGTTCAACTCTATTCGGTGTAGTTATACTTCAATTTAGTTTAGATCAGTTCAATCTAGCTCAACACCATTGTCATCATTACTTTATTTTGATGCTATATTTCAATTTTAAAAAATATGGCCTAAGTTTCTTTTGATTGAAAAAAAGAACTCAATTCAATTCATCATATCATACGTAAAAACAAATTATAAAATGAGAAAAAATAACCTTATTTTTTATTTTAAATATCCATGTCAGTATTAAAGCAAAGCTTTATTTGTGGGGAGTACAAACGTAACGCTTGATTGGAATCATGTTAGTAGCCCTTTGTCTTCATCTCTGCCCCCTCTTTTGATCTTTACTTTTCGTTTTTTTATAAGCGTTGTATTGTTGTTGTTTTAAATATTATGTCCATTGTTGTTGTTGAAATATTATGTTGTTGCTAAATTGTTAATTTCATCAAATATAATTTCCAAAATCTAAAAGTTAGAATTTAATTTAATTTAGTATTGTTAAATGGTTAATTTCAATCTAATTAGTTTATTTTCGTTTTTTAGGTTTGTTGAATAGTTCGTTTTCTGAATTAAAATTATGATAGAGTTAATATAATTAACCAATGCTAGGATTTCTAAATTGAATTCTTGATTGTTAATTTTTAATTGAATTTCTTAATGTAACAAAAAAATTGAAATTTCAATGTCATGTCGAATTTTTAACTTCCTTCAAATTCTATGAGCTTTAGTTATGAAATTTAAGTAATACTATCCCTGCTTTTTTAGTTGCAGCAAATATTTGGATAGCATTTTAATTCAGGAAGCAATTTGTGGGGGTAAATGACTAAATTATTAAACATAATTTTGACACAAGTAAGAAGGAGATTAGACTTAGTTTATCGGTGTTAAAATTGTTTTTATAATTTTGTTCATTTATACATTACTTACTTCTATTATGTTGTAAATTAAAAAATTGGTAATTCAATTTTAGAATGAACAAATTGCATACTCCATATAAAATCCAAAATATTGTATGTTCCTTTACGAAAATCCTACTCTAAAATGTCAATCCTCAACCTACACATCGGACACCCTTATCATAAATCCAAATGTTTTTGTTTGAACCCTGATATTTTTTTTACTTACATTTTGTTAGGAACTTGTTTAATATGGAAATATGTGGAATAGTGAAAAAATACAACTAGGAAATTGTGTAGAAAAACAAAACTATAAAATACTTGTTTGATGGTTTAATGAGTAAAACTATTGAAAATTAAGTTGTTGTATCTAGTTTTCCTTAGTTTGATTTAATGAAGAAAATTATGGAAATTAATATAGATTTCCTTGGTTTTCCATAATTTTTTCCATTAATTTTGAAGTAAAATATGTGAAAAACAAAATGGTATAATTATAACTATAAAGCGTTCCACATATCCACATTTTAACTTTTCCATCATTTGTACTCTCATAAAATAAACATGAAAAAAATTGAGGATTTTGTACATTTTCATGTTTTTGCTTACTTTTTCTCATGTTAACCTACCAAACACCTTATAAATCATTAGATATATATATATAATTAGAAATATAATATTTGTACTACTTTTAGGTTGCAAATATAATGTTTAATTATTTTGGATTGAAATTTGTTATGAAATTATGGTTTTTTTAACTAATTAAAAACTTGGTTCATTGTAGGTAATCTTTGCGTTGAATGCTAGTATTACGGAGTTATAATAGTTCAAAATGCCTAGAAACAGCAATTCGTCAATGCAACAAACACTTCCAATTCATATATTAGTCACTGAAATTCTTCCAAAATTACCAGCAGAATCTCTTTTTAATGGAATACAAAAAATTCGTTACTATGAATTGTCATTCATAATTTTTGGAGTACAAGGCTTACCTCAGATTGTATTGCTATTGAAAAGACTTGCTTAAGAGAAATTCTTGGGAAGGAGGTGAGTGAGGGAGGCAATTTTTTTTATTTTTTTTTATAGTAAAAAAGTATGGAGAAACTACTTTTTAGAGAAAAGAGGTTTTAAAGGTGTAAATTAGGTAGCAAGTGAAATAACTTAATACATTATGAGCATATAGGGAAAAGTGAGCTTAATTAAAAATATTGAAAAGGCGGAACTATTATTTTCATTCGGGTAAAAGTTGAGATTATTTTGTTTCTATTTTTCCTATTTATTCAACAAAAATGCAATTAACTTAAGTAAAATGTCTCAAAAAAAGTTAAACAATAATAACTATGATAGCATAATTATTTTACCTATACCAAGATAATTTTAAAAGTATTAAGATGCAAATCAATAGAAAATTAGATGTTGAATTCACTTTTAAAAAATATACATATATCGAAACTACACTTATTGTTATATATATACAATACAATATAAGAATATATACTTCCGCGGTTTTCAAGTTGTTGTTTTTTTCTTCCATATTAGATCTGATATTATTAAGAAAAATAATCTATGTACATTTTAATTTTTGGACAAAATAAACTACATTTCTAAACATGGTACACTACACACGTTATTATTTTCTGAAAACATTAATCGTTGTAGTAGGAGTGTATATAAAGGAATCACACACAAAAAAAGTTTATGTGAAGGTAATGATATATATATTTTTTTGGAAAAGGTAGTTTTTATTTTTGTTTAAACTTATTGGATTTTTTTGTAATTATATTAATTATGTAGGGGTAATTTAGGGAAATGTAAACTATCAAACAAAATTGGATGTTGCCTTATATATTATTTATATTTTTATTATTTATACTTTTAAATAAGTTTGATTTTGAAAAATAAAAAACCAGTTATAACAATTTTATAATTTAACACATTGTAGTTTTATAAGTTAAAGTTTATAAAATTTTGAAAATGAAATGTCACACTTGAGAATATATAATTTGGTCACTCAAATGACAACCTTTACACATCTAAGGTTTATAAGGAGTACCAACTTTTAAAATATTTATTTATTTATTATTTATTTATTTATTATTATTATTATTATTATTATTGTTGTTGTTATTATTGTGTGTGTGTTTGGGAGCCACAAGTGTTGGGATAAGAGTTGATTTTAGGAAATAGAGAAGCTCTAACCAATTGAGCTATCCCTCACGCTAATTTTTAAGATAGTTAATCAAACACTTAAAAAAAGTATAATTTGGAATTTTTATAGGAATATAGCAAAACATTAATGGAAGTTCTGCATTTATTTATCAAACATAAATTATTCTGGAATAATTTAGTTGTAAAAACTATAATAGAAAAACTTATTATATTTGATACTCCGCAGTAATATTATCTTGATATCCGAAAAGGTAGTTATGTGAAACTTTTTTTTTTAATTATTTATTAGCTAAAATATGTGAAATAAGGGTGAGGGTTGTGAGGGTAAAATGGTCTATCCAAAATTTGACAATCTAAACGAGAGTTAGCTTTATATATAACATAGACATAGATTAGGGGTAAATTAGGAAAATGAAACTTATCAATCAAAAACGACATATTATTATTTATTATATATGTAGGGGTAAATTTGAAAAATGAAACTTATCAACCAAAAAAGGGGGTTGGATTTATATATTACAAGGCCAGATTAGAAAACCACATTATGCATGCACAATATTAGAAAATTCAACATTTAATCTTATAAAATATACGTACATATTCTTAAAAAAAAATACTTCGAACGCATATAATGATATATATATAAAGTACAAAGTATGAAAATGCGTATATTTCCTGTAATACCTCATATTTTCACGTACTTTAAAGAGTTATTTTCATATTTTATACGTATGTTTTTAATATTTTTATTGAGAAATTAAGTTCAATAAAAATATTAAAGAAAGGAATTTTAAATAAATTTTAATCAAATTATCCATTTTATGTTTATAAATACTATGTCATGTTATTTTAACTTTTAATAAATATTTTGAAAAGTTTCTAAAAATAGAATTTTTAGAGTTTAGTAAATTGTTTTAAAACAAGGGCATAAAAGTAATTTCAAACATTAAGGGTATTTATATAATTGCACCAAACCCTACTTTGGGGCCTATAAATACCCCTTAAAACCCAAATTTTCAAATTTAATTTGCAATCTTAGAGTTTTAGGATTTCAAAAATTTTGAGAGAAAAAAAAGAGGGAGGAGATTTCCAAAAAAAAAACTTGCGTCGTTGGTGTTCTTTATCGTCCGCGTCTTCTTCTTCACTCACCTAGCTCGCCGGAGCCGCCCCCTGCTGCCAATGAGTTTTAGGAATCAAACTCATAAAGTGTGTATTTAGATTGATTACGAATGGGACACGAATATGGGAAGATAATCTAAATTGCACGAATTACCCTTTCGATCCCATGGGGATGACTCCAAGTTATGATCTTACGAACCAAAGATTGGACTCGGCGGTGAAGGTACTAATATGGCGGAGTGCGTCATATTATCCCATAGGCGGCCATTACTAGTTTTCTCCCAATCATACTTATACAAAGAACCAAGTAATTCATTACAACCTAATACTAAATTACTATTATTAAGGTGAAATCAAATCAAACTATTTAATTTAGTCAAACCGTCGTTAAGATTAATTCAAGGTTCCTAGCATGATACAATTTGTCCAAAAGAATTATCTTGATTTAATGTGATACATTAATTCAAATTAAGTCCTTTAACAAAAATAAAATGATAAAAGCGGTAAATGATTCGGAAAATCAACCACAACAAATCCACAAGTTTGATTTTTAGGGCTCTCAGGAAAAGTACCACTTCTCGTATGAAGATTGGAGTCGTCGAGTGTTAATTTGGGCAGAGTCGAATTATTGTTTCAATATTATCAAGGTTTGTAGCCACTTTTTAAATAAAATAAATAGTAAAATAATAATTAGTAACTATTTATAGAAATGAAAATGATAGAAAAGCATATTTCGGATTATTTTAGTGTAAGGGAGAGAGTGAGTAAAAAAATATTTAAGATATGAAGAAAATGAAGGTTTTTATAGCAGCGTGGGAACACTAATTGCGTTGGCTTGCTAGCGTGGTACGCCGAATCGCGCTAGCCCAATAGCGCGAGAAACCCTACAACGCTACGAGGGTAGCGCTGTTAACTTAGACACGCTGAGCTATCAGCGTGACTAAATTAACTCCGCTGCGTTTTTTGAAAGATTTTTTTATTTTATTTTTATTTTTTATTTTATTATTATTATTATTATTATCATTTTATTTATTCATTTATTTAAAAAAGGCTTTGGGATAAAAAAACTCCGTTAAATAAGAATGGGACTTTTATAATATCCGAGATTTATATTTTTATTCGCAAGTATACTCGATTATCTGATCTTCTAAAGAAATGAGTTTTTTTAATCATTACAGAGCCTACCGCGGGATAGGGGGACTAAATTAGGTGTCTACAATTAGCCCCCACTTTGATTGAGTCTGAGTAAGACAACAATCAAAGTATGCTCGAATCGTTTTTCGAGACTTCCATGTCCAGAGCCATGAGCTCCTCATTAACCAATGGGTGTATCAAATTTTAGAAAGCAATGACTTTCGAAACCGAAATCGACTTTCCTTTATAGAAACAGATTTTAATAAATTTGCTTATTTATCAAAATTATGGAAAGCATGTAATAAATTCGCTTATTTACTGAAATTATTGAAAAAAATGTAATAAATCCGCTTATTTATTACTATTTTGAGTAAATTCGCTCATTTACCGCAATTATTGGAAAAAGGGAATAAATTCGCTTATTTATTACTATTTGGAGTAAATTCGCTTATTTACTGAAATTATTGAAAAAATGTAATAAATTCGCTTATTTATTACTATTTTGAGTAAATTCGCTAATTTACTGAAATTATTGAAAAATATAATAAATTCTCTTATTTATTAGTGTTTTAGTAAATTCGTTTATTTACTAAGAATATTTGAATAAAAGGTAATAAATTTGCTTATTTATTACTATTTTAGTAAATTCACTTATTTACCAAAAAGTGTTTGAAAAAAAGGTAATAAATTCGCGTGTTTATTACTATTTTAGTAAATTCGTTTATTTACTAAAGAAGTGTTTGAAGAAAAGATAATAAGTTCGCTTATTTATTACAATTTTAGTAAATTCGCTTATTTACTAAAAATATTGAAGAAAAGGTAATAAATTCGCTTATTTACTAAAAAGTGTTTGAAGAAAATGTAATAAATTCGCTTATTTATTACTATTTGTTTATTTACTAAGAATATTTGAAGAAAAGGTAATAAATTCGCTTATTTATTACTACTTTTAGTAATTTCGCTTATTTACTAAGAATATTTGAAGAAAACGTAATAAATTCGCTTATTTATTACTATTTTAGCAAATTCGTTTTTTTACTAAAGAATATTTGAAGAAAAGGTAATAAATTCGCTTATTTATTACTATTTTAGCAAATTCGTTTATTTACTAAAGAATATTTGAAGAAAAGGTAATAAATTCGCTCATTTATTACTTTTTGAGTAAATTCACTTATTTATTGAATATGTTGAATTTTTTTAATAAATTCGCTCATTATTACTATTTGGAGTAAATTCGCTTACTTACTGAAATTATTGAAAAAAATGTAATAAATTCGTTCATTTATTACTATTTAGAGAAAATTTGCTTATTTACTGGAATTGTTGACAAAAGCTAATGATGTTGTCATAAAATCACAAACCTTAACTCAATGTATTTTTCCTTTTGAGTATTTTGGATAAAGGAGTGAGAAAAGGGATTAACATCAAAAACAAACTCAAAGCACTTGAAAATACAGCAAAGCAGAGTCAAGAACGCTGGCCTTGTAGCGACACAAAGCCAATTATGCTGATGCGTCAGCGCGACAGTAGAAAATGAGCTAAGTCCTTCAGCGCGGTTGCTGCTATCATACTCCCAAGTGAGCGTTTTTTCATTTGTTGTGTTTGAAATGTTGCTCAAATTATAAAAGTTGATGTTCAATTGATAATACATGGTAGTGTTGTGTAGGGACATTGGCGTGGTTTCATTGCTGGGCTTGAGTGATGGCACTGCAGAATTGGTCGCGCTACATGTTGTAGCATGGTAGAGTTAGTCGCGCTACTGAGGCAACGTGTTTGGGTTTGTGATGCTGAGGTGTTAGCGTAGCACATTATCTTGTGCTACTCTGCTCTTTCCTTTAAGTGGTTCTTCTTTTGTAATGTAAGTGCTTCTATCTTAAACATTCTTTAATTAAGTTAATTTTGAGAAATATAATATGAATTTGTGCTTACATGTTGATTTAGAGAATTATTTGATATAACTTATCCAAATTTAGTCATACAAATGTTCAAGCATATGAAATAAATCGTTTTATAATGATTCTTGAAGAATGCTCCAAGCATTGTAAGAGTAGTATGCTTTTATTTTATTAAACAAAAGTGCTTTGGCAAATGATTCTCTAAATGATGTTATAGAATGAAGTATAATGCTCCATGAACTATTGAGAAGTGCTCTTGATTAGTATGACTCGTTAGCTTTTAAATGTCATGATTAATATATTTTGACATTTTTAACAGTGGTAGGCTCCTAATTTCATAATCAAAAAGTGAAAAATCTCTTGATTAATTTATTTTAAGTATAAGAGTAATGAGCTCTTAATTTATAACCAAAAATGAAAATGCTCTTAATATTTATGAAGCAGCGTGCTTCAAGAATAAGAAATCAATTATCCCATTATTTAGTATGATAAAAGTAAGATTACTCTTAATTTTACCTCAAATGACATAGCGCAAGAAAATTAGTAGCGATGCTACTGTAGTGTGACAAACTTTGTTGCGCTACGCTATGGAGCGCTGAAAATTTTGTGGCGCTCTTCATTTAGCGCTACAAAGTCTGTGATGCTACGCCTTTTTAATTTTCTGGCCCTTTTTTTGTGAAAGCTTTTCAAGTTTAACTTCATTAATTGTTCTTGTGTTATTGATTAGACCTTGGGCCTTTTACTTTTGACATATAACTAATGAGCTATATTTTGAGACCGAGGGTCCGAGTAGGGGGAAAATGGCAATAGTTTGTGGAGGGTTATCCGACTTAATACCAAAAAATAATCGCCAAAATGAAGTTTCAAGTGAGACAACTTCCATGTTTTTTTTTCATAAGGGGAAACAAGCAAATGTCATAAGCTTAATGAGATTTTGAAGCAAGCGGCTTCATAACTAATTTTGAAAAGAACGTAGCCCCCAGGGTGTATAAGGTGGTGTAAGTATGGAGACTTGTAGCAACAAGAAAGGTCACAAATATGTATGCAAAGCTAGCTAGAAGAGTATGTACAAGCTAGTTATAATGTAAGTATGCTCAAATTAGCTACAAATAGGCATGAGGAAAACAACAACAAAATATGCTGAAATGAGTACGGAGGTGCCATAGCATGAGTTAGTAGGATGGGGGTATCTCAACTTTCCCTAAATCGATTTTTTTTTTTGTTTTGTAAGCAAATGATTATTTTTTTTTTGTACAAGGAGAATGAGGAAGAAAGAATAGTAGAAGTTAAGGATCTAAAATTGATTACAGTTGTTGTATAATGTGCTTGACAACGCTTATGATTCAAAGGGGAGTGATTTTAGCTTGTTCATTTGATCTTAGATTATGAGCCATCATCTTATATATACTTTCGTGATTGTCTTGTTTGAGAAGTTTGTTTCAAATTCAACTATTGGCTACTAGTAATGTGAATCTCTTTAGAGAAATAAGAGATCAATATTATAAATGTTTGCTCAAGTTTTGAAGTGTTGAAGATGATAATGCTTGAAGTAGACGAGTTGCCAAGTTTATGAAGACCAAAACTAGAAGAGATAGGAAAGATTTTGGTGATGAGAGGATAATATGGAGTCAAAGTGATGCCTCATGCTACCATGGATAGGTATAAGATAGTTATGAAAATTCTTTCTTTAAGAGAAAATGAAGAAGTTAGATGATTTTGCGGAATAAAAAGGAATGAGTAAAGGAAGTATGTGAGTGTTTGAGTTGAAAGATGACACTACAAGAGTTAATGATGATGAGCATGAGAAAGGAAAGAAGCTTGATGAAGAAGAGTTTGTGTGAAAAAAAAGGGAAAGAAGGATGGTATGTGTAGAAGAAAATGACTTGATTTATGTGACATTAAGGTAATTTTCTTGTAAGGACGGTTGTGCGTCCTAAAATAAAACAGTATCCAAGACCTTTGGTGGGTCTTGTGTTCAAAGGACCTTTTTTTTTCATGAGCCCTTAAAATTTTACTCATGTTACATGTCCTTAAGATGTAGGACTATTAAGACCGCACCTTATGAAAAGGTTGCATAGGTATCCAATTCGAGTTGGAATCAGGTCTTACGTAGCTCTTGCTTCTGAGTTATTGATTTGTTAAAGGTAAAGACACGAGTTTTTTTTGCATTTTTGTTACACCTCAAGGAGGGATTTTTCAGGGTTGTATCGTGGCTAAGCTTAGGGTGTAAGAAAGAAATGGAAAAGAAGGCTCAAATACCCATAATTAACCCAAACTATGCTACAAACTTGTTCTTAGACTTACGCAACTCTATCACTTAAAACTTTACTTGTTGACAACTTTTCATGCATTTCCATTTGCTTGAAGTGAAAATCAGAGCTACTTCAACATTATTTGCTTTATGGAGTTGCATTTTAATTTATGTCCTTGTAGCATTCCCATTCCCAGGCTAAGTTTGATGTAGGTTGAAAGAAACAAGCTATGTGTTTAGGCACAAACGGGCTACCAATAAAGTGGATCATAATGTAGCTTATTCAAGATAAGGGAGGCATTTTTAGGGTTTCAAAGGTGCCTCTTTTGTTGGTGTATTGCATATTTAAATAAACACTAAGTGGACTTGGAGTGAGCCCCCAATTTTTGAGACTTAAATTGAGCCTTAATTGAACTTTTAGGCTTGTGATTACTGGGCCTATGGTTAATAAAGTAAAGTTTGTTTCCCAAAAGAGAATTTATTTGAGCCAATTTGCTTTAATAACCTAATTAAGGAATTAACACATTTAATTTAAAGGATGTAAAATATAGAGTAAGTTGTTCAAGGTGTGGATGCGTCAAATTGAAGATGCATTTGATACGAACAATGTAGTCTATATGCCAATTATGCTTTAACTTGTTCTTCATTGCCACGTTGATTAACTCACCTTGATGAGTTCATTCACTTGTAATTGTTTAAGCGAGACATGATGAGTAAAGAGAGAATGTGCAATTTGAAGATGGAATGAATTTCATTTTATCGATAGTTAAGATTAGTACATAAATGATACTTGGCAGCGTAAGTCTCAAACTCTACCATGAAAGAAGAAGAAAAGAAAAGAGAGAAATTAAACTAGGGAAGTGAATGGAGTTCCAGTTTTGGTTCAAATCACGTTTCTTGTATGTATGTGTCTACATCGTCTTGAATAATGTTCTTCGAATTTTCTTGAGCTTGCATTTGAAGAATTTTAAATAATAACCATAATTGATTGAAACTTCATTATATTTCAGTCCAAACTATAGACCTTGGGTCTATTGATCAATAGATTCTAAATCAAACATTTTGGAGTAGGTTGAACCATGGGCTCATAATTTAAATACTTAGAATGATGTGTTTGATGCAAAGGTGGGATGAAGTGTTTAGAAAAAAGTAGTAGCCAATATAGCACATATTATCACTTTCTAAAGTAATCAAATTTTCTTTTGTTTACATTAGGTATTTTTTCATCATTTTGTATGCCAATAATATGTAGCAACCCTTGCAATTTCATATTATAATAATTGCACTTACATGAATGTGCCATTTAGTATGTGTTAATAGATAAAATGTTGAAAAAAACCAAAGTGAATTTTTTTATTGAACCGTAACGGGCACTAAAATAACTTAAAACCCTTTTAGTTGGGGCTAATTATGATTTAATTGTGTATAAGTAATTTCAAATAAATACTACATATTCATCAAAATTATTCAAATACATGACTTTTTAGCGCAAAAAAAAAAAGTTCTAGCGCTACCTTTGTAGCTTGACAAAAGAAGTAGCGCTAGCAAGGTAGCGTTATTAAACTTGTGACGCTAACAGTGTAGCGCAATTAGAAGAGTTGCGATGTTTGTGTAGCGTTGTAGAGTTAGTTACGCTGCAAGTTTCTATTGATTTTTGCTAAATTATCATTAAATTTGTATTTAACGGGTTTGGATTCATGTCCATGCTGCCCATATACACGTTATTTAGGCCCAAATGAGCCTATTATTAGACTGAACTTTTGAAAGATTGGTGATGATGTTATTTGTACGTGAGTCATTAAAAAAATTGATCAAAATCGTGCATTGTCAAGCAATTAGTAAACTTCAGATTATCATTATTGGATCCTTACAAAGAGATGATGAGGGAAGACAAAAAAAAAAAAAAAAAGATAGAAGAAAAATAGAAGGAAAAAAAAAACAAGACTCAACACTTAGAGTTATAACAATCAAGGTTAATTGATGGGAAGCTTATAGGACAAAAAAAAATTAATAAAATAAAAAAATATAAATATCATTATTAACCCTAATGGATTTTTTTAAATTTTTTTTTAAAAATAAAAATATAAATATCAAGGTTAAGTGTTTGGATTTTTGAAAATAATACAAGGGAAAGTGAGATAGTTAAATTTATTAGAAATTTGGAATAAAACTAATAAAATTCTAAATGAAAGAAATTAATTAGTAAACTTCCAAAAGATTCGAATTATATTAAAAATCTCAAAAAGGTAAAGTATTTTTGAAATCGTTAATATTAGGAATTTTCTAGTAAATGTTAAGTGTATAAATTAGTTCATATTTAATCAAAGATTCTATTAATCAAATCCTAAGAAGATCAAGGATTTGATTAATAATATCTTTTGCAATAATTTATTAACTAAATCAAATATATTGGTGTATAAAAAAAAATCTTCCAAGTAATCAAATGATATCAAAGAATATAATTTAAAATTATGGAAAATATTTTATGTAATCATTTAATTTAGTTAGCTAATAAAATATTGTGATTGAAAAGATTTGAAAATCTCAGTAGATTTAAATATGCACAAAATATAAAAAAGCAAAACAAGCAAACCAAACTAAACAAAAAGGAAGCAATAATTACAAAATAATGCATTCAAACTACGGTTAGTGTGATGGTCGGTTAAAAAGGTCCTACATCTAAGAAGTATCACGATAATTCTAAGGCATGTTCCAAACACATGGAAGCCAAGTGTATGTTACATGTATGCAATATGACTAAAAAAATGCAAATGTTCTAAATATAACAAGTGTACAATTTGAGAGAAAAATTTCAAGTCTCACCCTCTTTTAGTCCCCAATGGAGTCACCACTGTAGGGGCCCCGGATTTTAGGGTCTCAAATGTTTTTTGGTCACCTTTCCCAAACCGTCCATAGGTCGAGTTAGACCTAAAAAATTGGCTTAAGAAAAGGTGAAATGGACTTTTTAAAAAGTATTTTGCAAAAAAAATAGGAGCACAGAAATTTCAATCGCGCTAGCAACGCAGCGTGACAAACTTTGTCACGCTGACTGTGCAGCGCTACAAAGTTTGTCACGCTGCAGGTGTAGCGTAGCAAACTTTGTGACAATGTGACGTTAGCGTGACAAAGTCTGTCGTGCTACGCTATTTTGGTGTTTTTTTTTTAAATTTTAATTATCCTTTTTCGAGTGAGATAATATCAACGAATACGGACGATGCTAGTAAGGAGTCGCCAATGAGTTTTAGGAATCAAACTCATAAACCGTGTATTTAGATTGATTACGAATGGGACACGAATATGGGACGATAATCTAAATTGCACGAATAACCCTTTTGATCCCATGGGGATGACTCCAAGTTATGATCTTACGAACCAAAGATTGGATTCGGGGTGAAGGTACTAATATGACGGAGTGCGTCATATTATCCCATAGGCGGCCATTACTAGTTTTCTCTCAATCATACACAACTTATAAAAAGAACCAAGTAATTGATTACAACCTAATACAAAATTACTATTATTAAGGTGAAATCAAATCAAACTATTTAATTTAGTCAAACCGCCGTTAAGATTAATTCAAGGTTCCTAGCATGATACAATTTGTCTAAAACAATTATCTTGATTTAATGTGATACATAAATTCAAATTAAGTCCTTTAACAAAAATAAAATGATAAAAGCGGTAAATGATTCGGAAAACCAACCACAACAGATCCACAAGTTTGATTTTTAGGGCTCTCAGGAAACGTACCACTTCTTGTATGAAGATTGAAGTCGTCGAGTGTTAATTTGGGCAGAGTCAAATTATTGTTTCAATATTACCAAAGTTTGTAGCCACTTTTTAAATAAAATAAATAGTAAAATAATAATAAATAACTATTTATAAAAATGAAGATGATAGAAAAGCAATATTTCGGATTATTTTAGTGTAAGGGAGAACGTGAGTAAAAAAAAGTTTGAGAAATGAAAAAAATGAAGGTTTTTATAGCAGCGTGAGAACCTAATTGCGCTGGTCTGCTAGTGTGGTACGCCGAATCGCGCTGGCCCAGTAGCGCGAGAAACCCTAGAAAAGCAATATTTCGGATTATTTTAGTGTAAGGGAGAACGTGAGTAAAAAAAAGTTTGAGAAATGAAGAAAATGAAGGTTTTTATAGCAGCGTGGGAAGCCAATTGCGCTGGTCTGCTAGTGTGGTACGCCGAATCGCACTGGCCCAGTAGCGCGAGAAACCCTACAACGCTGCTAGGGTAGCGCTGTTAACTTAGTCACGCTGAGCTGTCAGCGTGACTAAATTAACTGCGCTGCGTTTTTTGAAAGATTTTTTTATTTTATTTTTATTATTTATTTATTTATTATTATTATTATTATTATTATTATCATTTTATTTATTCATTTATTAAAAAAGACGTTGGGATAAAAAAGTTTGTTAAATAAGAATGGGACTTTTATAGTATCCGAGATTTATATTTTTATGCCCAAGTATACTCGATTATCCAATCTTCTAAAGAAATGAGTTTTTTTTTAATCATCACAAAGTCCTACCACGGGACAGGGGGGACTAAATTAGGTGTGTACAATAAAGTTATGATTTAGTTTAAAGTATGAATTTAATTATATTGTTTGATCATGAAATTTTAAATTAGGGTTTTTGAAATTATGAAATTCATGATTTTATGGTTTTTAATGATTTAAACTTCAATATTATGAACATGAATTGTTGTTGGGTGAATTTATGATGATTTTATGAAGTTTAGATTGATTTTAAAGTTAGTTTATGTTGCTGTCCAAATTTTATAATCATGAAAATCAATGGCATAAATATTATGAACATGTTTTATCTTATGAAAAATTATTCTAAAACATAGATTTGATTCATGATGATAATAGTAGATTGTAAAAGATCGAATTTTATGATGAATCTATGATATTTAGATGTGTTTTTAAGGAGTTTTGAATGAATAAATAAAGCTGTAAATTTTTATTAACACATGTTTATGCCTAATAAAAATAGTAGCATGTGAGAAACTAAGTTATAATTATCTTTAATGCATCTAAGTATTTTATATTGATCTTAGGACATGACTATAGTGTTTTATGATCTATATATATATATATATATATGATATTTATAAAGGTTTTAAAGTGTTTTTAGGGAATTTTACAAAGCTGTCATTTTTGGAAAATTGCCGAAAATCAAGTATTTTGCGATGAAAAATTAAAATAAAGTATGAAATTGAATAGAGATCATATAGAGAATATGTTGGACAAGTTTTCAATGTAGAAAGTTAGTTTAGAGTTGTTGTAGAACTTGGTCAACAAGGTTTTAATTTAGATTCGGTTTTCTCAATGTAGGAGACTTTGAGTTAGGTGACTTCTAGAAGTTGTGGCTGATCACCACTACAACACAAGGTACGTAAGTACTAAAGGCAGTCATAGAATTAGAACTCATGCTTTGTTGATCTTATATGATATGTTTGTTGATGCTTGATCGATTTGACTTTGAATTGACATGCATGACAAGTTTATGAAAGTATGAGAAGTATGGATTTATATTGTATTGACATTCCACATCTATATTAATAGAAATTCTTCACGATTGAATCGAAAGGTTGTATTTATTATAAAGTTGGCCAATATCTTAGCAAAGAAGAAAAGAAAGTTCTTTAAGTTGATTAGTTTCTTAATCAACAAGAAAGCTAGTTGTGAATTTTTATTCACATAATTGATAGAAGTTAGTGAGCAAATATTTATATACATGTTGCCATTCATAGTTAATGTGTGGTAAATGAAGTTTAGTTTAATTAAAGGACACACAAGATTATTTTTAGAATCACTTTAAATCAAAGATAATTAATATGCCTTATTTGGTTTTATGCATGCTTTTATGTGATGATGTATGGGAGTTATAATATTGTTAAACCGGTTAATCACGTAAAGTGGAAGAGGATTCACACCAAATCTCTTGGAACGTATATACCTTGAGTATGAACAATGGGGGGAGTCGTATGGAACAATGATCTATGAATTCTAATTGGAGAACAAGACGTTGTATTCTTTTATATTTTTAATGCGCTGGAATTCCGTCACTTTATGTGACATAGGTAATACCTTCTTAGAGTTGCTCCCAAGTTGGTGCCCATTAGGGCGATTTTAAAGGAAAGGAAACCCGCTTGATGCGAAATCCAAAGTTTAATCATATTAACAAATTTTTTAAGTTGAGTCTATACACAGGGGAAGAGTTGTCAACGGTAAAATGTATGTATGTTGTACTTTTATTTTATTTTGATCTTGTTGCATAGTCTTTAGTAGTTACGTACTCAGCTTTGCTGACCGTTTGTTTTGTGTTCATGGCTTTGTCTTGGACTTGGCCCTACGATGACCCACTTGTCGGCGAGTAGTTGTGTAGAATAAGAGAAAGCTACAGGTACAAGTGTGCATAAGTCATTCATGCTGGGGTAGAGTAAGAGTGTTTGCTTTGTAGTCTTCGTAACTTCTTAGTTTATTTGCTTTTGGGATTTAATTAATTATTATTTGATGTTTTTGTATTTCTGAAGTTTAAAGTTTTTGATTTTTAAGGGCCATTAATATGGTTCCGAAGTGTAATAAAGACTTATGCTGTAATAATTTGATAAATGCCTTAGCCGTTATCACGGTGGCGGTAATGCTTTGGTTTTTTCTAGTTATTTAGGAGTTTTTTTTTATAATTACTATACTCTATTATTTATAATATGTTTTCCGAAAAATCTAGAGAAGGAAGTTAAGAAATTATAGGGTGTTACATTTCCTCATTTTGAAGTTGCTCTTTTTTAATTTAGATTGCAATTTTATTTTACTTGTTAATAGCAAATTCATTCTAATAAAACCTTTCCCCTTTACTTTTGTTTTATATTTTTTTCCCAGGACATCTAAATAAACTATGATAAAATAATGCATATTAAATTCAATATTATTAAGAAAAATAATACTTGTAAAAAAAGAAAAAATAATCCATGTGTTATCAATATTATGGACAAAATAATAATTAAAATTTTAGATATTGTACCGTGCACATGTTTTATTTATTAAAATATAATCTTTTTGTAGCTTAAGTAAAATTAGTTCCAAAAAATAATATCATAACTCCTTTATTACTATTACTAGCTATTACAGTTTGCTTTAAACTAATTGGAGAAGTTGCGTAGTTATTTTATTGTAGGATTAAAATAGGAAAATGAAATTTCATGACCGAAAAGGGTGTTGGCTTTATATATATTATTATAACATTAACGTAAGATTACATAGATACATTGTTTCTTTGGGTCTTGTGCTTGTTTTCAAAAGTCCGATCCATGCTAGCAAGCTTCCATCATTTAACACGTCTAGTATTGTGTTAAATCTATAACTTTAGGGACTATTATAACACCCTCAATTTCACTACAATGTTATTTTAACGTCCCAAATTCAACACATTGGAACGTACACAAATCATATCTACAACAAAATGATAACAAATAATCTATAGAGGATAAAATCTAAAAATAATAAGGAAATGTATATATGGCCCACGCAACATTCGCGCCTATCCATTAGTAGCATATTATTTTAAAAGGTGACACCTTTTTTTCTTATTTTCTTTGTTCATTTTGGAAACTTCTCATTCACAACAATCTTTACACCTCTCATTAAGTTTATTGACTTCCCATCAAATTCTCATTGTTTAAGACATAGCATCCATTATTGAATTCCTCTCACGTGAGTTTTTTAATCATATATATTTAGGTACAATTACTCTTTTTAATGATTAGCTTAAACTTTGCCACTTTCGTTTGTTTGGTTGTTATATTGGATTATTTTTCATTTTTTTGATTCATGATGAGAGCTAATAAATTGAGGTAGCTTTTAATTCCAATTTTTTAGGAAGAGATTTTTTTTATGTAATAAATTAATAATACATGTAAAAAAACATTATGCAAAGTATGTGTGTAGTTCAATATATTTGGATTCGATGTATAAAATAATGTCGAAGTTATATTTGAGCAAACTAGATAATGAAACAATCTATGAACAAGTTCTTGAAATATGAGTACGTGTTCATGTTCATGTTCATTATCCACCATTATATATCTTAATTATAAAGATTACTTCATAAAGGGAATGTCTTATTCTTATCATTTTAGTAGTCACGATATCATTGTGATACTATCAAAAAACATGTCTTTTAAAATTATTAGACGAAAATATAGCATTCCTATACATTTTAATATTGCATGTTTGACGATCATAATGTTTCTTAGTAAAAATTTGGAAATAGGGTGTTTGCATCAAAACCAAATCAATGACGATGGCTAGACTTAAGACTTTTGGGAAAAGATTCTTACACTTTTTTTAATGAAACAAGGGCAAGTCAATTATAATCTACTAGCTAATCATATAATATGTGTTATAGTAGTAGTAGCAGACGTAAGAGATGTAGTTCATGCCTTCATTATGTAGTTTAACATTATTAGCATCATCCCATAATATTTTATAAAAATTTGTTGCGGTGGGCATTCAAAATTTATTAATTTGTGCAACTAAATTACCCTAAAAATGATGGAAAATTTATAACTATGGCAATGAAGGGGTTAAAAAATAAATGTATAGTAATAGGGGCACAGTGCCAAAAGCTAGTTTTATGTGTTGAAATTATTATTATTATTATTATCATTATTATTATTATTATTATTATTATTATTATCACCGTCATCATCATCTTCACTATCATTATTATTATTACTATTATTATTGTTATTATTATTTAAATTTGACACTTAGTCTCTTCTAGCCTAGATCAAGTTTTGTGCGTAATCACTCATATATTGCTACACTCTTACTATTACGAGAAACTTTTATTTATCTACAAGCAATCTCCTTTACTTATAAATTACTCTTCCATTTCAGAATGTTTGTTGCGCTTGGAAGAAAGCGTACAAGGAGAGAGAAACTTTGAAATTGAAATTCTTCATGATATATAAGGAAAAACATATTTATATGAATCTTATTAGATTCGTCTAGGTACATAGTTTTTATAAATTAAATTTTTATAATTTAAGCGTAATGGAAGATATTAAGACTAAAACAAGTGCATTAAAAATAGTGCAAAAAGTAAACGTAACAAACATTGTGAAATGGAGGTAGTATAAGAGTAAGGGTCTGTTTACTTCAAATGAAAACAACTGAACTGAACTGATTAAAGCTGAACTGAACTGAAAGTTTTTTATTAAGAATTAATGAATAGAAAAATAAGCGAAGAGCTAAAATGAACTGAACTGAACTGAACGTAGCTGAACTAAACTGAACGAATTTTAAGCTGAAGTAAACAGGCCCTAAGACCCTCATTTTTTGGATCAAAATTGTGTGTAGTTCAACTCTATTCAGTTTAGTTATGCTTCAATTTAGTTTAAAACAATTCAATCTAGCTAATCTATATTGTCATTATTACTTTATTTTGATGCTATATTTCAAATTTGAAAAATACAACCTATGTTTATTTTGATCGTAAAAATGATCTCAATTCAATTCATCATATTATACGAAAAACAAATTATAAAATAGAAAAAGTAACCTTATTTTTAATTTTATGTATCCATGTTAGTATTAAAGTAAAGCTTTATTTGAGGGTAGTATAAACGTAATGCTTGATTGGAATCGTGTTAGTAGCCCTTTGTCTTCATGTCTGCCCCCTCTTCCGATCGTTATTTTCATTTTGTATAAGTGTTGTATTGTTGCTGTTTTAAATATCATGTTGCGTTGTTGTTGTTGTTGTTAACATTTTTTTGTTGCTATATTGTTAATTTGAATAAATTTAATTTCCAAAATCCAAAAGCTAGAAGGCTAAGAACTTTTATGCTTGTATTGTTTTTTTATAAGGTACATAATTTTCTTTGCTTCTACACAATCTTGTTCACTTATTGTCTTTCAAAGTAATCTAAAATGATATCTGCAATAGATACGGTTTAAAAACCCATATATGAAAAGTATATAAATTTTCATGAATCATATGTTTTATTTTTTCGTCGAACTATTATATATTTAAAACTTAACTAATGCACAACTATTTCATATTCTTTATTTTCTAACATCAATATTATTATATTTTGAGCTCATTATCTTCTTATTTATTAAATTTTGAATTTATTTTCATTAAATAAAATGGTTCACCTTACAATTTAAAAGTTGTCCAGGGCATCGCCCATAGAAAAAAAAAACTAGTTTTGTAATAATAGCACACGACTATTAAAATGCATAGTTGAGAAAAAGGAACAAACTCCAACAGTAAAAATAATTTTTTTTTTTTTTTGGTAAAAGGTCATCATTTTATTGAACCAAAAAAGAGGATAACAGCCTAAGGTCCTTTATTCCAACTAGAATGTCTAGTAAGAAGCAGAACCAATACATACTCATCTATACAGTTACACAAAGAACCATACAATCATCTAGTATCCTAGATAGCTCTCCTATAGAGGGCCTCCCACCATCTTGTATCATCTCTACTCCATTTCTGCTTATCAACAAGCTGGCATCTCCAGCAGACTTCCTTTTGAATAATCCTAGCAACACTTTCCTCAGGCTCAAGAGAGTGTTTCCAAAATAAGCCATTCCTAGCTTTCCAAATATTGTAAATTGAACAAGCAAGTACACAATAACCCACTTTCCTTCTACTATTAGTCTCTAATTCAATATGCCATTTCTGCCAAATCTGGTTTATATTGTTCTCAGAGGTGTTGCTCAACTGCATCCATTGACAAAGTATAAAAAGAACCTTTGCACTATATGAGCAAGCAAAAAACAAATGCTCAACTGTTTCTTCTGCTGCAGCACACAAATCACATATAGAATTGTCACAAATTCTCATTCTGTGCAGCCTGTCTTTTGTTTTCATTCTGTTTAACATAGTAAGCCATGCAATGAAGGAAGTTTTTGGGATTTTATAGCTCCCCCATACCCATTTATACCAATTGACCTCTTCATTATGATTCAATAGCCATTTATAACCTTTTGCAATTGTGTAAAAGCCTTCATTGTCACACCAATTGATGAGAAAACCTGCCTTCATCTTATCTTTAACCAAGCATATACTTTTCCATCCCCATCCTGCATTTCTTGGAGGTCTATGATCCCACCATTCCTCCTCTTTTATGTAAACAGCATGAGCCCATTTAATCCAAAGAGCATCCTTTTTCTAAGCAAGCTGCCAAACCAATTTCCCCAAAGCAGCATAGTTCCAGATTTCAGCATTTTTTATCCCCAAGCCTCTATTCTTCTTGGGTGTGCAGACCTGATCCCAAGCACAAGGGATCATCTTCTTTGCATTATAGGACCCCTCCCATAGAAAGGCTCTACAGATTTGCATTATTCTCTGTAGGACTGTTTTAGGCATCAGAAAAACTTGGCACCAATAACTTTGCATTCCCATGAGAACTGCATTAACTAGCACACTTCTAGCAGCAAATGAAAGGTTTCTGGTACCCCACACCCTTATTTTAGCAATAATGCTATCAATAATCCTATCACATTCACTAACAGAGATTTTCTTGGAATTTAGAGGAATACCAAGATATCTAAAAGGAAAGGTCCCTTTGATATAACCTGTTAGCTGCAAAATCTCTTTTTGAACTGTATGCTCTACATTACCAAAGTAGACAGCAGATTTCTCTTCATTTGTAGAGAGGCCTGAACAAGAGAAAAAACCATTGAGAGCATTCTGTACCAACTGAATGGACTTGCAATCTCCATGACAGAACAACATAAGATCATCAGCAAATATTAAGTGGTTAATCTGCAGTTTTGAGCATCTATAATGGAATTTGAAGTCCTCATTTTCCCCTACTTCCTTCATCAATCTAGAGAAGTATTCCATTGCAATAACAAATACTAGAGGGGAGATTGGATCTCCCTGTCTGATCCCCCTTTTCCCTTTAAAAAAACCATGCACCCCACCATTTATATTTATAGAATAGGCAGGTGTGGAGAGACAAACCATTACCCAATCTACAAGTTTCTTGGGAAAACCCAGGGCTTGAAGCATTTCCCTAATAAACTCCCAAGAGATTGAGTAATAAGCTTTCCTCAAATCAATCTTCACAGTGCATCTACTAGGCTTTTGCTTATTGTGATATTGGTTAACAATCTCCTGGCATAGCAAAATATTTTGTAAAATGAATCTGCCTGGAACAAAAGCAGCATGTGCCTCATCTATGATATCAGGTAGAACAACAGCAAGTCTCTTGCATAGCATCTTAGAAATGATCTTGTACAAAACATTGCAACATGCAATAGGCCTGAACTGAGTCACACTGGTAGGGCAAAACTCATAAAAGGAAGAAATGATACTGTCATTCGCTCACATCAACAACTACAAACAACTTGCAATAATTTTTAAAGAGTATTAATTTTCCCAACCATGTATCGTATAACCTTTTAAGACTATCTTCGATATACTTTATAATGTGAATTGACACTTTATAGATAGTGTTTTAGGGCAGTTTTCGCAGTTATTAGTGTCTTGTAGCTTTGCATTCCTTAATTTTCGGTATTCTAGTGTTTTAGGTGTGCTTAGCGTAAATGAAGTTTATGGGTGATTTTGAGCTTTATTTATAGCATGTTCAGTTCATTTTGAGCCCATTGCGAAACCAATTTTTACATATAGCCTTTTAACGTGTGCATGGAGGGCAAAATCTTTATTTGTATGCGATCACTATGTTCCATGAAACATCAAGGAAGTTCATGTAGACTTATGGGACCTATGCTGAAGGATTTAGAATTTTAAAGTGGCATAAGGTGCAAAAATCGCCGGCAGAGAATTTGTCGCTACGAAGACATAAGCAAGGAGATTCTCAAAATGAGCCAAAGAGGGGAACCAAGGCCCAGTGTCGCACCAATGACTCGCGCCAACGACGTTACGACATGTTGGTTTGACAGCTCAAATTTTTGGAGCCATAACTTATTTTTCATTTTATTGTCCAAGGCTTGCAACATACCTTTGGAAAGATCTTGAACAGAGATTTTATATGGAGTTGGAATCACGTCAATTAAATTAGCGGTTTGGAATATATGGTCGTTCAAAGTTGATGAGCCCAACATGAATCTTGGGTCAGATTGGGCCACGAGTTGTTTTAATAGTTTTTGGGCCTAACTTTTGTACCTATAAAACAATGTCCTTGTATCATTTTGGGCATAACACACAATATCATTTTTTTTTACTTTTAAGAGGAGATTTTAGAAAGAGAGTGAGCGTGTTTAAAGAAAGATAGTATATATTGTAGATCTCAATTTTTTGTAATTTCAAACTTTACCTTTGGCTATTTCAAGTAAGTTTCTTCTTCAATTGTTCTTACATTTAATTTCTCTATCCTTTTATGAAACTTTTACATGTTTTGAGTAGTTTGATCTTCGACGTTTGTTGAATTTTGTGTGTTTTTGATTTTTTTTCCTTCAATTTTTTCTTGAATTTGATGTTTCTTTTTTCACATATTATTGTTGTTGATTTCAAGTTTTTGCTTGTTTTCCCCAATTCTCATTTTTCCCCAAATTTTATCATTTGTGAGTAGTTGCTCATGTTAGGGGAGTTTGGTGAGCCCGAAAATGACTATGTAATTGCAATTTGGAGATGAAATTAGGTGGAATTTGTGGAATTGAATATGAATATGCTGCCCCTTGGAAATCCATCAATTTAGGAGTAGTTAACTTAGAATTTATGATGGAATTGAGTGAGAATATGTGAAAGATTCGGATGATGATCTTTGGAGGATTATTCATGATCTCTTGACAAAGTGAAAAGGTTTGACAATAGAGATTGTAACAAAAGTTACATCGAGATTGTTTAGTAAGGTGTAGGAGGAGTCGGAGGATGATCTTAAAGTATAAGGAGAGGCTTAATTCAACAATTCACTTTTAATTTCTCTTAATTAGGATAAATAAACCCCAAGTTGTATATGCATATGAAGTCTTAGGTGGACTGATAAGAACCTCGCGCTTTGAATATTCTTTAATTTTTGTATTTGTAGGTATAGAATAAATCACTCAAACTTCATTTTTGAACTAGTTTGGCTACACACTTACTCTTTACCTAAAGCTTCCATCACTACACCCCCTTGGGTTCGACCTCGCTTACCACTAACTAATTGCTTTTGCTTTGTTTAGAGTTATATTAAGTTTATAGATAGAAGATTAGATAAGCATGCTATGCATAAACAATATAAGAAATTGAAGCAGTTTCACTTTATGATATATAGCGTGTCTATTCTTAAAAATATATACTACATTTTTACATAAATCTAAACTACACTTATAGTTGTATAGATACAATATAATGTACGAAAACATACTTCCTTGGTTTTCAAGTTGCTTTTCTTTATTTGCTATTTTGACAATTATTAGGCAAAAAAAAAAAATCATGACAATTCATTTTTTGGACAAAATAAATTACATTTCTAAACATGGTACAATACACACGTTACTATTTTCTTAAAACATTACACTTTGTAGTAGCTTATATAAAGGTATCCTCTGGATTACATCTATAGGCTGGTTTGTTTGGAATTTGGGCGCAAGGAATAAGATCAATTTGATTTTCAATGCCTCTTATAAGTGGTAATCCCGGCGGCAGATCATTTGGAAACACATCTTCATATTCGTGCAACACATGGTCCCAATCTTTCTGTGTCTTACTCATCAGTGCCAACAAGCTTCCACAGAGACTTCCAGAAATAACTCATAAATTTCGTATCTCTATCACTTACAATAGTTTTCGGAATTCCACGAAGCTTCACAATGTCTCTGAAATACAGGTCTGCAACATTCATAGCATCATCTGTTTTATGGCAAGGTGTAAAGTGAGCCATCTTCGAAAATCTATCTACCACAACCATGATAGTATCCTTGCTTCTTGCAATTCTAGGTAATCCCACAATAAAATCCATGGAGACATCTTCCCAAGGACCTTCAGGAACAGGCAATGGTGTATAATGACCTTGATGAAAAGAAGCTTTTGGCAATTGACAGATTGCACATTGAGATATGATAGCTTCAACATCAACAATCATCTTAGGCCAATAAAAGTGCTCTTGAAACATGTTTAGAGTTTTAGTAATGCCAAAATGCCCTGCTAACCCTCCACCATGCGCTTCTTTGACAAATAATTCTCTAATTGAACACTTAGACACACATAATTGATTACCTTTAAATAAGAACCCATCATGCATCACATAAGAGCCCATAACACCCTTGCTCATTTGTTGCAATATAGGACCAAAATTGTCATTATGCTCATAGTATGTTTTGACCATATCTAAACCAAGTAGCTTGCAATTCAACACAGTAATGAGAGCATACCTTCTTGAAAGAGCATCTGCAACAACATTAGACTTGCCTTCTTTGTACTTTGATGAAAAGTGAAAAGATTGTAGGAATTCTACCCACCACTTGGCATGTCTAGGATTCAACTTCTGCTGGCCATTGATATGCTTCAATGATTAATGATCAGAATGTAGAATGAAGTGATGAGGTCTTAGGTAATGACTCCAATGATCAAAAGCTCTAACAATTGCATAAAACTCTTTATCATAAGTAGAGTAGTTCAACCTTGCCCCATTCGACTTTTCACTAAAGTAAGCAATAGGCCTCTTCCCTTGAACTAATACTGCGCCAATTCCTACATTGCTTGCATCATTTTCAACTTCAAAAGGTCTTGAAAAGTCAGGCAATGCCAGAATAGGTGTGTCGCATAGCATCTCTTTAATCCTCTCAAAGGTTTTTTGCGCCTCCTATAGAATGAAGCAAATCCATGAAAAGCACGAACCTTAGTGACATTAGTTGGAGTAGGCCAAGTTCTGATTGCTTCTTCTTTTGTTTGTTCTACAGAAACTCCATCTTGTGAGACCACATACCCCAAAAACGTGACACTAGGTACCATGAAATAACATTTTTCGAGCTTCCCATAAAGTTTTTGTCGCCTTAATGTTTCGAAAACACTCCTTAGATGTCTTAGATGATCTTCATTGCTTCTACTATAAACCCGAATGTCATCTAAGTAAACAACAACAAACTTTCCATGATATGGCTTCAATATCTCATTCATGAGCCTCATGAAAGTACCAAGTGCATTAGTAAGCTAGACCAAAAGGCATGACCAACCATTCATAGAGCCCCAATGTAAATGCACCTAAGAGAGTTAAGAGGGGGTGAATTAAGTGATTTAACAATATGCGGAATTTAAAACTTTAACCACCTAATTTTGATTTTCTTGTAGCGTTTTAAAGATCGATTCAACTACCCTTAAATTATTTGCGTGAAACTAATCAACTGATATTGCTTGATTAGTCCCCCGAAACAAGTTAAGAAACGGTTTTGTAAGGCAAGGAAATAAAGTGCAAGAAATAAAGGAGACACAGGGATTTTTTACGAGGTTCGACCCAAACTATGGTCTACTCCCCGCCTACACTCATAGGATTTCCTAAAATTTCACTATTAATCGCACTTATAACCTACCTCTAGATTACAAGCCACTCACTTGTCTCTAACTCTAGAAAACAAGATTCAAACCCCAACTGTTTACTCCAACAGTTGCTATAACCCGAGTACACCCGTACCCCAATCTTACCAAACTCTCAGTAAGAAAAATTGCACAAGAATTATCTCAAAAAAACTCAGAAGAGCGAAAGAGATAACAACTCAATCCTACGTAAGTCACAACAAGCAAACTTGAATATGAACTAGAGTCTCAAACTGTTTCCAAAATTGTTTCCAAAGTTGTTTCTCAAGAAAAGATTTTTCAATTTAAGCACACACTCTTTTTCTTCTCTCTTTTCTCTTATGCGTATGAGAAAGAGTTATTCTGTTTATATAGAAGGGAACAACCTTCTTCTCCAAGCAGAATATCAAAATCTCATAAAAAAATATTTAGTCAACCAAATCTCATTTTAAAAGTTAAGAAAATATAAATTTACCTTAATTTGAAGGTCATGAGATTATATAATAAAATCCTTTTCAAAAACTGGCATAAATAATATAATCAGAAATCTTTTCATAAATAAAAAGGTACCATATTATATTATTCATTCCCAACAGTTGAAAATCAAATCTTTTATGAAATAATTTAGGCTAATGTTTCCTTGAGAAATTTTATGAGACTCAAGCACGTAAAATCAAATTTGAAATTGTGACATACTTACAAGAAAATCTAGAAAATAAAATAAGCTAAAGCTCTTGAGATTTTCTTGCGTGTATTATGAACTTGATCATGTTCCAGCTGTCTTAGGTAGCTCAATAACTCTAGCAACCTGCAACCAACTTGTAAAACACAACCAAGCATATATGTACCAAAAATAATAATAAGCTAATTAGCATATAGTACATAATTAAAATGTTTGTTATCATCAAAACTAGGGAGTCAACACCCAACTTAGTTTTGAAAGATGTTTTCCACTCATCACCCTATCTAATGCGAATTTGATGATACTCACTCCTAAGATCAATCTTGGTAAACACATTAGTGCCATATAACTCATCAACCAAATCAACTAACCTTGGAATTGGGAATCTATATTTTATGGTGATGTTGTTGACTGCTCTTGAATCAATGCACATTCTCCAAGTACCATCCTTTTTAGGAACAATCAACGTGGGCACTGCACAAGGACTCATGCTCTCCCTCACGTATCCACGTTCCATTAGCTCTTCTATCTGCCTTTGAATCTCCTTGGTTCCTCTGGATTATATCTATAGGCTGGTTTGTTTGGAATTTGGGCCCCAGGAATAAGATCAATTTGATGTTCAATGCCTCTTATAGGTGGTAATCCCGGCTGTAGATCATTTGGAAACACATCTTCATATTCGTGCAACACAGGCTTCAAAATTGATGGAGTTGATGAGGAACCTTCTTGTACTTCCTTAGCCATAAGAACAAAGACCTAATTACAGGAACTTAATTCCCTTTCCACCTCTCTTACACTCGTCAAAAACGCCCCTCTCTTATTCTCCATAGTCTCTTGCTTTTGAACCTTCACAACCTTCAATGGATTTAATGCAATAGACTTGCCATTGGCGTGCTTTTTGATGACATAAACATTAGTCCTACCATCATATTGAACAACTCTATCATATTTCCACGGCCTCCCAAGCAGTATATGGCACGCATCCATAGGGCAAACATCACACAACACACTGTCCAAATATTACGCAATTTTGAATTATATTAAAGCTTGTTTAGTTACCTTAACATCACTAGTATTGCTTAGCCAATGAAGATTGTATGGATGGGGATGATTATGAGTAGGATAGTTGAGCTTTTGAATCAACAAAGTAGACACCACATTCGTGCAACTACCACTATCAATGATCACATCAAAAAGCTTGCCATGAAGATCTTATCTCTTTGGCTTTCCTCCAAGGGCGTGGGTTTGGCTTGTAAAACCCTCCTCAACACTAAGGCTTGGCCATGAGTCTGAGGATCAACTTCCTCCATATCATTCCTGCTTTTATCCACTTGCTCAATGTCATCTTGCTCCCCTTCTTCAATAATTACATCTAGATAGGCTTCTTCAATCTCCCTTGCCTCTTTAACTGTGATGACTCTTGAACTAGGACAATTTCGCTGCACATGGCCATATCCTTGGCACTTGAATCACTTCCTTTTTTCACCAGGAATTGATGAGAATTTCGTAAGATTAATGACCCTTGGCTTATCTCCAGTTTCAACCCTAGGCTTAGTGTTTTACGCAAACACTCAAGGCTACCTTGAAAGTCTACCTTGAAAGTCTACACTCAAGGCTACCTTGAAAGTCTTGGATTTGTAACTTTTGAAGAAAGTCTTAGACTTTTTCGAGTGTCCTTGCTTTTCAACTCTCAAGGATACCTTGAAAATTTCATCAAAAGTCCAATAGGCTTGCAATTCTACTTTCTTCTTGATAGATTCATCAAGCCCTGCAACAAATCTAGCCACCTTGTAATCCTCCTTTTCTTGAATATCACATATGATGACCATCTTTTCAAACTCATTAATGTATTCTTCAACACTTTTTGAGTTTTGTTTCAAAGCATGCATATTTAGGAAGTTGTTTTGTTCATATTCATGAGGAACAAATCATTTCCTCAACTCTTTCCTCAATTTGCGCCAAGAGGTGATCTTGGATCTCCCTTCTTTCCTTCTCTTCCTTTGCAAGCCTTCATACCAAAGACTAGCATAAGATGATAGCTTCAATTCCGCCACCTTAAAGGCCTTAGAATCATCACAGTTTTTATAATTAAACACCCTTTCGATTCTCCTCAACCAATCAAGAAAAACTTCAGGATCCAAACTAGCATTGAACTCAGGAACGTCCAGCTTCAAGTTTCGATCATCATCCCTTGATTTGTCTCGTTTTTTGTGCCTTTTCCTATCATCTTCATCACTTGAACTTGAGTCCATGATCTTCCTAGGCTGACGTGAGCCTCTAGTAGAATCATCATCACCAGAACTTGAACTAGACTTATCAAGATTGTTCGATTTTTTCGCGCTTTTAGCCTTGCTTCCCACGAATTGCATTAGTTCCTCCAACATGTTGCGCAATTGTTTGATCTCATTGTCCCTTTGAACATCTCTATCTTGCTCATAAGGAATTCCCTGCTTGTTTTTTTATAGATTTCTCTTCTTCCATAGCTAATTTTTCTTAAGTATTGATTGTTTTAACCTCTCAACGAGAGCACCAAAGTTGATGTGAATTTTCGTATGAATCAAAAAACTCACAAGGATAGAAGACTTAATTTACAAGTCCCTAAACGCTAGGCCACCAAAACACACAAATTTTGGTTGATTAATTAGTCTTTGATTAAAGCTCAAGGCACCCTCAAAGCCACTAACTAATCTCACAAGAGTCTAAAGGAAAAAATTCCACCAACTCAAATTTTCGGTATTTTTGTTTTCTAAGTAAACAAAACAAAACTTTATTTCATTAATCAAATCTGAATTTTTACAAACTAATGTTGAGACTATTTATAGTCATAATCATCAACAAAATCCTAACAAAACAAACTAAAAATCACACGTACAAACCTAGCTAAAATCATCCCCTAGATGACTCAACAATGACTCACAAGATAAGATGCCACATCATCACTGCATGTCATTCTCATCTTGCTAACAAACTCTAACAAACTATATCTAAACAAAAAATATCCTAAAAAACTTTCTAATACCTTGCTAATCAAGATAATCAACAAATAAATTACAATCAGATTTACCAATCTACCCAACATCCTAGAAAAACGTCCAAAATACACGCCACATCCAAAGATAAAATTTTGCGTAATTTTTGCGATTTTCCTCAAATCTTCAAGAAACCTTTCAAGATTCAATCTTTTAATCAAAAAACCTTCAAGAAATGGGATAAAAACTCATAGGCAAAATCAACTTATTCCCCTTGTCAACCTCCTTGCCTTGATTTGCGTGCCACACCTAGCTATGTGTGACCATGCACACGCAAACCCCAACCCTAGATGCACCCATTAGACTTGAATCTCCATAAGCAATCAATTCCCCCATGGTTGCACCCTTGTTAGCAGCTCCAATCAAACCTTCGAAGTTGTGATCAATATTTGTATCAGGTTAAAGTTAATATAATTTCAAAAATTAAATGTCATACTTGAGAAAACATAATTTGGTCACTCAAATAACAACCTTTACACATATAGCGTTTATGAGGAGTATTATATTTTTTATTTTTTTGGTGTTTGGGAGCCACAAGTGCATGAATAAGTATCGATTTCAAGATTTAGCTAGAAGCTCTAACCAACTGAGTTATCCCTCACTCTCATCTTTTTAATAGTTATCAATCACTTAAAAGACAAATAATTTGCAATTTTAGAAAAATATAACAGAACATTAATAGGAGTTTGTTGTTTTTTCAAACACGGTCGATTCAAAATTTGACAACCAAAACGAGAGTTGGCTTGATATATAATATAAACATAGATGAGGGGTAAATTAGGAAAAAGAAACTTATCAACCAAAGAGGACATGTTATTATTTATTATTTATGTAGAGGTAAAAATTAGGAAAATGAAACTTCAACCAGAAAAGGTGTTTGCGTTATATATTACTTCGCATCATCTATAATTTATGTTGGGGTAAATTAGGAAAATGAAACTTATCAACCAGGCTTTATATATTACAAGACAAGATTAGAGAAACACATTATGCATGCACAATAAATATAGCATACGTATTCTTACAAAAAATATTACTTCGCACGTATATAATATGATACAAAGTACAAAAAATGCGTGTATTTCCACATTTTAAAGTTACTCTTTTTTAATTTAGACTACAGTTTTATTTTACTCGTTAAGAGCAACTCATTCAAATAAGACTATTCCCCTTTACTTTTGTTTACATTTTTTTCCAGTACATTAAAAAACTATGATAAAATAATACATATTAATTCATTATAATTAAGAAAAATAATACTTGCCGAGAAAAGGAAAATTAATCCATGTACTATTAATTAATATTTTGGAAAAAATAAATATAAATTTAAATATTGTACCCTGCACATGTTTTATTTTTAGAACATTAATCTTTTTGTAGTTTAAGCTTACATAAAGTAGTTCCAAAAGAATATAAATAATAACTCCTTTTTTTATTTATTATTATTATTATTATTATTATTATTATTATTATTATTATTATTATTATTATTATTATTATTATTATTTATTTATTTATTTATTTATTTATTTATTTTTATTAAAGTTATTATCTGATTTTAACTTATCGTAGAAGATTTGTATATTATATTAGAGATAAAATAGGAAAAATTAAAATTTGTCGACCAAAAAGGGCCACTTGGTTTATATGTTTATTTCTTATATATTAACACAAACACAAACACACACACAGATATATATATATATATATTAAACACAAAAAACACATATTGATATATTAAACTTTGAGATTAATACACATTACACTTCACCTCTCCTCTCTATAAACTAACATGGTATCCGAGCCGATGGTTTGATCTTAGGCCTAAGTTAAATTAAACAAAAAAAAAATTGTCGTGAGAAAGGAAGTCATGAGTCGTGAGTTGTGAGTCGTGAGAGATTTGAGTATTAACCATAGTGAGTGAAACCATGGCAAATAATGGTATAAACTCGTCGTCGCAACTCTTAATCCCAATGTTTTAGGGTGAAAATTATCACGTATGGAGTCTCAAGATGAAGATCTTGTTCAAGACTCAAGAGTTATGGGACTTGGTGGAGAACGGTTATAGTGAACCGAACCCGGTATCGGCTATTCCTCATCAACAATTGCGAGAAAATATTAAGAAGGATGCAAAGGCTCTATTGTACATCCAGTCAGCAATGGATGACACGAATTTCCGCTGCATTAACATCTAAACAAGCGAGGGAAATTTCGAAGAAAAGTATTTTGGTGATAAGAAGGTAATTGTTGTTAAACTACAAACTTGACATAGTAGTTTTGAAAACATGGCAATGCAAAACAAAGAAACCATCCAAAGTTTCTTGTCTAGAGTTTCTGATATTGTGAGTCAAATGAGGATATATGGTGATACCATTACCAACGAGACTATTGTTAGTAAGGTTTTAAGATGTCTAAACAAAATGAAAGACTATAAGCATGTTGTTACAGCAATTTTAGAGTCAACGGATTTATCAACCTATACATTTGATGAGTTCTTTGATGGCTCATGAAGAGAGGATGGATAAGTCTACTGATGAAGATGTCGAAGAAAAAGCCTTTCAAGTTGAGGGATACATGTCATATGCGGGTGGTCATGGTAATGGTAGTCGTGGTTGAGGTGCTCGTGGTCGTGGTTATGGTCGTGGTGGTGCTATTCGTAGTCGTGGTCGTGAAGAAAAAGGTCGAGGTTGTGGTCTTAAAGAAGGTGGAAGTCAAGGTATGAGTAGCATTCAATGCTACTATTGCAAGAAGTATGGTCACAAAGAGGACCGGTGTTGGGAAAAGCAAAGGGATGAGCAAGATAAAACAAACTTTTCTCAAAAGTTCGAGGAGGAAGATGAGAGGCTCTTCTAAAGTCATGTGTCGTGGTTGTGTCGAGAAAGTCGTGGTCGAGTTATCTTGAGTGTCGTGAGTTATGCATATGAGGTTCAAGTCGAAGTCGGTCGTCGCAATATTTTCATTCGCTGGTATTGGTGAATTTGAATCAAGGGGGTGTGTTAGTTATTGCTTCAAAGTATAGTGTTTGTTAGTGATTTATCAAGTCATAATTTTATACCTTAATAATAGGAGATGATTTGTTAGTGGTATATGAGTAGTTACTGGTTTATTGTTTAGTTGTTATTAGTGGGTTTATATCAGGCATATTATTAGGGAGATGTTGTTAGTGGATTAAGGTTTGAAACGAGGTCTTCTAGTTGCTTGTTCTTAGGAGTTTTAGTTGTTTAGTTGAATATCTATATATATGCTCTAGCACTTGATAATTTTAAGATGCATTAATATTATGTATTGTCAAGTTGACTTCAAAATTCTTTGTTAGTTTATAGAGAGGAGAGGGAAGTGTAGTAAAGCGGAAGCGTTAAACACAAAAAGCACATATTGATATATTAAACTTTGAGATTAATACACACTACAATTCCCCTCTCCTCTCTATAAACTAACATGGTGTGTATATACATAACGAACTTAGATTACATAGATAGATTGTTTCTTTGGATCTTGTGCTTGTTTTCAAATGCCATATTAGCAAGCTTCCATCATTTCACACTTCTAGTATTGTTTTAAGTTTTGTAACTTTTGCAACCATTATAACAACCTCCATTGCACTACAATGTTATTTTAATGCCCAAATTCAGCACATTGGTATGTACATAAACCATATCTACAACAAAATGATAACAAATAATCTGTAGAGAATAAAACTTAAAAATAGTAAGGAAATGTATGTATGGCCTGGGCAAAGCTCCGACCTATCCACTAGTTGTTAATGAGTATGTTATAATATGTGAAAAAACCATTATACAAAGTATGTGTGTATTTCAATAATTTTCTATTCGATGGATAAAATGATGTCCAAGTTATTTTTGAGCAAACTAGATAAATAAAATTATTTATGAACAAGTTCTTCACACATGAGTACGTGTTGATATTCACTACCCACTTCTATACATCTTAATTATTAAGATTACTACGTAGTGGGAATGTCTTATTCTCGTCATTTTAGTTTCCACGCTATCACTATGATAATATCAAAAACATGTCTTTCAAAATTATTAGACGAAAATATAGCTTTGAGTTCTATACATTTTGATAATGCATGTATGACAATCATAATGTTTCTTAGCAAAAATTTGGAAATAAAGTATTTGCATCAAAACCAAATCAATGATAATGGCTAGACTCAAGACTTTTGGGAGAAGAATCTTACACTTTTTTTAAAATGAAACAAGGGCAAGTCATTCATAAAATGCTAGCTAATCATATACTATGTGTTACAATAGTAGCAGCAGACGTAAGAGATTATTTATAAGCATCATGTAATCTAACATTATTGAATCATTCCATAATATTTTATAAAAAAAATTCATGGTAGTGGTCATTCAAAATTCATTATTCTCATGCAATTTGGCTCTGTTCTCTTCACGGGATTACAATCCCGATCCATTCCATTCCATTCCAATCCATCCCATTCCCGAGTCATCCATTCCAATCCATTCTAATCCCGGCAATCTATTCTAATCCCGGCAACCATTCTAATCCATTCTAATCCCGACAATCCATTCTAATCCCGAAAATATATTCTTGAAAATTTAAATCTTAATTAAAATTAAATTCTTAATTAAACTCTTGAAAATTTAAACCTTGACGACACAATAATGATCATAACAAATTTGCTTTTTTTTTTTACTACATTTTTCTTACATAATAATTTACTGTAGATATAATATCCTTACAAATAGATAAAGAAGTGCTTCAATTATCCTCGTATATTTCTTCCTCCTCTATATCATCATCATCTTGGAACCTCATATTTCCAGCACACACATCTTGCCATATTTCATCTGCAATATTTGCACGAATGTCTCGCATTAACATTGTTCGTGTCGGATTAGTGAAATCTAAATCAGCTACACGTTCAATATTTTGGGGACCATGAGAAATTGGAATCCCTAACTTGTCTAATCGAATGAAATTATGTAAAGTGCATGTTGCCACAATTATAGCCAGTTGATACGTTTCTTCCATTTGTGGCATCATTGTTAAAATTTTCCACCTTTTTTTCAATACTCCAAAAATACTTTCAACTGCATTGCGTAATGACGAATGTCGGTAATTAAAATTCTCTAATTTTCCATCTGGAGGACCACCATTTTGAAATTCAGGAGTGTGAAGTCTCACGCCTCTTTCAAGATATGGACTTAAGTATCCCGTAGTATTTGGATATCCAGAGTCCACAAGATAGTACTTGCCTGTTCATGCAATGAACAATGTCATTTCATTATCTTTTCACAACTATTTGACGACAAATTTAAGTGTAAGATATGTAAAATATACCTGGAGGTGGGTGTGGGAATCCCATTTCAGCATTCTCTAAACAATGCCTCAAAATTGTTGTGTTATGAGCACTTCCTTCAAATCCAACACATATATAGGTGAAAAGCAAATCAAATGAGCAAGCAGCTAACACGTTCCATGTTTTCGCTCCTTTACGATCTATAAATGGTTGAGCATATTTTGGTCCCACTACTGCAGATACATGGGTGCCATCCAAAGCACCAACACAATCTCTGAAATACGGCCAATACTTATCGTTGTTTAGAATTTTGGATGGAATTTCATCCAAGCTTTGAAATGGTCGAATGATGTCTTTTGACAACTCCACTAAAGCTAGCAAAACTCTTCTGTTGTATTTGCTAATAGTTGCTAATGAATGCTGAAATCTTTCGGCTACATCCCGATAAGTGTCTGCTTTTGCTAGCATATACAAACACATACCAACCTGCTCAGCAACCGACACAAACCTCCCATGCGACAACAATTGTCTTTCAATGAGTACGTTCACAAGGTTGATGAAAACATGTTTTTCTAATCTTAATTGTTCCTTGCACAATTGAGGATGACCATTCAACAACCTGTGAATCCAATGGGAGCCAGATTCACCTCCAACATGCAATGGTATTCGATCCATGCTTGTAAGAAGCCTTCTCAACTCATGCAAAGCTATGTACATCATAGAATTTGATTCCAATGTTTCATCCATTCTACAAGCACATAATTCAACCATAGTTATAATAAATTAACTAAACACAAGTTCTAAGGCTTACATTTATAATATGAGTAGCACATAATAGCAGTTTAACACAAGTTTAATACATCCCATACATATGATAAGAATAACATAAGTGTACATATATATTACATCCATATATTACCAAGCTAGCAAATGAAAGGAAAAAATGCTTGGTAGATGTTCAAGTATATGCGTCGCTACGTACTACGAAACTAACTAATAACTAATTAATATTTAACACATTGAAGCTTTCATCAAATTGAGGACGGTAACAATCATCTGGAAATGTGACTTTCTTCTTCAAGTAAAGTACTCTATACTCATCATCAGGAAGAGCAAGCCAAACCTCTCCGTTCTTCTCAGGTTGAAGAAGGAAATCCAAACAATCAATAATGAAAGCCTTCCCATATTTACTCACCTCAGGAATCAGTTGCAAGGTTGAGATTAGCCTCTCATGTAAGGTAGGTTGTGGGGTGGATTGTGCATTGGAGGTCTCTTGTTGAATCTTATTCCTTAACACTTTCATACATGTATCAACATTCTCCAGCAGCACACTTTTTTTGCTACAAATTTGACCCCCATTAAAGCTTTTGAGTTTTTTCCCAGATAAGGTTTTACTTGGAGGGGACCTACTACCAGCACCATCTAAAGATTCTTGCTGTATGGTTTCCTCAATTTGTTCCTCTTCAGAATCACCGGACCCTTCCTCAACATCCACCGCTTTGCCTTTTTCAAAAATAGATGCCGCGGTATTATTACTACCCCAAGCCCAATTTCCAGTGGCATATGTTCCACCAAAGAGTTGATACTGCTTCTTCTCAAATAGTAACGGTGCTTTCAAGAACGCATTTGCTTTCCCACAATGTTTCTACCAACAGATAACATTCAATACTTAAGTCACAATGAAACATGAGGACTTAAGCAGTGTAATTAACTACTACCTTACTAGTAAGTTTAATCAATGACTCATAAGTGTAATGAACGATTACCTTACCTAGTTAACTTATAGAACTTATAAGTGTAATCAAGTATATATAACTTCAACCACACATAAAGTGTAATCAGTAATGACTTATAAGTGTAATCACTAATGACTTATACGTGTAGTCAACTACTACCTTTTATATCTTATGAGTGTAATCACTAATGACATGAAGACGAAATCAGTTATGTGCTACTCAAACTAAACACAAATATACCTTTGAAAAAGCTTTCCACTTCTCATCATTTTGATCAACCACTGGACAACCATCATGCCATCCAAGACCGGTCCATGTTTTCAGTTCATTCCAAGCCCTAAACCGCTTCTAACTGTTACTGTAATATCTTTCGACAGATAGCCTCTCAAAAGTCTTCCCAACATGAGCACTTAGCCGAATCGCAATATTCTCCCAGTCAAACTTGCTAAATCCACTGTTTTTGCTTTGGATGCACAAATCCAAAAATGTCTCAATGGCTATAGGTGTCCACTTACTCCTTTCGAACATCGTGGGTTGCTACTAAAACACGAATTATGTATGTCTAGTAAGTTCAATTATCATGCCAAAATATACCGTACAACGAAGGCATATGAACTACTACACTAAACTGTTCAAATAATCAAATTTATATATAACACATAGCTGTAATAGTACTAAACTTGCATGTTCAACACAACATTGTTTGAGGCATGACTACATTTGAATATTTGATTACATTAACCAAATGATATTTTAACCCGGGAATGTGTAAACAACACCTTAAAGAAATTTGAAAACTATTAAACAAAACAAAAATGTAAAATTAAACATACTTTGAGTCCTTGATTGAAAGTCGCGTGAGTTGCGAGTTGCGTTAGCTGTCACCGGAAGAACGATACGAACGAAGGTCGAAGGAGTCAAGCACATCAACGAGATGAGTCATACGAGTAAATGACGGACATCTCGTGGTACACCGGTAAACCGTCGTCGAGAATGAGAGAGGCGAAAGGGGCAAGAAAGTGGTACTTTAAAGGGTTTTGGATTTGTTTTCAGATTTTGTGAGAGACCATTAAATATAATATTTAGTACTGTGTAATGTTGGTATGAAGAAAGAGAAGAAAGAAAGTGGTTGACATAAATATGTAGTAACAATGGAGTACCAAAAAAATAAATAAAGAACAAATTTAGACCGTTAGATTTGGTTTATGGGCCTAGCATATTTAACTAAAAATAATATAGTCTTTTTCACTGTACAATTTTTTTAATTGATCTGAATTAAAATTAATTGATTGGAGCTAAACTGACATGATTTGATTAGAGCCGAATCGAATCAAACTGAAATTAAGCTAAAATCAACAGGCAATTATTTTTATTTGGAAATAATAATAATAACAATAATAATAATAATAATAATAATAATAATAATTTCAATGTTAAAAAATAATTACCATTGTTACAAAATATTAATAACTAATGACAATTCTAATCCCGGCAATCCATTCTAATCCATTCTAATCCCATCCATTTCATTCCATTCCAACCCAATCCATTCCATTCCATTCTAATCCCGTGAAGAGAACAGAGCCTTTGTTTACCCTAAAAATGATGGAAAATTATAATTGTGGAAATAAAGGGGTTAAAAAAACTAAATGCATAGTAATCGGGGCAGGCCGCCAAAAGCTAGTTTTGTGTGTCATACTAGTTTTTATTTTATTTTATTAGTATTTTTTTAAACTTGACTACATGTTCTCGTCAACTTATTTTTTCTTATTTGAACTTATTTTTGCTGAAATCATTATCAAATTATTAAGGATTGAAACTGATTTTTGCTGAACTGAACTTATTTGTGCCGATATGAACTTATTTTTTCTGAACTGGACTTATCTTAGCTGAAAATAAGTAAAAATAAGACAGGGAGAACAGGGCCTTAGTCTCTTCTCGAGCAAGTTTTGTGTGTAGTCAGTCACATAGTGTTGCACTCTTACTATTACGAGAAACTTTTATTTATGTACAAGCAATACCCTTTACTTATAAGTTAGGCCTTGTTCTTGTCAATTTATTTTTGCTTATTTGAAGTTATTTTTGCTGAACTAAACTTATTTTTACTTATCTGAACTTATATTTGCTGAACTGATCTTATTTTTGCTAAAATCATTAACAATTTATTAAGGATTGAAACTGATTTTTGCTGAACTAAACTTATTTTTGCTGAAAATAAGTAAAAATAAGATGAGGAGAAAGGGCCTTACTCTCCATTTCAAAATGTTTGTTGCGTTTGGAATAAAGAGTACAAGGAGAGAGAAACTTTGTCTTTAAAATTCTTCATGATATATAAGAAAAAAATATCATATGGGATCTTGTTAGATTCGTCTAGATACATAGTTTTTATAAATTAAATTTTGGTAATTTTTGTATAAAGCGTAATGGAAGATATAAGACTTAAACATGTGCATTAAAAACTATGCAAAAAGTAATCTTAACAAATAATGTAAAACAGAGGGAGTATAAGAGCAAGACCTTTTTTTGGATTGAAATTTTGTTTAGTTCAACTCTATTCGGTGTAGTTGTGCTTCAATTAAGTTTAGGCCAGTTCAATCTAGCTCAACTCTATTGTCGTGATTACTTTATTTTGATGCACTATTTTAATTTTTAAAAATACGGCCTAAGTTTCTTTTGATCGTAAAAATGACCTCAATTCAATTCATTATATCATACGAAAAAACAAATTATAATACGAGAAAAAGTAACCTTATTTTTTATTTTAAATATCCATGTTAGTATTAAAGTAACGCTTTATTTGAGGGGAGCATAAATGTAACACTTGATTGGAATCATGTTAGTAGCCCTTTGTCTTCATCTCTGCCCCCTCTTCTGAGTGTTAATTTTCATTTTTTTTATAAGTTTTGTATTGTTGTTGTTTTAAATATCATGTTCCATTGGTGTTGTTTTAATTTTTTTTTTTTTTTTGTTACTAAATTGTTAATTTCAACAAATACAATTTCCAAAACCTAAAAGCTAGAAGGCCAATAATTTTTATGCTTGTATTTTTTTATTATTAAATTTTTTATATTGCAAAGTTAGATTTTAATTTAATTTAGTGTTGTTAAACGGTGAATTTCAATGTAATCAGTTTATTTTCGTTTTTAAGGTTTATTGAATCGTTAGTTTTCTGAATTAGAGTTAATATAATTAACTCTATCATAATTTTGATTTAATGTAATTAGCGAATGCTAGGATTGCTAAACTGAATTCATGATTGTTAATTTTTAATTAAATTTCTTGATGTAAAAAAATAGAAATTGAAATGTCACATTGAATTCTTAATTTCCTTCAAATTTTATGAACTTTATTATGACCTTTAAGTAATACTATATCTAGTTTTTTAGTTGCAATAAATATTTGGGTAGCATTTTAATTCAGGAAGTACTTTGTGGGGGCAAACGATAAATTATTAAACATAATTTTGACACAAGAACGAGATTAGACTTAGCTTATTGGTGCTAAAATTATTCTCATAAATTTGTTCATTTATACATTCAAATCAGTTCTTTAAAGCAAGTGCAAAATGAAATGTTGCAATTTTACTTACTTCTATTATGCTGTAAAATAAAACTTGGTAATTAAATTTTAGAATGAACATATTGCATGCTCCAGAAAATTCAAAATATTGTATTTTGCTTAATGAAAATCTTATACTAAAATGTTAATCCTCAACCTACACATCGAACACCCTTATCATAAATCCAAATGTTTCTGTTTGAACCCCGATATCTTTATACTTACATTGTGTTAGGAACTTGTTTAATATGGAAATATATGGCATAATGGAAAAATACAACTAGGAAATTGTGTTAAAAAACAAAACTATAAAAATACTTGTTTGATGGTTTAATGAGTAAAACTATTGAAAATTAAGTTGTTTTATCTAGTTTTTCTTTGTTTGGTTGATTTAATGAAGAAAATTATTGAAGTTATTATAGATTTCCTTGGTTTTCCATAATTTTTCCATTAATTTTGAAGTAAAATATGTGAAAAACAAAATGGTACAATTATAACTATAAAGCGTTCCACATATCCACATTTTAACTTTTCCATCATTTGTACTCTCATCAAATAAACATGAAAAGGATTGAGGATTTTTTTACATTTTCATGTTTTTGCTTACCTTTCATTATGTTAAGTTACCAAACACCTTATATAAATCATTAGAAATATAATATTTGTACTACTTGTGGGTTGTAAAATGGAATGTTTAATTGTTTTGGATTGAAATTTGTTATGAAATTATGGTTTTTTGAACAAATAAAAGATTTGGTTCATTGTAAGTAATCATTGAGTGAAATGCTAGTATTACGGAGTTATAATCGTTGAAGATGCCTAGAAACAAAAATTCCTCAACGCAACAAACACTTCCAATTGATATATTTGTCACTGCAATTCTTCCAAATTAAAATTACCTGCATCATCTCTTTTACGCTTTAAATGTTTAAACAAATTCTTTTATCGCCTTATTTCTTCTAGAGAATTCATCAATGATCACCTTCGTCAATCACTGTCCTTAGATACCAACGGTCTTCTCATATATTACACTCCTAGACACTCTGGGGTTCAAGGCATTTACTCCTTAGTCCTAGATACTCCCAATTTCTCACCTCGCTATATCCCACCATTTAGCAGCTAATGTGACATTTTTTGTTCTTTTAATGGTTTGATTTGCCTTCGAGCTCCTCCTCGTTATAATAAGGCTATAAGTTTCATTATTGTGAATCCATCCACTAGGATTGTAAAACCAATATCAGCTTGGGGACACAACTCTCGATCACATGCTGTTCGCTTTGGCTTTGGGTATGATAGTATAAGTGATGATTATAAGCTAAGGTTGTTGTGGTGTGTTACATTCGTTATTACTATCATGATGAGGTTTTTGCACGTGTTAGTGTGTGTAGCATGAAGGCTAATTCATGGAGATATGTCAATGACAGTTCTATGTCTCGAGTAATGTTAAATCGTGTGTGCCCGGATGTGTCACCAAATGGTGTTCTTATAGACAATAATCTACTCCATTGGATGAAATTGTCTTCAAAAAAAGATGCATCGATTGGTTGTTTCAATCTTGAGAGTGAAACATGGGTTGATGATGTCCCTTTTCCTGCTTTTGACGGGAAAAGTGGCACTACAATATGTGGTAAATTGGGTGTTTTAGATGGTTTTTTTGTGTATGTTCACGGCGAAGATAGGTTTAACATACAAAGATTTGTGGGTGATGAGGGAGTATGGAGTAAGAGAATCATGGGTGAAGTTGTTTGTTGCTACTCCAACAATTAAATATATTCCTTTTTTTTTTTTTCCTAATAGAAAAAAAGAACTTTTGCTTACCATCAAAGTCGAGCTATGTAGTGATTTGCAGGTCACAACTTATGTGTGGTATAACTTAAGAGATCAAACAACTAGGATGTTGGAATTCAGTGGAGCTTCTTCTTCTTTCAAGGTTCTCACGCTGAGCCTCAAACTCTTGTTTCCATCCATGGTTGCCGTCAATATAATAAACGCAAAGCAACTGAGTCTTAATCAATTTGAGGAAGAAGGTTCTTAAGTGAAAGGCAAGTTATATACGTTTATTTATGTGCTTTAGTGCTTATGATCAAGTTATATATGCTTGTAATTTGTATGTGATTGGCGTTGATTTCTCAATTGTTAGCTTCTTATGTTTTGGGTTGGAAAAAAAAATGTCTAATTTGTGGCTGCAATACTTCTTTAGTGATATTCTTTATGGCATTTAATCATCTGAGTACACCATTTATTTTGTCGCTCTCTCAAGACTGAGGAGTATAATATCTTAAAGCTACTTTGTAAGCTTTTTTTTTGGTATTTTTGGTTTCATTTCTCTTAATCTCATTTAACATAAAGTAGAGATCTATATCTTTATCCAACAAAATAGTATGTCAACGGCTTAATCAATATTAGGCCATCTTTTTTTCGACTGAAACTTAGCTGAAATGAATTGAGGTGAGATGAGCTGAAGTGGACTGAAATAAAGTAGTAGCTATAATGGAGATGAGATGAACTTAATTGAATGGATACAAACAGTACTAAAGTGTCGTGCCAAAAAATTCAATCCAAATTAACAAGGCCTAGATATTGTTTGCACTATAAAATATACTACCTCCGTAATCGTTCATTTGCAACAAATGAATATTATAATCTCACAAATAATACCCCTTTGTTGCAAGTAATCGATTAGGGAGTTAGTAATTCATATTAACTCAATGATAAGGTGATGTGAAGCACTTTGAATAATAGCATATATACAAAGTACCATTTTCATAAATTTCACAATTGATTAATATAGTTATGATTTATGATCTAAGTATTGAACTAGGAGCTTTTACTAATGTTATAACAATATAGCATATATACTTTCAGGTGCATACTCAATTAACTGGAGGAGGAATTGGGCTCACATACATAATATTTTGGAACTTTTAACAGCCAACTGGTCTTACTTATTTATATTTTGACGAGTTATATGTGTCACTATGTTGGAGAACTCTTAGTGGTATAACTACTACATAGTATGGTTTGTACTTTGTAAACATGATGGCTTTGGCTTTGGCTTTGGCTTTGGCTTTGGCTTAGCTTAAGCTCTTTACTTTGAGGTTTTGGAGCGTGTTATTAGCACACTAGTAGTTATTGTAGTTGATGATTTATTGTTTTTTTTTAAACGATGTATGAGCTGCTTCATTTTGTTTGATGATTGCTGAATGTATCTATTGCTTGAAATTGTTTGAGATTTATTAAATAAAACAAGGGTTGTTACTTTGATTTTTCTCAACTTATTATAAAGCCATATGGTTGATTCTTATATGCGACCAACCATACTAATAACTAATGTTTTCAGAACTAATATACTACCCAAAAATCATTTGTAATTATTTATCAATGGACAATGGGTGACTTGCCCATTCTTCACAATTAAATCATATAGTACCTACCGTATTTTAAATGGGTAACCTTATAAATTTCTTTTTTTTTTAAAATGTTGTTCAAAATCTTATCTTAATAAGATATTTTGAGAGGAAAAAAATATTTCTTAAGCTAAATTGAAAGGTTATTAACAATTAAAATAAATAAGTTATTGATTTTATTATATTAGGGATGCTTAAGGGGAACGTGGATGGGGCTACGCTAGAGAAGTTTTTTCGTTTATTTTTCTTCTTATTAACTCACAGGTCAAGCCCCTTTGAGTTGGAAATTTAAATCATTTACTAGCTTTGATTTTTTATAATTCAATGGCTGCAACTTCTAAGTCATGGTTTAGTCAATGAATAAGGCTCTATTCTTTTGGACTGAATGTTTTGGCACTTCATTTCATTTCATCTCTACCAAGTTCAGCTCCATTCAATTCAACTCATCTCCATTACAATTACTACTTAATTTCAGTCTAGTTCAAATCACTCTAATTAGTTCAATTCAGCCAAAAGGATATGACATTATAGTGATTATTGAATGGCTAAATTAAGCTACTAAAGTGAATTTTTGTTGGATAAAGATATACATATCTATTTTATGTTAAATGATATTAAGAGAAATGAACCAAAAATACCAAACCAAGCTTACAAAATAGATTCAAGATATTATTTTTACTCAAGTATTAAGAGTGCAATAAAATAAATGACGTACTTAGATGAATAAATGCCATAAAGAACAATAAATAAGTATGTAGTCATAAACTAGACATTTTTTTTTTTTAACCCAAAAGATATGAAGCTACCAATTGAGAGATCAATGCCAATGACATACATATTACAGGCATATATAACTTGATCATAAGCAGTAAAGCACATAAATAAACATATTTAACTTGCCTTTCACTTAAGAATCTTTTCCTTAGATCGATCAAGATGTAGTTGCTTTGCATTTATTTTATTGAAGACCACCATGGACAGCAACAAGAGCTTTGAGGCTCCACGTGAGAACCTTGAAATAAGAAGCTCCACTAAATTCCAATATCCTAGTTGTTTGATCTCTTAAGTTATACCACATATAAGTTATAATCCAACGACTTTGGTAAGCTAAAGTTCTTTTTTCCCATAGCAAAAAGAAGAGTATGTTTAATAATTGGAGTAGCAACAAGCAACTTCACCCATACTCCAATATGATTCTTTTACTCCATACTCCTTGATCACCCACAAATCTTTGTATGTTAAACCTATCTTCGCCGTGAACATACACAAACAACCATAGAAACACCCAATTCGTCACATATTGTAGTGCTAGTTTGCCCATCAAAATCAAGAAAAGGGACATCATAAACCCCTGTATCACTCTCAAGATTCAAACAACCAATCAGTTCATCTTTTCTTGAAGACAATTTCACCCAATGGAGTAGATTATTTTCTGTAATAACACCATTTGGTCACACATCTTGCCACACATGATTGAGCATTCCATCGAGATATAGAAACACCCTTAACGTATCTCCATGAATTGGTCTTCATACTACACACACTAACTCTTGCAAAAATCTCATCACGATAGTAATAATGAATGTAACAAACCACAATAACTTTATAATCATCACTCATACGATCATAACCAAATCCAAAGCGAATTACATGTGATCGAGAGTTGTGTCCCCAAGATTATATCGGTTTGACAATCCTAGTGGATGGATTCACAAGAATGAAACTTATAGCCTTATTATAACTAGGGGGAGCTCGAAGGCAAATCAACCAGTTACAAGAATCAACAATGTCGCGATAGCCGCTAAATGGTTTAGGAAGTGGAATATAGCAAGCTAAGGAGTTGGGAGTATCCAAGTCTTAGGAGTAAATGCCTTGAACTCCACAATGTCTAGGAGTGTAGTATATGAGGCGATAAAAAAAATTGTTTAAGCAATTTAAGTATAAAAGAGATGCTGTATGTAATTTTGGAAGAATTTTATTGACAAATATACCAATTGGAAAAAATGCCTATACATCAGACATGGTGGTAGGATTGGCCTCTGCCCTGGGTGGTAGGAAAAAATTAAATATTTAATTTATTAATTAATTATTATTATAACTTTTTTTTTGTGTTTGGAAGCCACAAGTGTTGGGATAATTGTTGATTCTAGGAAAATAGAGAAGCTCTAACCAATTGAGCTATCTTTTACTCTCTTTTTTTAAATAGTTATCAAACACTTAGCAATTTTTATAGAAATGTAACAGAACATTAATAGGATTTCTGCATTTTTTATCAAACATAAATTATCCCGGAATAACCATAGTTATAAAAAACTATAATAGGAAAAATTATATTTTTGATACTTCGTAGTAATATTATCATAGTTTGATACGAAAAGGTAGTTGTGTGAAACTTTTTTTTTTGTATATATGTGTTTTGTAAATAATGTGAAATAAGGGTGAAGGTTGTGAGGGTAAAATGGTCTATCCAAAATTTGACAGTCTAAATGAGAGTTTGCTTTATGCCTTTATATATAACATAGACATAGACTAGGGTGTAAATTAGGAAACTGAAACTTATCAACCAAAAAAGGGAGTTGGATTTATATATTACAAGGCAAGATTAGAAAAGCACGTTATGTATTCGAAAATTCAACATTTAATGTTATAAAATATAGTGTACGTATTCTTATAAAAAAAATATTACTCCGTACGCATATAATACAAAGTATGAAAATGCATGTATTTCCTCATTTTGAAGTTTCTCTTTTTTAATTTACACTACAATTTTATTTTCCTCGTTAATAGCAAATTCATCCTAATAAGGCTTTTCCCCTTTACTTTTCTTTTACATATTTTTTGCAGGACATCTAAATAAACTATGATAAAATAATACATATTAAATTAAATATTATTAAGAAAAATAATACTTGTAAAAAAAAAGGATAAAATAATCCATATAATATCAATATTTTGGACAAAACATTAAAATCAAAAATTTAGATATTTTACCCTGCACATGTTTTATTTTTTTAAAATATAATCTTTTTCTAGCTTAAGTAAAATTAGTTTGAAAAAAATAAAATCATAACTCCTTTATTACTATTACAATTACTATTTGGTTTAAACTTATTGGAGAAGTTGTGCAATTATTTTATTTTAGGGGTAACATAGGAAAATAAAATCTACTCACCGAAAAGGGTGTTGACTTCATATATATTATTATTATAACATTAACATAAAATTACATAGATATATTGTTTCTTTGAATCTTGTGCTTGTTTTCAAAGCCCATACTAGCAAGCTTCCTTCATTTAACACGTCTAGTATTGTATTAAATTTATAACTTTAGCGACTATTATAACACCCTCAACACTACAACGCCCCAAATTCAACACATTGGTACGTACACAAATCCTACAACAAAATGATAACAAACTATAGAGGATAAGTTTTAAAAAATGCATACATAGCCCGGGCAACACTTGCGCCTATCCATTAGTAACATATTATTTTAATAAGGAAAAACATTTGTTCTATGCGCCTGCATATGCGGACATAAGCTTCCAGATTTTCAAAGTCTTGTGAAGGTTGTGACCTACTGTCGGAAAAATCTTTGAATCCACTTTTCAATGCAACAAGAATCAGATAAGTTCGATTTATAAATTGTGAGATACGATCAAACTGGTGGACAGTAGTTAAAATCTTCAGCTCTAAACTTTTTAATTTTTCACTTTTACTTCTAACATTTCTCCAACTTGTCATGTAAAACATCAAACTTGTTCCAATGAGTTGTAAAATGTCCCTAATCATTCTTGAAATGCTCATAAGTGCTCTTTATCTCTCAAGTGCCGAAATTAGGTAGTAAAATGAATCAAAAATTGGCGGTTCCTTACAAACCCACACAAATCAATAAAAGAATACTATTAGCATCAAAATTGGCTCAAATGAGTCCGCTTAGTCCATAAATCATTTGGGAATTGGGTAGAGTAATATTGTAATAATATAAATATTAGACACATAAGTAAATGTTAATTATTTGTGAACTTTATACCAACACTTGGAACCCATAACCATGTGTTTGTAATAAAGTGCACTTACAATTTGATATACACATATTTTATGATTTTATGATCATTTAATATTATTATAAAACATAAATAGAGTAAGAGATAGATCATTTAGTTAGAACTTTTGCCCACTTTTAGAAGATTATGGGTTCACTCTTACCCTTTGGCTTCCTAACACCCAAAAAAATATTATCGTATACTATGAGTAAATAAACTTTTATATAAGAACTATAAAGAAAATTATAAAGCGTGTTAAATATAATAGCAACAAGGATTGAACCCATGACCTCTCATACATAATCCAAGCTAATTACCAACTCACCCAAGTGTCTTCGTATAATAGCTCCTCCACGAATAGCTACTCACCCGGCTTAATTGGCATTCCAATATGTCTCCGTTCGGGAAGTACTTGTGCTTGAGAACTCTTCCTAGCAGCGTGTCACCTCCTTGCAATATTCGCCACACTTGACGCCCCAGCAAGGCATCAATAAAGGCAGCCATATGCCGAAACCCCATACCCCCTAAAAATTTGGGTTCACATAAACGGTCCCAGCTCATCCAATAAACTGGTCTTTTGTCGACATTTTTCCCCCACCAAAACCGTCCCATAGCAGAATGCATTTGTGGGAAGATTTATGATGATTTTTGATGATTTTTTTGATGATTTGGGTGTTTTTGATGATTTTTTTTGTATGTCCACAAACAGGGAAGATTTATCATCCACCGATTTGTGGGTGATGAAGGAGTACAAAGTAAAAGAACCATATGTGAATTTGTTTGTTGCTACTCCTAGTTGTGAATATATATACTCCTCTTTTTGCTAATGGGAAAAAAGAACTTTGGCTTACCAAATATTGGCCACATGATTTCGGGTTTGAAACTTATGTGTGCTATAACATCAAAGATCAAACAACTAGGATGTTGAAATTCGGTGGAGCTTCTTCTTATTTCAAGGTTCTCACACTAAGCTTGAAAACTCTTGTTGGCATCCATAATGGCTGTCAAATTAAGAAACACAAAGCAACTAATTAAGTCTCAATCAAGGAAGAATAATATTATGTGATAGGTAGGTTATGTATGTTTATTTACGTGCTTTATTGCTTATGATCAAGTTATATGAGTATATCTGCGTGCAATCTGTATATGATTGGCATTGATCCCCCAATTGGTAGTAGCACTTTGAATAATTGCTTATAGCATCTTTTTCTTAATTGAAAGTTTGGTTTAACTTAGCTATGAGTTAACTTTATAAATATATTCCCTCCGTTTTTTTAGTTACAACATTTCAAAACTTGCACTATTCATCTTTCAACCTTTGATTTAATTTTATGATTAATGTATAAAGAGAAATATAGTCAATATGGATCTCGTTTGATTCGACTTCGTGTGCACTTTATTAATTAATATATAATTTTTATAATTTATACAAATATATAATTAGAGTTATAAATTGTTAAAATTGCGTCTCGGCGAATGTGAAAAGTGAAATGTTACAACTAAAAAAACGGGGGTAGTACATGATATTTTGACGGCCTGGTCACTTTGTATTTTGACGAGTTATATGTGTTTCCGTGCGGAGAGCTGTTGGTGGTCTAACTACACTAATTTAAATTTCTATAAGTCTTAAAAGAAGCGTTGAAGTATTATTTATACTTTTGAGTTGAAACATGATGATTTTGGGTTTGCCACTTAAGCCCTTTTAGAGTTTTTGGAGCGTGTAGTAGACTAGTAGTTTCCTAATGAAGAATTGCTTTTTTAAAACAGAGATGTATGACAGTTGATAAGTTCATTTTATATTCATTGTTTACCCCTATTTTATATTGGTTTTCGGCTCTAACACGACTCTTTTGAGCCCGTTCTACTAACTTTGGTTGCTTTTAGTGCTGGTTGCTTTGCTTTAACATTTATTGCAGGAATTGATGTTTTTGTGTCGGTTTCCGTTTCATCTCGAGCACTTGGCAAGTTAGTGAGAATCTTGACCATTTTGAGAAGCTAAAAGGAAGCTAGGACGTGATTTAGAAGCCTTTGGTAAGCATAGAAGTCAAGTTACGAAGTAAACGATCGAAGTCGGAAGCTCCGGGGGGCATTTAGCAGTGTGCCCGCGCAAAGTGCAGTATGCCGGGTCGAGTGCATTGTGCCCGGGCAGACCGGGCATACTGCTTAGACTCGCGTTTTTCGACTTTTCCTCCTTTGTTTCGACTTAGTACTTAATGAAATTGTTCCTAGGTTTTCATGGACGCACTTTATTATTCAAGAACCCTAGTTTTAGTTTAGTTTTCTCTCAAAAGAGGTGATTATCGTGGATCTTTTCAATCATTCAATTCAATATAAATTCAGGTTTAATTTCAATCTTAATTCTATTCTTTTTAATTCATGTTTAATTTTAGTTTATGTTTTTAGTTTTATTTTCTTTAATCTCCTATGCCCTAGTTATTGTTTTATTTCTAGTTTCATAATTGTTGATTATTTCTGTAATTATGATCATGTCTTTAGTTTTGTTTTCTACAATTGCTTTAGTTTTTATGATCATGAGTGAGTAGTTAATTTTCTAGGTTTTAGGGAAACCTTGAATAATTAATGGACTAATTAACTTAGATTGTTTCAATTCCACAATTAGTAGTCAATTTCCTATTATTGGCTTATTCGTTTACAATTGAATTGTGCACAGATTTAGTAGTAATTCTGGTAATTGTCGAATTTGATGTCGAGAGGTAAAAATACCACAATTAGACCACTGAATAATAGGCGGAATTAGTCTAGGCATGAGCGAGAGCCGCTAGATGAGTTTTGAGGGAGTCTAAGTTCGAGAGAATTAGTGAGCCCTAATTTGACATAATTGTGAGATTGAACGTTCTTTGTTGGTGAATCCATTAGTTGATTCTTGGTGATCCGACTAACCCTAGACCTTAAATATTAGTTTTAATCACCATCATTTCCCGTAGTTAACTAGTAGTTAATCAGTAGTCAATTAGTTAATCGATAATTCTCAACCAAGGCCCTTTATACAGTTAAAGCTTTTTAGAACTAATAGAGTTTAATTGCTTCCCTGAGGATTCGATCCTTACTTCCCTAGCTACATTAGTTAGAGTTGTTTGGTTTATTTTTGATAGGTGTGCGATAGCCTCATCAAGAATATAAATTGCTTGATTTTGTTTGATGTTTATTGAATGCATAAAATTCTTGATTTTGTTTGTTGTTTAATGAATAAAATAAGGTTTGTTCCTTTTACTCCCCTTACTATAAGGGGCCAAACCCAAGATTTGGATAGTACGCAGCCCTAGTTTTGTATGTTTTAGTTCTAGATTCGACCCTTTGGCACAACTGATTTGTTGTCTCATAATAAGGATTTTTTGCATTTGATTTACTATAAGTAGTAAGAAGCTACTTACAACTCAACCAACTTCATTAACGTACAATTTATAGATTAGTGTGACAATATTTTGATATATTTTTAATAGAATAGTACACTACAATCTTTCCAACATTGATAGAGGAAAGACCATTAAAAACATTAGTAGAGGGAAATAAAAACACAAAATCATTCGAGCAAAATAAAGAACACATCCATCCTCGTGAATTCAATTACTAAAGTGTTGAGTTTTTTTAGCATCAAATTAAACAAATTCATCACAAAGATTCCTAAATTAAAATAGGACAAATTAGCCTCAACAACACAAGTTTTAGGTTAGGTGCACCAAACAACATGAACTAAAGCGGGTGAACAAAACAACATGACCTATTGACTTAGGTGTACATTGTGACATTAATAATTGAAGTGGGTGCAAATTTAGAGTAATAGTTCGTGTTGATTTGTAGACCCAATTTAGTTTGTGTTGTTTGGTGCACCTAATCTATAATTTGTAACTTTTTTCCAAAAATAAAAAAAAAACTTTTTTGGTTTTCGATTCATATTCTATATATATAGGAAAAAAGATAAGATCTCACGTGTCGCTCCCAGTGCTCTCTAATTATTCTTAAATGTAATTTTTGGAGCTCTCAATGCTTTCCAAAACCTAAAACTTATTTGGCACTTAATTTGTTTTTTATATATAAATGTAATTCATTATAAAGCGTTAGACAAAATCTACAATAAAAATCATAAATAACAAATACATAACAATTTAAAGCTAAGTTATTTCGAAATCGCCAAAACTACAATCGTTGTTGAGTAAACCTGAAAATTCTACAGACCCTCTTTTACATCATTGTTTAATACAACCTTCCACGAGGGGATCTTTCGATCTTTTGTAGTCTTGACGTTACGTTGAATTAAATCAGATGCAATTGGTTGTATTCTTATGTCTAACAAAATTTACTATGAACTAACAAAATTATAAACCTAAGAAATAACGAACGCAATCCATCTCAGGAATGGTAGTAAAAAATCTTTCTTTTAAGGAAGTAACGATCCTCTCAAATGGAGGGAGCATCATTAAAATAAACTCAAACAACACACAAACACTAACAGACAACTATGACAATAATTAAATTGAGGCTTTCCAAGTAAAATCGATGAAAGCCTTCCTAAATTTCACTATTGAAGGCTATGATTTAAAGAGAAAGGAGAGAGAGGCTAGGTTGAGAAAGAGAGAGAGTCAGAAATTTTGTTCTGGGCTTCACGTAATTGAATAATGTGCAATTCATTGATTTTATTAGCCATTTCTTTTGAAGTAGTTGAAGTGTTACATACTTAGATCCTCTCTCTCTCTCTCTCTCTCTCTCTCTCTCTTTCTCTCTCTCTCTCTCTCTCTCTCTCTCTCTCTCTCTCTATATATATATATATATATATATATATAATGCAATTAGAGAAGTAGAAATTGTATCCATCAGGAATCGTCGTAATTCTATTAGTTTTAAAAAGTCTTAACTATACTAAGAGCCTTCGTTATGATTAAGATTCAACTAAAAGCTAATGAAAAAGATTTACCTAAGGCTTAAATTAACTGAAACCTAGGACAATCGGTTCCCCATTTATGGAACCACAGAGCATAAACTAACAACTTTCACAAAATTTATCAAATTAGGGATCATTAATTCTCTCGAACTTAGAATCTCTCAAACTCCTCTACCTACTAGTTGTTGCTCTTACCTATATAAATTCATTCTGCCTATTATTCTATGGTCTATTGTGATATTCTTATCTCTAGACATCAAATTCGACAATTACCAAACACTATAATTAAATCTGGCTTCAATTCAATCGCATGCAATAATACTCAATTTGTAATAGTAACTTAACTACTCCCTCGGTACTTTATTACTTGCTACATTGCTTGGTGGAACAAAGCCCAAGGAGAGTCAACATCATAGTGGGCCCCATCTTTTTAACACATATTGAAGCAAAAAGAGAGAAGTAATTAGGAAAGGTGGTTTTGTTAATTTTGGCTCCAAAAATTATATCCTACCACACAAAAAAATTATGTTTACCTCTGAAAATTTCTGTTCCCACCAAATTTTTGGTGGGGAGCCAAAAACATCCCAAAAATCAAATTTTCAGCAGATTTGAAAAAATTACCAACATACATTTGACTTGAGGTATAAATACACTTATTGAGCATTGAATGGTCATTTATTTACCAAAATCCAAAATTCTTTAAAACCCAATAGTTTCAGATTCATAAAAAAAAGTTAGTAAAAAGAAAAACAGTAAGGAAAAATTCATTTGGGGGGGGGGGGAGTAGGGATAGAATTACTCTCAGCTAATTTCATCATTGAGTAAGGTTTTACCTGATTGTTTAACGGTAATTCATCTTTTTTGTTGCTTCATTTGGGAATTCCTTCACACCGTGGCAACACATTGTTGTTGGCAATTGAAAGGCTTCAATTATGGATGATGAAAGTAGAGCAACAATTCTTTCAAAACAGTTAAATGGAGATTTGTTGCTGTATTTTGACATCCTAGTTGGCAATACTTCACCAACATCGCTGGCTGCACAAATAGTGTGTGGAACTCAACCATCAGCAGACCAAGATAATGTAGTTGCAGAGGCCAGAGGTTCAGAATCAGATTCTGATGGAGAGCATGTGTTGGAGTTGTTAGCATACGACTCTAATATTGAACGTGAAGGGTACGAGTTCATTGATTCTGATTCAGACAATGAACCACAACAACCACTTCAACTCCTTGGCAGTGAATCACTAAAAAGAAAGCACAATGAATTGTCAAACAAACAGAGATCCCAAGTAGGAAACAAGCTTCAACAACTATACCAAGATAAGTCACTGCCAAAGGGAACAATAAAAGAGTTGGCAACTAGTTACCGGGTTTCAAGGTGGAGCATCTCAAGGTTGTGGCATATAGTGCAAGATCAGATGAGAAGAACGTTGACATAGATGTCAACAACATGAAAACTGGAAATGTTGGTAGAAAGAGAGTTCAGATTGACATAGAGGAGTTGATGAGAACTCCTCTTTGTATGAGAACAACAATAAGGAGTGCAGCAAAAGCTTTAGGAATTCACAAATCCACTTTTCACAGGATGGTGAAAAGGGGAACAATCAAAAAGCACATAAACATAGTCAAGCATTATTTGATAGAGAAACATGTAGTTGCAAGGGTCCAATGGGTGATAAAAGCATTTATCCCCCACTCAATCAGAACAATATCAAAATTCAGCAGAATGTACAATCTTGTGCACACAGATGAGAAGTGGTTTTGCTTCTCAAAGATCAGTCAAAGGTATTACTTAGCCCCACAGGAGCTAGGACCACATAGAAAATACAAAAGCAAAAGGTTCATTAAAAAGATCATATTTTATGCTGCTGTGGCAAGGCCACACATTATTCCAGGAACACAAGAAGTTATTTGGAATGGGAAGATTGGCATTTGGACTTTTGTAGATGAAGTGGCAGCAAAGAAGAAGAGCAAAAATAGAGATAAAGGCACAATTGAGACTAAGGCCACATTAAGCATAACTCAACAGGTTTTGAAGAAGAAAATGATAGAAGACTTGCTTCCAACATTAAGAGCAAAATGGCCAACACATGCAACAAGAACAATATGGATTCAACAAGATAATGCAAGGCCACATATTGCAACTGATGGCAGTGAGTTTTGGAAGAGGCAAAGAAAGCTGGGTTTGATATTAGATTGATTAACCAACCTGCTCAAAGTCCAGACTTGAACATACTTGACCTTGGTTTTTTTAGGGAAATTGAAGCTATAAAAGAACAAATGTCATACAAAGATGAGAAGAAGCTGATTAAAGCAGTTGAAGATGCCTACTACAACTATGATCCAATTAAGCTGAATTACATATTTTTAACGTTGCAAAGTTGCATGATTGAAATTTTGAAGTGCAAGGGTCAAAACAACTACAAGCTGACTCATATGAACAAAGTTGCATTAGACAAACAAGGGTTGCTTCCAGTTCGGTTACAAACAGAGAAGGCCCTAATTGATGAATGCTTATGGTGGTTGGAGCATGGTAATGTTGATGGGTATGTAAACGATGAAGAAGACCCACAAACTGATTCAGATGCTGATGTTGATGATTATGAAGAGGCTGAAGATGAAATAGTAGAAGAAGATATTTAAAATGTAAGTAACTCAACCATTTTGTACATGAATAGGTTAGAGTTTTCTATGCATTCACTTTTGGCAAGTGCTTATTTTGTAAGTAAATATGGGACAATGTAAGTATAATGTAGGATACAAGCACTTGATAGAACAGAAGTCACCCTTTTTNGAAAGAACATAAGTCACCCTTTTTGATATATGGGTGATGAACATTAGGATGGACAAAGTTGAAAAATAGGTAAATGAATATGAAAAAGTATTTTGAGGTAATGTGAATTCAACTCTCAGTAACTTCTCATTATTGAGTTGTTATGGTCATTGAGGGACATTAGACATTGCCTCAACAAACAACTGATCATCAGTTGGTGTGGCATATGAATATGTGCTCCTTGATGACCAAGGTTGGAGTCAATCACCACAACAGGTTCATCAGAACAGTTCANTAGCAGAACAGTACATCACAATATCGATTAATCCTTAAATTATTCAATTGAACGCCTCCAAAACCAACTGAAAACAGTTGGGGTGGCTGTTCAGTTGAACATCAAGGCAACAGGGTCAAGTTGTTGCATATAGACTCCAACCGTTTAATTTAATTCACAGGAACAATTTTCGCAATTGGGACAATGTGATTGATACCAAACTTCCAAACCAGATAGTAATGGTTGTGATAGGAGACATTTCAACAATGTAGCAAGTAATAAAGTATTGAGGAATGATTCGAGCCCCAACAGTACAAATAACAGAACACAAGATAATGACAATCACAGAATGCTAGCAAAATCACAATCAATAATCACAAGAGAACACAAGGTAATCAGAATCACAGAAAGTGAGTAACAAAATCACAGTGAAATTATCAGAATCACAAAATAATCTCAAGCACACAAAATAATCCATAACATAATCAGAATCACAAATTAATCCATAGCATAATCAGAATCACAAAATAATCTCAAGCACACAAAATCATAGCAAAATAACTAATAATAGCAAAATCAAAGTGATAGCAAAATAAATAATCATAGCAAAATCAAAGTTATGAATCAGAGCATAATCAGAATCAGAATCACAAAACAAAAGTCATAGCAAAATAAATAATAATAACAAAATAATCAGAATCAGAATCATAGCAAATAATCAGAATCACAAAATCACAGTCATCAAAATCCAGTCAAGGAACATAAAATGGAGAATTAGGATCAGCTCTGTTGTGGAAGAACTGAGGATTCTCCATTTTAAATTGAGCCCAATTATCAGGCTCTTGCGTTTCATCGGAATCGTAGTCGAGTAATTTTGGGGATGAAGGTCTCCCAAAATCAAGACGGCTTCTCCTTGTGTTACATATTCCCTTCGTCGAAAAATCAGGAGGAGTGTATCCGGGACGGTCAAGAGTGTCCTCCACCACCAGATCGGAGGTTTCATGACAAAAAACATGCAGTTTAGCTGTGTTTGGGGTTGTGGAGGATGGCGAGGAAGAAGAAGGGGGTGGCTGTTTGTTTTCGTTTGTTTTTTGTGATGGGTTTTGGGGCTCAAAATCAGGGGAATGGGGTTGAGATGGTTGGTGATACCTTCTCAATCTCTCCCACAAAGCTTCCAACTCACTTTCTGGCACCTCAGTTTCAACATAAGAAGAGTAATCAGCAAACCAATGGCTAAATGACTCTTCTGGTGGTGGATTATCAGGATCCATCAATGATAAGTTGATGTTTTATATGTACTTTACCCCCGATCCCGATTGATTTTAGCTCTAATACGGCTCTTTTGAGCCATTTCTACTAACTTTTGCTATTTCGAGTGTTTGTTGTGCTTTTTATTAGATTTTACAGGAATCGATGATTTATCATTGTTTTTCCGAGCTTTTTGAAGCACTTGAAGAAGTTAGTGAAGAGTTGAAGTCATTTGGGAAGCTTAACCGAAGGCTAGAAGTGTTAAAACGAAGAATTAAATAATCAATTAAGGAAGAACGAGCTAAAACCGAGAAACGAAGGCAAACAAGCCATCCGCCCGGACCGAAGCTGTGCGCCCGGGTGAAGGCTGCACGCCCGGACCCTCCGGGCGAGTGGCTCTGAAGACTAAAATTCGCGTGTTTTTCCCTTGTTTAGCCTAAGTACTTAAGTGTTTAGTCTCCTAATTAGTCATTTTACGCCTCTTTTCACTTGAGAACCCTAGTTTTATTCTAAAATTCTCTAAAAGTGTAGAATTCCTTTCAATCTTTCAATCAATAATATTCAGGTTCTATTTCAATCTTAATTCTTGTTCTCAGTTATGTTTATTATTATTTTCAATTTATGTTCTTAGTTTTAATAGTTTTATGTTTAGATTTAATTTCTTGATTGTTGTTGGTTTTGTTTAGCTTAATCATGTTTAGGATTTTAATTGCTTTTACTGATTTAGTTTTTGTTCTTTCAATTATGAGTGAGTAGTCCCTTTTCTAGAACTAGGGGATCTATGGATTAATTGGTGATGTTTTGCTCATAAATGTTAGTTTAACTATTAATGTACTTGAATTCCTATTGTCATTTGTTATTGCTTTCAATTAAGTACTGGCCAGGTTTAGTTGTTAGTTTGATATTGTTGAAATCGATGCTGAGAGGTAAGATTACCACAATTAGATCATAAGGACAATAGGCAAAATGAGTCTAAGTGAGAGAGAGAGCCATTAGAGGAGTTTTGAAGGGGACTAGATTCGAGAGAATTAGTGGACCTTAATTCAAGGAAATTGATAATCTAATTATTTATTTGTGTGCAATTCGTTGGTTAATCAGTGGTGAACCGATGTCCTAGGTTTAGTCATTAATTAAATTCCTTAATCAATTTAACTCTAATTCTAGTTAATTTCTTGGTCACAATTGTCACTCAAAGGACCTTTGCACAGTTTAGACTTTTTAGAACTAATAGGTTTAATTGCTTCCCTGTGGATTCGATCCCTACTTCCCTAGCTATATTAGTTAGANAGATCGGAGGTTTCATGACAAAAAACATGCAGTTTAGCTGTGTTTGGGGTTGTGGAGGATGGCGAGGAAGAAGAAGGGGGTGGCTGTTTGTTTTCGTTTGTTTTTTGTGATGGGTTTTGGGGCTCAAAATCAGGGGAATGGGGTTGAGATGGTTGGTGATACCTTCTCAATCTCTCCCACAAAGCTTCCAACTCACTTTCTGGCACCTCAGTTTCAACATAAGAAGAGTAATCAGCAAACCAATGGCTAAATGACTCTTCTGGTGGTGGATTATCAGGATCCATCAATGATAAGTTGATGTTTTATATGTACTTTACCCCCGATCCCGATTGATTTTAGCTCTAATACGGCTCTTTTGAGCCATTTCTACTAACTTTTGCTATTTCGAGTGTTTGTTGTGCTTTTTATTAGATTTTACAGGAATCGATGATTTATCATTGTTTTTCCGAGCTTTTTGAAGCACTTGAAGAAGTTAGTGAAGAGTTGAAGTCATTTGGGAAGCTTAACCGAAGGCTAGAAGTGTTAAAACGAAGAATTAAATAATCAATTAAGGAAGAACGAGCTAAAACCGAGAAACGAAGGCAAACAAGCCATCCGCCCGGACCGAAGCTGTGCGCCCGGGTGAAGGCTGCACGCCCGGACCCTCCGGGCGAGTGGCTCTGAAGACTAAAATTCGCGTGTTTTTCCCTTGTTTAGCCTAAGTACTTAAGTGTTTAGTCTCCTAATTAGTCATTTTACGCCTCTTTTCACTTGAGAACCCTAGTTTTATTCTAAAATTCTCTAAAAGTGTAGAATTCCTTTCAATCTTTCAATCAATAATATTCAGGTTCTATTTCAATCTTAATTCTTGTTCTCAGTTATGTTTATTATTATTTTCAATTTATGTTCTTAGTTTTAATAGTTTTATGTTTAGATTTAATTTCTTGATTGTTGTTGGTTTTGTTTAGCTTAATCATGTTTAGGATTTTAATTGCTTTTACTGATTTAGTTTTTGTTCTTTCAATTATGAGTGAGTAGTCCCTTTTCTAGAACTAGGGGATCTATGGATTAATTGGTGATGTTTTGCTCATAAATGTTAGTTTAACTATTAATGTACTTGAATTCCTATTGTCATTTGTTATTGCTTTCAATTAAGTACTGGCCAGGTTTAGTTGTTAGTTTGATATTGTTGAAATCGATGCTGAGAGGTAAGATTACCACAATTAGATCATAAGGACAATAGGCAAAATGAGTCTAAGTGAGAGAGAGAGCCATTAGAGGAGTTTTGAAGGGGACTAGATTCGAGAGAATTAGTGGACCTTAATTCAAGGAAATTGATAATCTAATTATTTATTTGTGTGCAATTCGTTGGTTAATCAGTGGTGAACCGATGTCCTAGGTTTAGTCATTAATTAAATTCCTTAATCAATTTAACTCTAATTCTAGTTAATTTCTTGGTCACAATTGTCACTCAAAGGACCTTTGCACAGTTTAGACTTTTTAGAACTAATAGGTTTAATTGCTTCCCTGTGGATTCGATCCCTACTTCCCTAGCTATATTAGTTAGATGGTTAGGTTTATTTTTGATAGGTGTGCGACAGCCTCATCAATCAACAAAAATCAAACACACAAATCACGTATAAACAACAGAGGAAGGAAGGAGATGAACAGTTGCACAAAAAATTAAAATGGGGTTTTTTAAAATAGGCAAGAAGAATGCACAAAATTAATACCAAAATGCAGAGAAAAATGAAGAGATTATTAGAATGCAGTTTTTAGAAGCAAACAAGTAAAACCTTGAGCAAGATCTAAGAAACAAGGGAGTTGAAGATGAAAGGGGTGAATAAAAGAGGATTCCAGAAGTGACAGAGAAAATGCAGTAGAGAGAGAAGTGCAGATGAATTAAAAAAAAGGGAGGGAGTGGTTAGGTAGGTAGGTAGGTTTAGGGTAATGTTTGGGTTAAAATACCCTAATTCACTTAAGTGGGGGTATTTTAGTAAAATCTTTGTGGGACCAACTTAACATATATAGTAATGTAGCAAGTAATTAGGGATTTCCGTTTAAGGCAAATGTAGCAAGTAAAAAAAGACGGAGGGAGTACTTTTTTTGAGGGGAATCGAAACTTGACTACTAATTATGAAACTAATTAATTAATACAAAAGTACTCTACTAACAAATTTGTTCGTTGATCCCCAAAACCCTACAAAAGAAACTAACCAATCTTGATTGCAAAAATAAAATAAAATAATAAGAGATTAAATGGAATTCATGATTAAATTATTGATTAAACTAAAAAAAAACTCAAATATCCTAATTATCAAAGTATAAATAACTAATATACTAGTTAATAATAAATACTTTCATAAACTAATAATAAAGAAAATAAAATAATAATCAATAGCTTTGCGCATAAAACTTGATTCAATTAAACATGGAATTGCAATTGTTGAACAAGGTTGAGCTTTTTTTCCAATTACAAAACTCTGACTAAATTTAATTTAGAGAGAGAAAATATAATTAACTAAGCCAAAAATCTGATTAGAGAGAACAATAATGTGTAGAAATTGCCTAAAAACTCATGCCCATATGTTCACTTGGGCTTTACAATAACTCTTATGCAAAATAAGGCATCACGCAAAAACCCAGCCTAAATGACCTACGTGGGCACAACTCCTTCTAGTTTGCTTCTTTCTGAAGCTATGAGCGCATAATTCAACTTTGCTCATTCTCCTTTTCTTCTTCTTTTCTATCACTCTTTTCTTCCACTCTCTTACTTCTTTCTCTTCCTTTATTTTAACTTGTATTTCCCTCATTTTTCCACCTCTATTCCATTGCTCATTTTTGCTCGATTTCTCAATGTGTTCTCTACCATGGTTAACTTCTCATGCTTCTAAGCAAAACACACAAGTAACACAAAACGTAACATGACAAGGTAAATTGAAGGAAAATTATCTCTAAATAATTGAAAATCAACAAATTAAATGCAATTAAAGCTATTAAAATCATTTAGAATGTGTTTGAATACAAAAATAGGAGGGAAAGGGAGGTGGAGAAAAGAAAGAAAGAGGATGAGAGGTAAGGGAAGGGAATTCGAGGCTTCTTCTTGTGTTTGGATGAGGGAGGAAAGGAAGAGGGGGCAGCTGCAAATAAAATGGATGTGAGATCATTTTCTTCCCAATTATCTTCACTATTAGGAAGATTTTACGATAACAAATGTAAACGTCATTAATCTCATCAAATCCCGCCCCTCCAAATCTCTACCCCTCCAGATATGGTATTCAAATAAAAGAAATAACACTCCTCTTAATCCCTCCATTTCTCCTTGATCCAAACACACTATAAAGGAGATATTATAAAGCTTAAAACTCGCCAAACCACAATATATAAGAGCCAAAAACAAGGGGGGAGGAAAACCACACACATCACTAGCTACATGAGACTAAAATGTGAGAGCTTTAGGTCAAAATGCAATAGCAAGTTAAAAAATAGAGGGGGTATTTATTAGGCCTGGTTATTGGACAGAGTGGGTTAGGGTCAGTGCATATCAAATGTGCGTCGGGTTTGAGGCGAGTCACACTAAAGGGGTCAATAGCCGGTCAGATCATTGGGTGTTGCGGTTTGATAGTAAGCCTTTAATATGCGGTTAATAAATGTAAAAGAGAATTAAAAAAGCATAGTGAGCCACTAATAATATGCATACAAACCTATCCGTACAATTATTTTTGCCAAAGTTTCATTTTTGAAAAATTTACTAGATTATTAGCTTAACTTTATAACAGTCCTGACGAATAACAATTCTATCGATTAACGATCATTGTGGCAAATAAAACTCTTGTTATTTCGACCCTGACCACTTAGCATTTTAGCCATTAGAATATCCCTTGTCCAATAGTTAGATATAGTATTCATTAACAGTACCGCAAATCAAACATAATATGGGTCAAATGTTGTGTTAATCTCAAATCTTGGATATCACCCCGCCAACTTACTTGACATCCACGGAATTATAACAGACGTGGACTTGGGTAGTCACAGAAAATGTAACGCAACCAATCAATCAATTAAACACTTGTAGTTGCCACAATTTTGAAACTTGAACAACAACCAAAGCTAACTCAAAACAAAACTCTTTCTCTCACCTTCATCTGTTCACTAACTTCTTCTTCGCTTACTTCGAGGTGTGACGTCATCTGTACTTTATCATTTGCAATCTTCTACTATCACAATTAAGGTTTGTTTTGCTAATTTTTTAATTAATGTTTATTTTTATTGCATTTTTCAAGTTCAAGTTCAAGTTCATTGTTATTTTTATTTTTGTTAAATTAGATTAATTTAGGAGAAGTTGGATTTAATTAATTTGCTTTGGAATTAATTAAATTGGTTAATTCATACTCGTGTTACTAAAATTAGCTGAAATTGTAGTTTTTGGATGGAGTTATAGTGTTTTGATTGAATTATTGTTAAATGATCTTACCAATTTATATATTATTTATCAAATTAATGAGATTTTCTTTATGTAATTATGTTAGATATTATTCTGGGATTATAATTTCATATTGTAAGATTGATAATGGTGGAAATTAAAGTAATTGATGAAAGGGTTTGTTTGTGTGTGAGTGAATTAATTTGAGGATGAATTGAATGCTCAATTTTTAATTGATTTTTGAGCATGATTCAAGAATTGGTTAATATTTCTTGTGATAGAATTAGTTGAGCAAAGAATATAAGATTTATTGAATAGTTCAAATTGGCAATAACTCGCTGATATGTTCTCAAGTTCGACAGGAGCATGAATTCGTTGTACTCCATGGTCAATTTAGTGACTATGTTATGAATTTGCTCAATAGTTTCAAATTTGTTTTTGTTGATAAATAATACTAATAAGTTCATTTCGCAACTACAATGTATCCCTATAACTCTGATTACAAATATGTTTTTGTTGAATTCTAATATGTCAAGATAAATTAAGTTTAGTTTTTCGGATAAAGATGGGTCAAATTCTTGTTTGATAGAACCCCTATTGTAAGAGTAGACTTCCATTTTGTTTTGTATGAATAAACATGATGATGTAACTCGATTGGTTGGTACAGCACATCAGAAGGTTCTGATATATACGGAGGCTTTTCATGGCTGCTGTTGCTAGTCAGCCTGTACCTGCTGGAAAAGTGTCTTTGTCTCATCGCTTGTGTTTCAGTCATCATACGGTTCATGTACTCATTAACATTTCAAGGATCAAAGACAATCATGGATGGAGTCGACAAAGGCGTAGAGGTAGAGCGTTAACACGTTCAGCTTTGGTGGAGGCTAATACACGGGCTATACCTTCGTCTATTGAAGTGACTAACAGCAGCAACTATGCAAGAGGTGATGCGGGAAGAGGAGGCAATGCTTTAATCACTAGTAGGAAACTTGCTGATGATATGCAAGCTGAGGCAAAGGCCATGTCTAGAGCAGTCAATGCCTCTGTCTACAGTCCTGAGTTGCTTGCTACTAATTATGGCTCACGTCCAATCACGGTAGAAATGCTTTTGTCCTTCAACTTTATTTTATTTCATGCTCACTTTTATTAAGATGTCTATAAATTATGTGGTATTATGTAAGTGACCTTCAACATTAGGTCTTGCGTAGGACCTCTGAAATATTATTTGGTTTGAGCACTTTTGGTGCCAATCTCTTGCTGGATCAATGGAATGGTCAGCTCAATCAGAACAAAACCATGCGAGCAACCCAGTTGAGGAAGATTTTTACTGGTCTCGGACCTACTTTCGTCAAGATTGGCCAGGGCTTATCAACCAGACCTGATTTATGCCCACCTGAGTACCTTGAGGAACTCTCCGAGCTTCAGGTAACTCCTTTACTCTGATTTTTTCAGGTCATCACATGTCAATCAATCAAAGCCTTAATCCCATATATGGGCTTTGCTACATGAACCGATAGTGCTATCCTATGCGGCCATCCACCCAAATCCTCTCCCTCCATTTACGAGAATGTAGTGTTGGCTTTTCATGCAAGCTAGTTTTGTCATAATTGTTTAGCTCCCTCTATCCACGTCAGATCATCACATAGTCACAACTGATACTATAAAATTAGATGAAAAAAAAGACAAGATTTAACCGTGGAACTGTAGAAGAGTTGATCCGGTCCATTATTCGGAGTGTGATGGGAAATACTATGGATTAATTTGAATCCAAAGTTGTAGAAGGAAAAATAGAAATAATGCCTTCCCTCAGGGTTGTTACATTGTACTGAACAAGTCAAAAGGATTTAGTTCCACTAATCATCTCTAATTTTATTGGCTATATTTGTACTTTCCTTGCTTTTGTGTTGATCTGATTTAATTGGAATTCTTATTATGGCTTTTGACTGATTAGGATGCTTTGCCTACATTTCCAAATGCGGAGGCATTTGCATGCATTGAGAAAGAGTTGGGATGTCCACTCGAGTCAATATACTCCTCCATATCTCCTTATCCAATTGCGGCTGCTAGTTTAGGCCAGGTTTATAAAGCTCAGTTAAAGAATTCTGGCCAAACTGTTGCTGTGAAGGTGCAGAGACCTGGTATCGAAGAAGCCATAGGACTTGATTTTTACTTGATAAGAGGAATTGCACGTTTTATAAATAAATATGTTGACTTTATCACTAGTGATGTTGTTGCTCTTGTTGATGAATTTGCCAGAAGAGTTTATCAAGAGCTTAATTATGTACAGGTAGGAATTCTTTCAGTCTTTCTATCAAAAATTACGCCAAAGAGACTTTTGGATTATTTGTCCTGCTCAAGTGATATAACAATTCATGCCAAATAGTGTAACGGATTGGAAACACAGTAGAGTCTTATTTATTTAATTGATCTTATTATTTGTATCTCCTTTAGGACAGCTTAAAATGTATCCCATTTGTTTTCTATATATGATATTTTCTTTGGAATTGAATGTTAATTTGACAGATATTTGCAGGAGGGTAAGAATGCAAGAAGATTTAAGAAATTGTATGCTGACAAAGAAGATGTATTTGTTCCCGATATCTTTTGGGACTACACTGGTGGCAAAGTTTTGACAATGGAGTGGGTTGATGGTGTCAAACTAAATGAACAAGTTGCCATTGAGAGTCAGGGGCTGAAGGTGTTGGATCTCGTGACCATTGGTATTCAGTGTAGTCTTAGACAATTACTTGAGTATGGATACTTCCATGCAGATCCTCATCCTGGCAATCTTCTGGCGACCCCTGAGGGAAAGCTTGCATTCATTGACTTCGGAATGATGAGTGAAACCCCAGAGCAAGCTAGGTTCGCAATTATTGGTCATGTTGTTCATATGGTTAATCGTGACTATGAAGCCATGGCTCAGGATTACTATGCCCTAGATTTCTTATCCCCTGATGTGGACGTGTCCCCTATTGTGCCTGAACTACGAAATTTCTTTGACGATGCACTGACTGCAACTGTTAGTGAACTTAACTTCAAAACACTCGTAGATGGTCTGGGGGCTGTCTTTTATCAGTATCCATTCAATGGTAAGCATCTTTTTTTTATTTCATTTGGACCATAGACCTTATATCACATTCCCACAGTGAGAGTTTCATCGGGGAACAGAGGCTATGGAGGTCCTCAACCATATGTTTCCTGGACCCATTTGAGATTCAGCTTGAAGCTATTTGAAATCTGATGTTCCTACTTCCTAATGAATTTTGCAGTCCCAGCATATTACGCATTGATACTGAGGTCACTCACTGTGTTGGAAGGTTTAGCACTCTATGCTGACCCAAATTTTAAAGTCCTGGCTGCTTCTTATCCATACTTCGCTAAGAGGCTTCTTACTGATCCTAATCCATACCTAAGAGATGCTCTAGTTGAGTTGCTGTTTAAAGATGGGAAATTCAGGTTATTTCATATTATTTTTGTAGATGACATTTGCAATTCCTCTTATGCATCCGTAGCCGACCCCAAATTATTTTGGGACTAAGACGTTGTTGTTGTTGTTGGCTGCAGGTGGAATAGGCTTGAAAACTTACTTGTTCAGGGACGTCAAGATAGGGATTTCTCTACAAAAGAAGCTTTACAACCAGTGCTGAAGCTATTGTTAGGGTCTGATGGGGAACAGTTGAGGATATTAGTAATAAGGGAAGCTGTGCGAGTTACTGAAGCAATTACTGTTGGTTCTTTGATTGATACATACCAGACTTTACCCGATTTTGTGAAAACTTTGGTAACGACAAATGGAAGTCTGAGTAGACCTTTCTTGCTAAGTGATGCTGAACAACAAAGTATGTTGGAGCTTCGAGGACAAGTACTTAGAGTATGGGGACTTCTACAGTCGTCAAATAGTTTTGATCCTTCCCTTCTGCAGCCTATATTACAGGTAATATATCTGGATATATGCAGACAAAGTGATCTTTTTACTTTTGCGCTTTACTTTTTTTATGCATGTGGTTTGCCCATTTCAATTGTTCTTCTGAAAAAATAGTGTGTTATAGCTTTTTCCCATATGGAATCCATAATTTTGTCACAACATCAAACCCCCCCCCCCCTCTCTTTTACTTTTTATCTTTCTTCTTTTTTGTGTATATCACATGATGGCAGTTAAATAGTATACACTATGCAGTGTTGAACTACTTGGGAGCTGAAGCTGATGAGCCTTTACTATTTTTCACTGTGGCTCCCACGTCTGTGTTCTTTCACAAGTGGGTGTGGCTTGTTAATATTTTGATGACTCTACTTTGCATAACTCTTGCTCCCCTAATATATGTACTGTAATAGACTAACTTTGGGAAGGGCAATATTGGCTAGTATTTTAGGTTATGGTCTTTAGCTTTAGTATAAATAAGGAGAGGGATTAAAGGAGGAAGGTAGGCCTAAAGCCATTGTAAGAGATTGATAAACTAAAGTTATTGAGAGAGTGATAGCCTTAAGCTGTCAACCTATCATTTGTAACTTTCTTTTGTCATTATTAGTCAATCTTCTAACTTCTATCTTTAATATTTCTTCTCTAGAAAATCAGTTTGCAAAAATTAGATTTTCTAGTTACTCAAAGAATCAATCTTTTCTACCTATTTTATTGTTATTTGAGTGAGTAAGTTAGAGGTAAATATCAGTTCACTGCATGTACCTCAGCATCTTTTTGTGAAAGGTTCAAGCCCTGTTGGTTGGTGGGTTCGTTCTGGAATAAAAGCCCGCTTTGGGGAGAAATCCTTGATACTTTCTCAGTTCGTCCCAACAAATAGGCAATGTTGTCTATTACTCTATTCTATTCAGATCCCAAGATCACTGTGCTTCTGGATGTCACTGTCATACTTAGGGCCTGTTTACTTCAGCTTAAAATTAGTTCAACTCCGTTCAGCTCAACTCAACTCTTATTTTGCTAATCACCATAATAAAAACTTTCAGTCCAGCTCAGCTCCTATCAGTTCAGTTCAGTTCAGCTGTTTTCGGCTGAAGTAAACAGGCCCTTAGGGGCGTGCTCACTCGGTAGTTATGCTAGCTTCTTCGCAAGCATTCTCCAGTAGTATGACAATCTGTTGGCCTGAATATAGTCATCTCTTAAGCTACAGTAAGTCGAGTGGCTTGCAAGATTTGCATAAGCCGAGTACAAACAACTTTTTGAGTAATTTACTCCAAGCTAAAATTTTAATTCTACCTTGTGGAAAGTGAATAGTACACCAAGCCCATGAACACATGTCCATGTACCTAGCATTGCTTTGTTTGTAGCAAAACAAAGATCCTATGGCACTTTGTTTGGTCAAGAGGACTGGACAAAAAGGTAGGGAAGGGAAAAGGAATGAAGGGAACAAATCTCCTTGTTTGGGTAAAGGGGTGGAGAGAAAGTAGAGGAAGGATCCATTTTCCTTCCCTTTCCAATAAACATCATCCTCCAAATTAAGATATTTGAATGGAATATGGAGCTCTATCTTTCCTTCTCTTCCCCTCCCTTTCATTTCTCTTCTGTAATGCTACCCAAACAAAGCGTGAAGGTGAATCTCTTATCTACTATTCAATTTGATTGGATGGAGTCCTTCATCCAAAGAGGCAATTTCTGTGATTCACTGAATCACTTTGACCTCGAATTTCTAGATTTGTCTTGATTAGCTACCAAAACATCATATTACACGCCTTAGCCCTTACACATTGCCCATTCAGGTCATGTGACTCTTTCTGTCAAATAAGTTCACCTTGGTCCTGCTCACATATGTTTCAGCATGCTTTAAAAAAAAAAAAAGAAAAGAGACAATTTTTGAAATCCAAACCTTATTTTTCAAATACATGTCAAAACACACTTCAATTGAGAAGAAATCAACCTTAATAATAGTTTTTGGGTTTTTAAAGTAATGCTCATTTGTTTTTCAATTTTCTTAGGTGTACCCACCTTTTTATGAAAATCTCAAGCATGTCCACCAACTCATAAAAATGAGTAAACCATAACCAAACTCAAATCAAATGTAACTAAAGTTAATAAGAATCTTTATTTATTTACTTCTTTTAAAAAAATCTAATACTTTCTCTCTCTTCCCAAAAACCTTCCTCACTCATCATGACTATCACCACTGTTTTCGGTGTGGGATAGGTGGGTTGATAGTTGCTTTTGGGGTGGGTGGGGGTTTCTACGAGAGTGATAGGGTCGTTTTTGAGTGGGTAGGTGAATTGGTTGTTTTCAAGTGTTTGTTTGGGACTTTGGTTGTGAGATGACAATAGCAGTTGCAGGTGGTTGTTGGTGGAGTTACAGGTGGTGGCAAAGCTAGTGGTATTTTTTTTCCTAAGGTCGAAGCTTTGATTATTAGAAACTAACAAAGGAGTTAATTAACAGAGGGTTAACATATTGTCTATCGATGATTACTATTTGACTATTTTGTTAATTAAGAGACTTTTTAAATCATTTAGGTCACCTTGGAATTTAAATATACAAATGGGTTCATACGTAGAAAAACGAAAAGCCTTTTAATCTCACTATCACATGTTGGTCTCTTAGAATTCTTACTCAAAAAGATGTTAAGTCCAACACCTCTTTATTATAACTCTTTCTTCACATTGGACGAAAAAATCAAATTCAAAACTCTTAGTAAGGTATCTAACAATCCTCAAGGATCGAAATTAACGAGGCTTTATAGACCATTACCAAACACAAAGGGTTATCAAGAAATCATTGTGAATAAAAACGAAAACTTTAAATATACAAAGATTTCAGTGTCACAGCCCCACATGACTAATAAAGTCCAAAGTCTAAACTTTAAAATAATACATAGGAAAACGTTAACTATGTTTAAGATCCTCACTCGGTCACTCCTTAGTATTAAACTATAGCTTTGTTTATCATCTCGCTGGTTGTTCATCTGTTTTCAACAGTTCTGAGAAGGTCCCTGTTTGTACTTATTGTCATTTTTGTCTGGAGTTGAAAACCCTCTTGTTGATTCCTAACCTTACCCTCTTATTTTGAACAGCTTCTTGTATGAGTTTGGTGTTAAAGCTTTTGTAGCATGAACAACAATTTTGTAAGCATTCAAAAAGTACCTCCAAGCACAAAAGTCATGTATAGCTTCCATTTTTTAACCTGTGTTTTTCGAAATACAGAGTAAATTTTTTGTAGTCTGTCCAACTGTTGTAGAATTTGATTATGATCTTTAGGTACCTAATTTAATTCATCTTTGCAGGTTCTTCAACAAGGTGAAGGACGTGAGCTTGGGGGTCGTGTTCTTGGTGGCATTGCTCAGCGTCTAGCAGCACGTTTCCTGCAACAAGTCTTACAAGCTCCACCATCTAATTCAAGCTTGCAAGTGTAGATGAAATAACATGTAGTGTGGGGTAAGTTATGCATATTAACTTTTTGTATACTATTTTAATACGTAGTATATCTATTAAATGTATAGACATGTGTTCTCATTGCAGCCAAGCCGACCCCATCTTTTTGGGATTAAGGCTTTGTTTTTGTTGTTGTTGTATTAAGTTCATAGATCCGAGTTGTATCATTGTATGTTCTGAATAAGATTTCTTTTGCATTGTGTGATTTTCCTCAGGATCCCTCTAAATATTCATCTGCAAATCTAATTTAGGCCATCCTAAAATCTTAGGCATTTGCCTAAATACATAAAATGAAAAAGAAAAAATTCATGAAAATGAGGACAGTCATCTAATAAAAGACTCAACTTTTGATTTTCCATTTTTAGACCCAACTTTACACATAATTTTCCATTTTTGGACCTTAATAAATTTTAACCTGTAAAATTAGGTCAAAGTTATTTATTAGCTGGTGGAAGTGTTTAAGTTTTTGTTTTGTTTTTTTTTTTTTTTTTCCTCACTCAGCCTTATTTGGTTCTTCCACCTCTTTTTGCTGTGTCTCTTTCTTCCTCACTTTCTCTTTGTATTCCTCTCTTCCCATCACATAAAACCCGACATTTCCCTTCCATTCCTTCAGCCCTTCCATAAATTTGGTTTAATTTGGGATTTGGGTATGATTTGAGTTCGAATCGTGGTTATAATTTGGTTGAAGGTGACATGATTTGAGTTCGAATCGTGGTATGATTTGATTTCGAATTGTGGTATGATTTGAGTTCGAATCTGTTAGTCCGAATCGTGGTTATAATTTGGTTCGATGATGTGGTGGTGATGATGGAGTGATGTGGTGGTGGGACGAACTTTAGCCACCGTGAGACAAACCGCGGGCCACCGCCGAACCTTCAAACGAAGTCCCAGCATCGTCATGTTCATGTTCAGGCACTTAACTTGGATTCACCTCTACTTCAAATTGGGAAATCGGGGTTAAGAATGAATTTCGATGGGGTCACTTTGATTGTTGGTGATAGTAAACTGATTACATGATTAATATTGCTGATTTTCATGAGCATGTTATTATGTGATTTTCAAGAGCATGTTATTATGTGCAAATCAAATAATAATTCTCAAGAATGAAGATTTTGAGTTAGGAGTTTATTGGCAAACTAATTATTGGAAAATGGGTTTATTGATTCCATTTTGAATTTTTTAAAATCAATTTTCCATAATTATTATTGATTATATTTTTATGCGCATAAACATGGATGAAAGGAATGGAAGAATTTTTAGTTAATGGAAGGGAAAAAGTAATTTCAACTGTAACACTAACAATAATTGAAACAAAAAGGAAAAAACAAAAAAATCTAATGAGGTTACCATCAGGTCACTCACGAGTGACTTGGTCCAAAAATGGAAAATTATGTGCAAAGTTGGGTCAAAAAATGGAAAATCAAAAGTTGGGTCTTTTATTTTATGACCATCTAAAGTTTGGATTATTTTCATGAATTTTTCCAATGAAAAATTGAACTTTTCTGATTTCTCTATGGTGAATTTAGGTTTGAGGTTCTGAGGCAACCTCAGGGTTGGATTTTTACATTTGTTAGCACTTTAGTCTTCACTGGTGATCTGATATGGATTTTGTTGCAACAGTATCATTACCCTTGTAAGTGGCAGAAAAAGGCTCTATCATTGGTGGCAAACTGTGCCGTGGGAGGCATGTGTTTTCTTCTATTTACAGGTATTTGTAAATGCAGTGTACATTAGGTGTATTTTCTTTTTATTACAGGTATTTGTAAATGGAATGTACATTCAAATTCATCATTAATACAATATCTCCAATGAAAGAGGATTAACCATACATTCAGATTCATCATCAATACGGACCATATGATAGTTATCCAAACAAGGGAGGATGTATCCCTCCCTTTCTCTTCTCTTCCTTTCACTCCATTTCTCCATACCCAAACAAAGTGTAATACACTGTACTATTTGAACATCTCTGCCCACAGGTTAATAAGAGGGTACGATCTTGTTCGGAGCAGCAAAGCTTAAAGACATGTTAAACCTAGGATCTGGAATTTTCTTTCCTTAAATAGAGTTATAACAGCGACACCCTTGACAGGTTTGTCTTGATCGGACTCTAGGAATATTTCCCACAGGCCACAGCATGTTCTTTACGAAGAAATCTGCAATCAACTAACTGTTCATCCTTATCCTTGTTCTTGACCTACACACCGCATTTCGTTCTTTTATAATGGAACTGAAAACAAAGCTTCCAAAGAAAAATATCAAGTGTCACATGATCATCAACCTCTGAGCAAAATAGACATCTATATTAAGACTCAAGATGATAAAAAGAAATTAATTAAAAGCCTAACTCAAAAACCTTTCAAATGATTCAACTTTCATTCCAATTCGCAATTGTATCCAGACATCCCATATCATACTGCATCATCAGAGTATCAAATGAAAGTTGACCTCGATCTCTGCTGTTAATCACTAAATTTCCTCCAGCTCCGATAACAGGATTTAAAACTGTAAATTTTTTACCACTGCCATGCATTAACTCGAGAATTAAAAAAAAAAATTAACGCTAAATAGCAATGGAATTTTCATACCGATTATCTTACCGAAAGATCAGCAAATAGTGTCTATGGTTTAATCTTACAGCTCCAACTTGACATGTTTAACTCTATATTGCTGCTACATCAATGGAAATGCATAACATGATGCAAGGACAGCAACTAGCTCATGTTTCTTAATTTCTTCAGAAACAACAGTACAACTAATTGAAGTCAACTTTGTAACAATGATGTTTTTGAGAGCTTACAGAACATGCATGTATCCAAGGCTCTAAGCTAAATTCGAACCTAATTCTTTTACAAGTATCTTCAATAACTTCCTAAAATTCCTAAAGTAACAATAACAAATATGTGAACTCACCCGAGACTAACGCTTCTTTCCTCACAAATTAGTTCTTCTAGTAAAAAAGTTTTGTAATTTTCGAACATTTTGGTACTCATTTGGAACCAAAAGTTCACAACATTCACTTGACATTGATCAAACCAATAACAAAGTCAAATTTCATTGAATTAGGGCTTAAAAGAAAGGCTAGCTTAACAATATATACGTAGTCGCAGGATGTAGCTCACTCCCTAATCTTCTGTTTAGAGCAATTCATCTCTAATGCAGTAAGATGTTTCTCTAGAACATTATTGTGAATGTGTTACAATATAATGTTAGCATGAATACAAAATGTCATCTTGTTTTATTTCAGTTCTAAGCATTAATTTGATGTGAAACTGTCAACAAATCAGTTTTGTGGTGAGGCTTCAAGTCATGGAAATCAAATTGACAAGTATATTTTTTTTAAGCCAAAAAAAAACCCTTAACTTGCATAACAAAAATGCTGCCTTAAATATTCAAAGAGTAATAATACGAAAGAAAGAATTATGCTACAATAACCGAAGATGGTGAACCAGTTCAAGAGTTCAACGTTTTCATCTATGATGAATCATTCAATTCAATTTGATATGGTCAGACTTAGATCCATCATTGATATAATTGAATTTTATTTAAATACAGTAAAGAGTACGGATCGAGCAATTTATATTTGGATGCAGTTCAGATTTGATCAAGTCGATTTAAAAACATATTATACCCTGAAAATTAGCCATGTAGAATCAGACAATTATAATGAGTTGCACAAACACGGAGTTTGGAAACTTGATTAAGACTAGCTAGCTAATTTTTATTGTTAACCTTACAGACTTTCTATAGGTTTACATTGCTTCATAAGTAAGAGACTTGTCACTGCATAATAATTCAAAGAGATGAACAATGTACAAGGGATAGTGATGTCTTCGTTATTTCTGACCACTTCAGTAACAAATGTATGTCATAGGCTCATAGTTATGAATTTGAAATGGCAATTCATATGATCAAGTCATGGAAAAAGATTTCGATTTTAATCAATAATATTGTATGTCACACTAGTAGAAACAAGTTGAAAATGTCTTTAGAATTTACAAAGCAATATTATCGATCTTGTTGCAACTAATTTGATCTCGTTACAGCAACTCAACATAAACAAATTAAAACTCCATATTACTAACTTCATCAGCAAATATATTGTGACATTAAAGTATGAAACTGTGCTGCTAGTTTGAAATTTAAGTAAGATCGATCCCTTTAATATTGAAAAAGAAACTAATAAGTAATTTATAACGGCATTAAAAGTAGCAGGAAAATACACTAATTTGAACCCAATAATGAAATCAAAGCAATGTGTTATGAACTATCATCTTCCTTTTTCATTACTTCTTCGACAACGATTTGGCATAGGTTACGTTTGCCCTCTTTGATCAACCATCAAATGATGTGTTCGTGACATAGGAAATATCACCAATTAAGACCATTCATCAACTCATTCCAATAAGCCTTTTCCTGATCCCAACCAACTCCAGCACCACTTACCACTTCCATTTCCACCATGGTCAGCTCAACCACCACCTCGGAAACAGTCACCAACACAATAAACCTTCCTTTCCCCAACCACACAAAACAACTACTCCCTTTACAGTTCTTGCTTTTCTCCACCTCATACCCCAAATTCATCCCTATTTCCATCACCTTCTCCACCACCAACTTCTTCGACTCATTCATTATAAACCTCTTCGGCCTTCTCATCTCATCCTGACCGCAAAAGCTGCACAACCCATCCAAATTAAACCCTGATGACATCATTATTATCTCAAACGCATTCATCCTCGCACCACTACTCCCACCCCCGCTACTATCCATAGTACTATCGGTTGTAGTCCTCATAATTGCATCAAGAACTTTATTGCTACTTCTTTCAAACAAAAGTTTTTCACACATTCGTTTTTCTAAAGAAGGATAATCACCAAGACTAATTGGTCCAATTCTCCTATGGTAAGACAAGCAAATATTCTTAAGCCAAGCATCACACACAACCTCGTCCATAGTCATCCGGGAGTTTGGGTTGGGGTCCAACAACCGGGTAACCAAACCTTTAACAGGTTTGGTTACCCATGATGGAAAGTAAATCTCCCTCATACGCATCTTCCTTAACATCGTCACAAAATTTGAATCATCAAATGGCAAATAACCAGTCAACATAACAAACAATATGACCCCACATGACCAAACGTCTGCCTTGGCTCCATCATACTCATTTGTCATTGTTCTCCCCACAATTTCTGGCGCAGTGAAAGCTGGAGTAGTTCCGCACACTGTCTTTAACATTATGTTATCTGTGACATCGTCTGCAATTGCACAATGGCCGAAACCAGCAACTTTGATATTACTGTCTTCATCAAGAAGCAGGTTTTGTAGTTTAACACCTCCATGAATAACCCCCTTTTGATGGCAATAATGAATAGCAGACACAAGTTGGTGGAAATACTTTCTCGCTATAGGCTCTGTAAACCTGTGATCAGGTCTTCTTGCTAGCTTTCTAGAGAGATCGCTGCCTTTAGCAAGCTCCATTACAAGGTAAATCTTTGACTTGGTGGCTAAGACTTCGTGGATTTTTAGAATGTTTGGGTGTTCTAGACGTTGCATAGCGGCTACTTCACTCACTATACGGACCCGCATTGATGGGTGTGTTTCGGACTTGTCGATCACTTTTATGGCCACTGATCTGTTGCTGGTCATTAGAGAACGAGCATGGAAGACTTTTGCATAGCCGCTGCTCCCTTTGCCAAGGACTTTTCCAAGTTGGTATCGTTGTAGCACGGTTTTTGAGGTAGGGTTGATCAATGAGGGTGATAGTCGTTGGTGGTCAGCTACGGCAGCTGCCATCAGAAGTTAAATTAAGTAGCGACGACGTATAGATGATGTCCGGAATTCTAAGGACAAATAGAGGATGTGAAGCATAGGCAAATATATGACGGTCAGGGGTGCAGTTTTTATTGTGGTAGGAAGAAGCCATTGTCAAAATTTGACATTTTCAATATGTTAAATATTAGTAAAATTAAAAAGTATAAATAAAAAGATGTCGAAATGATGTTTGGTTATGATGAAAAGCCCTTTGTATTAAATATTTTTTTTAGTATGCCTACCCGGTTCACTGGAGCTTAGCTCCGACTACATTCGAATTCGACCCGTGTCGCACACCTAATTTATGGTGGGTGAGTCTCCTATTGAGAGTTTTTTGCATTCGATATCAAGCTGCTTACCGCTTGAGGCAACTCTTGTTGGTTCCTTTGTGTTAAATATTGAACTGATAGCATTCAGTAAAGTCTTTCTCTATACCACACTTACTATCATACCAAGTACAGAGTACTAAGTAACCATTAAGACACCAACTCGTCATTTGTTCGTGTTAATACGTACATATAGTGAGGCATGTGAGCACATGGCACACGCTTAGGTCCGCCACTGTCTTCATGTCTAATATAGAATTTACAGCCGGTAGAATACTCTCCTAGTTAATTTCGTGTAATTCATTCACACAGTAAGTGGCAAATGGATCGTGTTATACTTGAAGATCAAAGACGGAATGCCAACGATTTGTACGCTCCTAGTTGGCTAGTTGTATGGTAGATCATAAGTGTTGTGCAACTATTCAAACTTGATATAGCATTTTTTCATTCAGAGAAAACTTAATGTCTACCCTTTATATTGAGGAAAAAAGAATGATAGTGGAATCCCACTTATCACAAGTAATATTATTATTGCATTCTATTAGCTCGTGGTAGATGTGACACTCAAGTATTCCACAATTCATAGGTATCTATAATCTATAACTAATTATCAAAACTGATCGTTGATGACATCATCATTTTACACATTTTAAAAATTGTCAAACTACTGCCTCCGTTAATATTTATATGCAATTCGTGGAGTTGCACAAATTTCTAGACAATTTTCTTAATGATGTTTAGCAAAATATAAGGGCATGTGATTAAATATAGAGGAGAGAGAAAAAAATTATTAAGGAAAACTAAAGTAAGGTGGACCACCAAAAAGTAAGCATTACAATTTTGATTAAAAATAATGCAGGGGCATTTTCATAAATTCACAGCAAAAAGTTTACCAGATAAAGAAAAACAAAAAGTGTTGCAAGTATTTGGTAACATTCCAATATGGAAGGTGTTGCATCTAATTGTTAACGGAGGTAGTAGTTTTTTTGCCTAGGCGTCGCCTCAGGCAACATGTCTAATATACGTGTAACAATGAGAAAGACAATTAAGATGCTATATTAGTATATCATGTTTGATTTTTACTGGGCTGTGTTAGTTATTTGTTGTTATTTTAAGTTTACTATTAAAACAATATATTTAAAAAATCGGGCAAAGGTCACCAGAAACATCTAGTTGAGTTTGTAATTGTGTTGAATTTTCTTACATAAGTCTTAGATTCGATTTTTGTTATCAATATTTTTTTGGTTGAATAATTGGATATAACTTATGTGCCTTGCGTACATGATGCAATGGTTGTGTATAACTTAAGTACCTTGCATACATGGCGCAATTATCATAAGGATTGAGGAGGCTTAGAAGACGCACGTACATACCTTGTCTCAAACGCCTTTTTTAAATGATGAGAGATGTTTGAGAACACTTGGATTAGACATTAAAAACACTTGGTGAGTTGGTAATTGGTTTGGATTATGTAAAAGAGGTCATGGGATCAATCCTTGTTGCTAATATACTTTTGGATATATTGTATCATATATTCATATGTTGCATACGTGGCACAAAGTTGAAAATAGCTTGTACACGTGGCACTACGCAGGTGAGAGCTGAGGAGATTACGTGGCGTATTTACATCATCCGAAACGTCTTTTAATATATTATTATATAGATTCTCAATAATTCTTTTTCCTCCAAACCTTCTTAATCTACACCATATTTATTAAGTATTGAAAATAGTAATAATTAATGTAAGTGCTATACATATTTCCTCACTAGTCACTACACTCTTTTATCCTTTCCGCCTTTCCAAACAATCCTTTATACTAACTTTTCCTATATTTTTTTGCTATTTCTACATTTTCATTGAATTATTTTAATAACAACTTATCGTTTTTTTTACCTCATAAAAACTGTGCATCGTACAGGAGAATAATCTAGTGATACAAGATAATTATAAGCATTGAAAATGTTTAGATGCCGATATACTAAACGCAATAGTTATGCAGTAAATTGAATAATTGCCACAAGTACTTTCAAATACATTGATACCATTTAGCTTAGTAAGTTTAATTTTACTCCGTGTCTATTATTTCCAAGACTACTAATTGATTTGGGCTAAGAGTAAACCTTTTCAGTGCTCTATATAATCACATCATTATTTCTCATATTTTGTTCAACCACTAGCTATCTATTCCTCTAACAACCAACTTGAAAAATGGCATCAACACATGAAATTAAAGTTGGAAACATAGATTTGAAAACAACTATTTGTGAATACTATAGGTTGAACTACTGTCAACCATCAGCTCTAATTTAACATTTGAATATAGACCTATAGTTGCGTAGAACAAGTCTGCTATCAAGATGACAGCAAACATCAGGTTAATGAAAGAGTTGCCGTAGTGAAGCTGTGTTTTGACACAACCTGCCTGATTATCCAGTTACTGCACATGTGAGAACTGACTTTTATCGGTGTTGGAATAAAGCACTCCCTCGATGCATTGAGCAGAGATTATGGGCTTAAGTGTAGGAACGCTGTTGATTTGGGTACATTGGCTGGTATTGTTAAGAACAACGACAAATATAAATCATTTGGCCTATGAACTTGATGTGCTGCAGGGGGGATTGCTGGATATGGCACAAAAGCGGTGCAACAGTTGTGATGGGTAAATGGGGTGCTACTACATTATCGCCCCAACAGATTGAAGCTGCTACTTGGTCTGTTTTTATATGTTCTTGTGTAGGTGACTGCTTGATCAGTGGGGATGGATATAGAATCATTCAGAAGGACTGTTGATTAATTGTGTTCTTATGATTTATGAAGGAATATTGGTGTTAAGTTTAAGCAGTTTGTTCTCAAATCATGATGTAAATTGTTATTTTTCATCTGATCTCAACTATCATGACTTCTTAACTATGCTCTTGCACTTGTTGAGATAATCCATATACTCCCTCCGTTTCATTTTATTATTTATGTTTCATTTATACACATTTGCCAATGCAAATTTTATAACGTTTATATCTTCAATTTTGAATTATTAAAAATTATAAAAGCTTTGATATTATAGTAGAATAAATCAAGACGAATCATACAAGATGCTATATGAATATGTTTTTACTTACATTATAAAACACAAATCACGGTCAAAGCATGGTTTGTTAATAGTGTCTATAGTCAAAACTTCTTTGGATTTCTAAATTAACCACTTACATTTTGCGTTGAAGTGCATTTTATTTTTCACCATATACATTGAGGATTGACAACATTTATATAATCAACTGTTACTATCTAACTGTTAGATGCAAATTTCGCATCTAACAAGTCAATTTGGCAAATATAATCAACTCAGAGGATCAATTTATGAGATGCATAAATATACCAATGGTACATGTATACATAGTATTTGTATATGTGTACCATTAGCGCTCCTCAAAGTTAGCTATATTTACCAAATTGAGTTGTTAGATGCAAAATTTGCATTTAATCGTTAGATACTAGAAATCCATCACGTTGTCTTGTTACGAGAATGCTCTCCGTATTGTCAAATAGGACTTGAAGGTGAGGATTTATAAATAGGCCGCTCTCAGCTGTATTGATGATCGATAATTGATGAATGCAAATACCGATATATCTAATAGTGATCCATGTACTATGAATTAAAACCAGGTAAGACGTGTTAGACAATAGCTTTTGGAGTAGTACGCAGAAATTTGTAAACTTGATTAAGACTAGCTAACTATTATTGTTAACCTTATAGACATTCTATAGGTTTGCATTGCTTCATAAGAAATAGCTGTTGTCAGTTGTTACTACATAATACTCCGTAGTTCAATACGATGAACAATGTGCAAGAAATAGTGATGTTTTCGTTATTTTTGACCATATCAGCAACAAATAATGTATGTCATATATATAGCTATGAATTTGAAATGGCAATACGGTAAATATGATCATTGATCAAGACATGGAAAAGATTTGGATTTTAATCGATAATATTGTACATGACTCTGGGAGAAACAGTTGAAAAGGTCTATACAATTTACAAATTAAAGCAATATAATCGATCTTAGCTTATTGTGGCTAACTCTCTTTAAAAGCGACTCAATACAACAAACTCGAGCTTATTGTGGTATGAACTGTGACTAAGCTTGATCTCTATTATATCGAAAAAGAAACTAACGAGCAACTAACCAATGGAACGGATGAAGTAGTATACAACAGCCTTAATAGTAAGAAGATACACTAATTTGAACCCAAACTTGAAATCATTGTGGCACTTATCATCTTCCCTTTCCATGTCGATTTGGCATAGATCTGCGCTCTTCAGTGAACATACGAAGATCAGAAAGACCATTCATCAACTCATTCCAATAAGCCTTTTCTTGATTCCAACCGACTCCAGCACCATCCATAACTTTCATTTCCACCACTATCAGCTCAACCACCACCTCGGAAATAGTTAACAACACAATAAACCTTCCTTTCCCCAACCACACAAAGCTACTAGTCCCCCTACAGTTCTCACTTTTCTGCACCTCATATCCCAAATTTATTCCAATTTCCACAACCTTCTCCAACACCACCTCCTTCGAATCACTCATTGTAAACCTCTTCGGCCTTCTCACCTTACCTTTGCCGCACAATCCCTCCAAATAAAACCCTGATGACATCATTATTATCTCAAACGCATTCATACTTGCACTACTATTGGCAGTACTATCAGCTGTGGTCCTCATGATCGCATTAATATCTTTATTGTTATTTCTTTCAAACTTAAACTTGTCACGCATTCGTTTCTCTAAAGAAGGAACATAGTCAAGACTAAATGGTCCAAGACCCCTATGGTACGACAAGCCAACATTCCTAAACCAAGCATCACACACAACATCATCCATAGTTATCCTGGTCTTCGGGTTTGGGTCCAACAACCGGGTAACCAAACGTTTAGCAGGTTTGGTTACCCATGATGGAAAGTAAAATTCCTTCATACTCATCTTTTTCAACAACGTCTTAGAATCTAAGTCATCAAATGGCAAATAACCAGTCAACAAAACAAATAATATGACCCCGCATGACCACACATCTGCCTTGACACCATCATACGCATCTTTTCCGGCAACTTCTGGCGCAGTGAAGAAAGTTGGAGTAGTTAAGCCCAAAACCTTTACCCCTGCGAAAGGAGTATGAACAATGCTGATCGAAGGCTTTATTAACATGTTATATGTGACATCGTCTGCAACTAAACAATGTTCGAAACCACCAACTTTGATATTACCATAAGCATCAAGAAGCAAGTTTTGTGGTTTAATATCTTGATGAACAACTCCCTTTTGATGGCAATAATGAATCGCAGACACAAGTTGGTGGAAATATCTTCTCGCTATATGCTCAACCTTGATAATGAGATCATAGCCATAAGTAAGCTCCATGACCAGGTAAATCTTTGACTTGGTGGCTAAAACTTCGTGGATTTTCAGAATGTTTGGGTGATCTAGACGATGCATTGCAGCTACTTCTCTGACTATTTGGGGTCGCATTGATGTGTATATTTCAGCTTTGTTGATCACTTTTATGGCAACTGATTTGTTGGTGATTAGTGATCGAGCATGGAAGATGTTTGCATAGCTGCTCTCTTTGCTAAGGAGTTTTCCGAGTTGGTACCGTTGTAGCACCGTTTTTGAGGTGGGGTTGGTCATTATGAGTGATAGTCGTTGTTGGTTAGCTACAACAGCTAGCTGCCATCGGAAATTAAAATAAGTAGGGATGTAAATAGGACAGACCGGTAGTGAAGTCCGGAATAAGGATGGTGAGGCACGTACAAATGTACCGAGGGTTGAGCCGTTGAGGACTTGAGGGTGTAGATTTTATAGTTGAAGGAAGAAGCCATTGTCAAAATCTGACATTTTCAATATGTTAAAATATTAATAAAACAAAAATGAAAATTTAAAAATTATGTTGATTAGATGTTAAACTATGATGAAATGAAAAGCTCATCTTTGTGTTGATAGCTGCATTTCAGGACCAAACTGATGAGTGATGACACTAATATAGTAGTCTTTCCTTATACAAACAATAATCACACGGAGTACTAAGCAACCATTAGGCCACCACTCACATTTATTTGCGATAATATGTTCATATGAACTTGGTCGTGACCAACAATATGTATTATTGAATCGAAATCCATTCAAAAGCAGGAAAGGTACTCCACCTAAAAAAAAAATACAGCAGGAAAGATAGTATCAGATCGGAAAAGTGCAAAGAAAGGTACTCCATTGAAAATGAAAAATGTTGCATGGAGATTATAGTATTAGAGTGGAAATTATAACAAAACAAATTAAAAAACAGAAAGGGCTTCAAATGAATAACTTGTATAATTTGCCGTTGGAAGAGATAATAGTACATCACAGAAACATATATCACATATGGTTACTTCTGAAGTCCAAAACTGCAGCCTGCATTTTCAATACAATATATTTCAAAATTCGATGCTCAAAACTTTAGTAAATGCCTTGAAAAATATCAAAAAAAAAAAAAAAAAAGAGATACCATAGCTTAACCAAATTCATTTCAGAGCCTGAGAAATATGGGAAGATTATACAGCATGAGTTACTATCTCCAATAACTACAACGATTGATCTACCAAAAGTTATTTTTGATAAGCTTAAAGACACAAAATATGATAAAAGGTGAAGCCGGGCTATTCTCTGGCTAATTAAGCTACTGTCTTACTATGCAAAACAGAAGACTGGATACATCAAAATACATTAATAAACAAGACATTTCTATGAAGCAGGAGCAGCAACGGCTGTCTCAGTTTCCTTCTTGCTTTGAATTTCCTTCCACCTTTCTGGAGTGTCAACAATCTCTCCTGTTTTGATAAGGTAGCGAACTTTTCTTCCATCTTCAAGAACCTGATGACCCACTCGACTTGCCACTTCTTTCTCTTTTGAGTACAGCATAACATTCGAACTGTGGATAGGTGCCTCAATCTGGAGATAAGACAATTAAAAATCATTTAGCTAGCTGAAAATAATATCTAGCTAATTACTTTCGGATTTCCAATTAAGCTGAAATTGGAATGTATCTTTCAATACATCAACTGAAATTATATACTACGTAAAAACAATTGGGCCTAAAGCACAGATATTTGCCAACAATCATATAAACCGTAACATGAATAACTTCGAGGAGCAATAGTGTAATCAACTATAAACTTACCTTCATTATCTGACCTTGTTCACCCTCTGTTTTGTTCTTCACATGCTTTGTCTTCAAGTTTATATCTTTAAGAATCACTGTGCTGTTGTGTTTATAAATCTTAGTGATCTCTCCAATCTTGCCTTTTTCACCTCCGGCAATGACTTTCACTGTATCTCCAACCTTGACATGCATTTTATGAAGTTTTGGGAGACTGTTTGGTTTACAATCCTTTCGCTCCCAGCGCTTGAGCTGTAGAGTGGAAAAATAAATCGCAATCATAAAACGAATTTCAAAGATGATATACACCCAAGCAGAGGATAATTAATTAATGATATTGAAAAACTGCATCTTCAATAGTAGTCATAAAAGAATTCATTTAGAAGAAGCCTGAGATGCTGAAATGATTACTGCCATATGTGATTTCGAAAGTTGTGTTCTGTTTCCTAGAATCAATTCAAGAATTTATCTCTCTTTTTGGTGTGTTTGCACATAGGGAGGCAGGCGGGAGAGGGAGGTGAGGTCACATTGAATGTACTACAAGTACACATGCCATAAACAAAAGAGTTTAAAGTACCAACCTTCATCACGATAAGACATGGTGGATGATCAACTGTTTTAACCTGCAAATAAAATAGACATGTAATTAACAAAAGAAAATCCAACATTAATATTATGTGTCGTCCATTGAATTCATCTAATTAGAGAGAAAATGAGAGCTCATTAATAGTTCATCACTTCACCTAATTAGCAACACAGGAAAATAGCTAAAAACTTCAAAAAATGAACTTTCCGGAAAGGAAAGAGTGCAGGCAGCAGCCTTTTTCTCTAATCAATATCAAATCCATGATTACAAGTTGAAAGCCCATAATTTCACACCCTCCTATCATCTTCAACCCCCACTCACCAACGAAAAATAAATAAACAAAAGGCTTCAATAATTAAGCAGTTATTGCAGATGATCTACTTTCTAGAAGAAGTGTTGCTGCAAATCACTTTGAGTAGCAATACTTTCCTACGAAATTTACACATTTTGATTGAACCAATAATACTTCAGCAAAAACATGAAGAATTAAATTGCAAATGTTCATCAAACATTATTGGCTTTTCACTACACCAAAGAAAGGATAGATACCGTCTTATCCTCATCAAAATCACCAAATCGCTATCTTAATCCACACCTTTAAGAATTAGAACAAAGCATCAAGCACCCTAAGTAACAGCCTCGTGTCGAGCAAGCATGGGCACACAGGTGAATCACATTACAAATGAACCTCCAAAGTTAAAAATGAAAATTGGGTTTACTGCCAAAAACCTACAATGAACCTCCCAATAAATCCATTAATTTCAATCACTAATCAACCTCCTAAATGTCAAGCGCCACAGGCTTCCAGCCGGTGTCGACGTAGTTCAAACACATTACTAATCAACCTCCCAAGTAAAAATGGAAAGCACTACTACCAAAACTCTACAATGTCTTACTTTCAACCCAAATTAAGACGATTCGTATGCAAAATTGGCAATTCTAGGCATCTAACCAAAAGGATTGCCAATCCAATTTTAACATGCTACCATTTCTCAAACACTAAAGAGGGTATAGTTTCTTTTTGAAAAACATAAGTCATTTCTAATTCTTTGCAATAATAATTCTACAATTACCATATAATATTAATTGATTAATTACCATATAGTATATCACATTTCCTGAAAAAAAAAAAAAAGTATATCACAATTCAATTAGAATCATAACATAACAATTTCACATTATACAAACAAAACCCCCCACAAAAACAACAAACCAAATACAAATTAATCAAATTTATGAAAAACCCACTTCCAAAACAGAATAAAAATCACCAAAAAAATCTTTTATTCATTCATTCAAAAAATTAAAATTAAAAATAACCCAAAAATTCTGGGAAAAAATAAATTTGTGGGGTACCTGAGAAAGAGAGGTAGAAGGGAAGACACGTTGACCGACGAAGGAGTTGGAGGAGAGAGAAAGAGAAGTGAAGGAAGTTTGAAGAGAAACCATGGCTGCCATTTTTGCTGCAACTCACTCTACTTCGAGAGTTGAGGTTTCAGCTGAATGATTATCTTTTTGTTTTTGTTTTTTTTTTTAATTTGGTGGATTATGTTGTGGATAGAATGAATCAAATAATCAAATATTACCGTCAAACTTTTGGTGGTATGTTTTTTTGGGCCTATTTTTACGGTATTTAAGAACTATGCTACTCTTTAAAATATTACTCATTTAGTTCCTTTTTATTTGCTATACATTACTTCGGATACTATTCATTTTGCTATACATTGACTTCGGATACTATTCATTTTGCATTATGGTATAAGTGGTAACTAAAAAGAGACAGAGTGAATACAAAAGTGGAGTAATTTGAAAAATATCCAAATAAAATATGGCGTAATTCCAAAATATAAATAGCATTTTGTGACACTCAAAAAATACACAAATAAAAGGAACCAAGTGAGTAGTGTTGATTTTGTTAATGTGTTAACCTTTTTTCACTTTCATTAATACGGATCAGAATTCAACCTCCCTTTTGTATGATGCAGTGAAGAACAAGGGTCTATATTCAGCCTGCTTCTGTATTTTGATAAACAGAATAATACCCTAACAACTCTTGTTCACCGTCTACATTCTACATAAATATATACCTATACAAGTTGAGACTGGTACATCTTACTATAGACACAAATGTACTTTCGAAACTCAAAAGCATAGCTTCCTTTTACTTTCAATTCTCTCAGAACAACGAACTTGCATCTTTGCCTGTTGTAGTCTTTTATTACTCTTTGGAATTCTCCTTAGTCTTATTTTCTCAATACAAGAGAGACGGGTATCGTAGTCTCTCCACGGCTTGCACACAATGAAATCAGCCAACTCATCAATATCCTTCCGTTTCTTGACTAAACATTTGAGGTAAAGCTCTCCATTGCAAGTTTCAACACCTGAGATTCCTGGATCTTCAGATGCTGTCGGGTCCCTGAAAAGAGTACAGGTTTGGCTATAATTAATCTAAGAAACTAACCCTTGGATGTAGGAAACTAATAATGACGAAACAGAAGAAACAGCAAAGCTAACATGTTATTATCATCTCTGAATCAAAGAAGGGAGACTGCAAAATCAGGGATTAATTTCCTACAGCATCTAAACTATAAATAAGTTAGCATTGAACCAATTTGCCTCCTAATGTGGATGAACTGAATAAAAGGAAGAAATTTATACATCTTTACAGTCCTATACAAAAGCTGAAATCTCAAAACTTTCATTAGCAGAAGCACTTGAGCAAGAAACAGAATGACAACAAAAAATAAAAAATAGAGGTGCTATGTTGAAAAAAAAGCCTGCGCTAGGTAGTTAGCTACAAGTATATGTTACTTCACGCCACAGATTCTTCAAATCAGTTGGTCAGGTTGGGTTCAATCATGTCAGTTAATACTGGAGCAGTTAGTCGTGTCAAGCCGCCTCAGCCCCTCAGGTCAGATCAAAGTTCAACAGCATACTATTAGGAACTAGAGTTGAATTTTAAAATGCCAGCAATGCAAATATAGCCTATTATTTCTTCATACCCTTAGATCTGTCTAAATGCATTGTTCTACATTTCTAGTCTAAGAGTTGGTATTGTTTTAAAATAGTTATTTCCAGGCAACAGATAACATTCATGGTGAATTAAATGCATGTGGATAAAATAAGAAAGTCCCTATTTTAGTTGGACATCACCAAGGATCGACCCTAAGCCATTACTCTTTGCAACAATTATGGATGGTCAATGACGAGATACCATAATGCATGCTATTTGCGGATGATATTGTGTTGGTAGATGAGACTAGAGAAAGGCTCATGCCAAGCTGCAGACTTGAAGAAAATAATTGAAATTTCAAATAAGTCAAAGCAAGGCTCAGTACAAGGAGTGTCAATGTAGTCAAACGATAATGTAGCAACAATAAGGTAAGAAGTTGCCTGCAGCCAAGCATTTCAATAACTTTGAGTCAATTTTACAGCACAATGGAGATATTGAACAAGACATAACAAATTGGATCGAGTGCAAGTAGCCCACGTGGAAAGAATGGATATTATGCAAAGTAGCATGCCTCTATGGTTAAAAAGAAAAGGTTGTAGGAAAACTGTTTAACTTGCACATTTCTATGGCTTTGTTTGCTGGGCTTTCGGAATAGATCATTCTAAGATGGTAATTGTGGAAATGCATAAGTTGAGTTACTTGAGTTAGATATGTGGGAAGTGGGAACACTTTCAGAGGTAAAGTTTCGAATTGTAATATAATAGGGAAAAGGTGGGAGTGGCAGGATAAAACAATCTATGTTAGTTTAAAGAAGCGCGACGGCCCCATAGAAAGTTCACAATGAGGAAGGTAGGGTTGTTAGGTTTATGAAGATTTAAGAAAAGACTAAGGGAGAGCTAAGATGCCTTCACTTAAAATTTGTTGAAACAAATGTGTAACGTTAGGGTTTAGAAAAGCATCTGGCATATGGTAGAGAGGAGTAGAGGAAAAGGATTTTGGTGGATGATACTCAGGATACATTGAGTGGTTCAATGCAACCTATACATGGTAATTAAAGCTTTTATTATGGCACATGCTTAGCTAATGATGAAACAAGACTCCACATACACTCAAGATTGTTAACATCACCCAATAAAGATTTGTAGACTGGAAAACTACTGAAGGCCTTTTGTCCAACTAAAACTTGTCCTTGTGAAAAATTGTAATTTCAAACAAGAAACTCCATTTTAAAACTAATCACAAAAGCATGGATGTTTGACAAGAAAAAAAATATTATACTCTGTAATATAACTAGATAATACAATAAAATGTAAGTTTGACACAAAGTCATAAGCATTATACCTAAACAGCATGCGCCTTTCTTTTTGGAAGTTTGAGGCAACTCTGCAGCTCTATAATAGACATAATGGTCATTTCTCAATATATAAAAAAATATATATAAAAAGTTAACAATTATAATGGATATTACTAATAGCAGTATCACCTTTTGAGATTTACCAAAAGAACCAGAATCAGAACCAGTAGTAACAAAGCTCGCGACAGTGGCCGGAGAAGACAGAGAACCGGGCAACTCTGATCCTGATTTAGCTGATAGTCCCAAAAACTCTAAACTGCCAAGCTTCAAAGCTAAAGCATTCACAAGGACAAGCATAAAAAATAAGCATCCATTCATCAAGATGCCCAATCCACTGACCATGCATAATGATAATAACCCAGCAAAATGTACAAACATCAACTCAAATTCTTTATATGTTGAATGAAGTGGCTTCAGGGCATCCATTATAAATTGTCTTACTTGAATAGATACATCGTAATTGTACTGTGAGAAAAAAGTCATTGGATAAGCACTTCTCTTCAACAACGCTAAAAAACAACCCGATTTATCACAGTGAGAAGCTTGCAAAAAAGAGCAGCTCATCAATTTTAGAATTGAAGCAAGCAAGCAAACATCCTGCACGGGCATATCCTTAAACCTTTGCAATTGAACTTTGTTGATTCGAACAGAAACAAGTCTTGTTATCAATGAGCTAAGGAAGGAGAACGCTTCATTTCTGAAAGATTCATTAATAATACAGATATTCACTTTTATGTAAGAAATAGCATCAATAGCCATGCTAGATTTTTTCTTGTTAAACATCCTGCAGCTTTGTGCCCTCCATGCACTATCCAAATCAAGAAGCACACAGTTAATTCTTTTGTAAATCTCGGATTGGAAATAAAATTCAAAAGGTTTTCGGACAATTCTCCCAGGACTAGAAGAATCAGGCACCAATTTAGATACTAGTTCGTGATATAAAATCACCGAATCATGAAATGCAGATAAATATTCTTGTGTCCTTGGGCCCACCTTCTCAGGAAAGATACGGATACTGATAACTTCAGATAATAAAGAGATTACATGTGAAAAGAGAAGTGTTGGAGCAGACTTCATGACAGGATGATACACCAATGATGACGCCACCAGAAAGCTCACTTTGGGATAAGAAAGAACATGTTTTTCTGTCCAATATAGTCTCTCCGTAATAGTGTGAAGGGTGTCTTTTCCAGATATGGACAAAAGAAAATGAGCAGCAATGACTTCAAGAACACTCTCAAACTGCATAGAACAGTACACAGGCGCATTTTCACATGTGGAAGAAACAGGGTCTGAGATAGCGATACATTTCAGGAATGGTCTGTCTGCAAACAACTCATCCAGATAGACCTGAAAAGAGCACCTCACATTAAGTTCTGCAAAGTTGTAAACAACAATATACCTAAACACATGCATGATGATAAGGACCAAATTTCTTAACATCATTACATTCAGCCAATATAATTCACCTTATATCACATGAATTTGTCAATTGTACTACCTAAAATTAGTACAATAGACTCTTCAATAACTAGGTAAGAATCATATATTAGAGTAATTTAAACTCTGAAGGCATGTCAAAAGCCAGGTAATCATCATTAAAATTTTCACTCCAAACATCACTTTTTTGTAAACAGTATTGCTAAGTTACATGGATACTGCTAGAAGCATCAGGTTAAAGTATCAAACTCGGCAACTTTTTTACGAGTTTAGTTCCAAATGAAGTGTCCAAGTGTAGCATCCATGTCCAAGGATCGCATGTCAGACATGGGTAATTGAGGCAAAATGAAGAGTTCGGGTAACATACTATTGATGGTAACTACAGAGATGCTTTATAAAATCTAGTAAAAAAGTCGCTGGCAAAAGAAACTATTTCAGACAACTTGACATTGCAAGTGATCTGTAATAAGCAACAAGATAATGATTTTTGACAAGAACAAGCTATCTTAGATGTGCAAGCACACAACACACAAAAGCCCTTCTCAAATTATAGACTTTATATCTTTTCACAAACCCAGTTTCAATTAGCAAGCCAGACAGGTGAACGTAAATTTATAGCATTAAAAAATTTCGAATATTACCTCCTGCATTTGTTTTACGAAACTCAAGTACAACTCAATTGATTTAGCATTAAAATCAGGAGATTTTGCATTGATATCAAGAGAAGATGAATTTGTACACCCACGAAAAGTCTTGCGAGATGGATTCGGTGTAATAAACTTGATAGATTCTCTCTCTTTTCCAGGTGGTACCCCCTGGAAAGACAATTTGCGGAGTAAAGCAACAACAACCTGGAATTGCTTAGTGAGTGCTTGATCATAAGGATGCAGTCTTACCAAGAGAACACAGCATCTTAATAACAGAAGCAATTCTTCCCCAGATTCCTCCACATTAAATTGACGCAATTTAACATTTCCAATAGATGCATCTTTTGAGGTAGATAGCAATCTTTTATGAAGCTCTTCAAACAAGATGCCAGAAAGAGTAACTGTATCCTCAAGCTTAAGGTTGGAACCGTTTATAACCAAATCACTACCACGATTTCCATGACAAACTTCATAACTGAAAGATGAACATATCAAGGAATACAAAGGTTTCAGGATAGGCTTCAAACTCTTCAAACCCTAAAGTTCAACGTACAAACAAATAAGCATAATGTAAGACAAAATATCCCACTGATAGAAAACCCAATAAAACACAAAGTTTTTGAAGTTTTATTAGCAGCATCTTAAGCAACTAACACTCTCACACAGTCAATCTAGTGCAGTAGATGACAATAATAAAACTATAATCAATTGATGCTATAAACCAAGCTTTTCAAATTGAAATATTAGAATTACTTTACCACATAATATCCTTCCACTAAAATGACGCAATCTCAGTCACAACAACTAAGCCAAATCACACAAACTCCTCTGAATTTCACATTGTTCATGAATCTCTTTAAACCTATTTTACACCAACACCCTTATTTACCTCAAAAATCACGTGTCATCACACGACACGAAACTCATATACTTCATTTCAAACTTTACATTTGAGCCTATTTTTCAACAAAATAGCACAAACTAACGCTTGGAAACCCATATCCGAGTAGACACGTGTTCTGTGTCTGAATAACCCGGCTATAATCGAAAACAAACAATGCTAATCATATAAATATACAACACCATTAAACCTAAACTACATTTTACCAGCACATTTCCCTTATCCCCTCTTCAGTCAGTTTATTTTTCCATATAAACCTCAAATCAAAACAAAGCGAACCGAAATCGAAAAACCGCAATCAATCAAAACAGAAATTCCACTATAATTCATTCAATAACTCAATTCCTTTGAACCAAACACACCTTAAGAATCAAAAATTCCAGATTTTGAAAAATGGATTTTATAATTAACTAAAATCAATCAAACCCCACTTCAATTCTAGTACTAAATAAGCAAATTACTACTATAAATTACAAGACCCTAAAAAAATATAATCCACTAAAAAGAAAGTGTGAAATTAAGGATTGTTGAAAATAAAGACGAAACCAAACAAAACCTTAATGTTGGAGTCAATGAGAGAAACGAGGTTAATTGGTGGTGGTGGTGAAGGTGTCGTTTTTTTCCGTGAAGACGGTTTTGGTTTTAACCGTGACGGCGCTTTAGGAGTTGGTGACGCTTTTGGCCTTGACGGTGATTTAGGAGGAGGCGACGCTTTTTTAAGTGACGGCTGTTTAGGAGTTTGTGACGCTTTTGGATGTGAAGGTGATTTAGGAAGAGGCGATGCTTTTTTTCTTGACGGCGGTTTTGGCCGTGAAGATGGTTTTAGCGAAGACGGCGGTTTGGGGCGTAACGACGCTTTACGCGCGGTTTTGGAGCTGCGTAGGTTGTACATTTTTTGAGGTTGTGGTTGAAATTTTATTTTTTTTTAATTTGTAGAAAATGTGAAAGAAAGTAAAAAATGTGTGTTACATTTGATTATTTGAGAATTTTATTATTATGATGGTAAGGGAAAAGTGTCGCAACACATATTTTATAATCAGTTTTTTTTTGTGAAAATATATCTTTTAAAAATCTTTTTGCGAAAATACATTTTCCATTAAAAAAAATTTGCAAAGACACACCTTGTCTCATTTTCAGACATTGACTTATATTTTCCGGCGTTGACTAAGCTTATTTTTTCTAATGACACCCCAAATGTTATTTTTGCACTCTAGTTTATATTTTAACAACACTATCCTTCATTTTCGAAGTAGCAATTTTTTCAAACCCAAAATTTAAACTTTCCAACTATCTTAGTTTTTGCATTGAATTGTATTCATCAAGTAAGTTCACATTAATTACCCTCTGTAGACATCTAATTTAGTCCCCCTGTCCCGCGGCAGGACTCTATGATGATTAAAAAACTCTTTTCTCTAGAAGATTGGATAATCGAGCATACTTGGGCATAAAAATAAATCTCGGATATTATAAAATTTCCATTCTTATTCAACGGACCTTTTATCCCAATGCCTCTTTTATTATTTTAAATAAATAAAATAAAATAAAATAAATTTAAAAAAAAAAAAGATCTTTCAAAAAAAAAAAAACGTAGCGTGCTTAATTTAGTCACGCTGACAGTTCAGCGTGACTAAGTTAGCAGCGCTACCCTAGTAGCGTTGTCGGGTTTCCTGCGCTATTGGGCCAGCGCGATTAGGGTTCCCACGCTGTTATAAAAACCTTCATTTCCTTCATTTCTCAAAAAAAAAAAACTTCTTTTACTTATTCTCTCATACTTAATTAATCCGATTATTGCTTTTAAACAACCTTATCTTTTATAATAATTATTTATTATTTAGTTGCTATTTATTTGAAAAAAGTTGCTACAAATTTTGATAATATTGAAACAATAATTCGACTGTGCCCAAATTAACACTCGACGACTCCAATCTTCATACGGGAAGTGGTACGTTTCCTGAGAGCCCTAAAAATCAAACTTGTGGATTTGTTGTTGTTGGTTTTCCGAATCATTTACCGCTTTTATCATTTTGTTTTTGTTAAAGGGCTTAATTCGAATTAATTTATCACATTAAACTAAGATAATTTTTGGACAAATTGTATCATGCTAGGAACCTTGAATTAATCTTAACGACGATTTGACTAAATTATTAGGTTTTATGTGATTTCACCTTAATAATAGTAATTTTGTGTTAGGTTGTAAATTATTATTTTGTGGTTCTTTATATAATTTGTGTATAATTGAGAGAAAACTAGTAATGGCCGCCTACGGGCTAATATGACGCACTCCGCCATATTAGTACCTTCACCCCCGAATCCAACCTTTGGTTCGTAAGATTATAACTTGGAGTCATACCCATGGGATCGAAAGGGCTATTCGTGCAATTTAGATTATCGTCCCGTATTCTTGTCCCATTCGTAATCAATCTAAATACACGGTTTATGAGTTTGATTCCTAAAACTCATTGGCGACTCCTTACTAGCATCGTCCGTATTCGTATATTATTATCTCACTCGAAAAAAGATATATAATAAAAAAAAAACACCAAAATAGCGTAGCGCGACAGACTTTGTCACGCTAACGTCGCAGCGTCACAAAGCTTGCCGCGCTACACCTGCAGCGTGACAAACTTTGTAGCGCTGCACAGTCAGCGTGACAAACTCTGTCACGCTACCACGCTAGCGCGACTGAAATTCCTGCGCTCCTGTTTTTTTGCAAAATACTTCTAAAAAAGTCCATTTCACCTTTCCTTAAGCCAATTTTTTAGGTCTAACTTGACCTATGGACGGTTTGGGAAAGGTGACCAAAAAATTTGGGACCCTAAAATCCGGGGCCCCTACAGTGGCGACTCTGCTGGGGACATAAAGAGGGTGAGACTTGAAAATTTTCTCTCAAATTATACACTTATTATATTTAGAACATTTGCATTTTTTTAGTCATATTGCATACATGTAACATACACTTGGCCTCCATGTGTTTGAAACATGCCTTAGGATTACCGTGATACTTCTACATTTCGGGGAGGAACTATTGACTTGGTGAGGCCCATGGTCTCTAAGCAACCGAGCAATATAGAACCTTATCCCTACTACATCAATTTCTAAGCCGCTCATGGTACTTAGATGGGAGAAACTTCATATCTAACGGTTATTATACCGCAAAGTGTTGGAGCACACTCCTTAGATGTAGGACCCTTTTGACTGACCATGACTGACCGTAGTTTGACTGCATTATTTAGTAATTATTTGCTTCCCTTTTGTTTTATAAAGTTGCTTGTTTTGCTTTTTATATTTTGTGTATATGTAGATTTTCTGAGGTTTTCAAACCAATTTTAATCACAATATATTATTAGCTACCTAAATTAATTGATTACGTAAAATATTTTCCATAATTTTAAATTATATTCTTTGATATCATTTGATTGCTTGGAAGATTTTTATGCACCAATATATTTGATTTAGTTAATAAAATATTGCAAAAGATATTATTAATCAAATCCTTGATCTTCTTAGGATTTGATTAATAGAATCTTTGATTAAATAGAAACTAACTTATACACTTAACATTTATTAGAAAATTCAAATAATATTATTGATTTCAAAAATACTTTAACTTTTTGAGATTTTTAATATAATTCGAACCTTTTGGAAATTTACTAATTAATTCCTTTCATTTAGAATTTTATTAGTTTAATTCCAAATTTCTAATAAATCTAACTATCTCACTTTCCCTTGTATTATTTTCAAAAAATCAAACACTTAGAATAATTTTTTTTTTTAAAACTCAAAAAAAAAAAAAAAACCCGTCAAGGTTAATTATGATATTTATATTTTTTATTAATTTTTTATGAGCTTCCCATCAATTAACCTTGATTGTTATAACTCTAATTGTTGAGTCTCGTTTCTTTTTTCTTTTTTTTTTCTTCTATCTTTTTTTGTCTTCCCTCATCATCTCTTTGTAAGGATCCAATAATGATAATCTGAAAATTACTAATTGCTTGACAATGCACGATTTTGATCAATGTTTTTAATGACTCACATACAAATAACATCATCACCAATCTTTCAAAAGTTCGGTCTAATAATAGGCCCATTTAGGCCTAAATAACGTATATATGGGCAACATGGACATGAATCCAAACCCATTAAATATAAATTTAATGGTAACTTAGCAAAAATCAATAGAAACTTGCAGCGTAACTAACTCTACAACGCTACACAAATAGCGCAACTCTTCTAATTGCACTACACTGTTGCGTCACAAGTTAATACGCACCATTGCAGCGCTACTTCTTTGTCACGCTACACAACTAGGTTTTTGTTTTTTTTCTTCTTTTAGAACTTTTTTTGCGCTTAAAAAGTCATGTATTGAATAGTTTTGATGAATGTAGTTTTATTTAAATTACTTATACCACAATTTCAATATAATTAACCCCAACTAAAAGGGTTTTAAGTTATTTTAGAGCCCGTTATGGTTCAATAAAAACCCCTTTGGTTTTTTTTTTCAACGCTTTATCTATTAACGCATACTGAATGGACACATTCTTGTAAGTGCAATCATTATAATATGAAATTGCAAGGGTTGGTACATATTATTGGCATACAAAATGATGAAAAAATGCCTAATGTAAACAAAAGAAAATTTGTTTGCTTTAGAAAGTGATAATATGTGCTATATTACTACTTCTTTCTAAACACTCCATCCCACCTTTGCATCAAACGCATCATTCTAAGTGTTTCAATTATGAGCCCATGGTTCAACCTACTCCTAAATGTTTGATTTAGAATCTATTGATCAATAGACCCAAGGTCTATAGTTTGGACTGAAATATAACGAAGTTTCAATCAATTATGGTCATTATTTAAAATTCTTCAAATGCAAGCTCAAGAAAATCCGAAGAACATTATTCAAGACGATGTAGACGCGTACATACAAGAAACATGATTTGGACCAAAACTAGAACTCCATTCACTTTCCTAGTTTAATTTCTCTCTTTTCTTTTCTCCTTCTTTCATGGTAGAGTTTGAGACTTTTGCTGCCAAGTATCATTTATGTACTAATTTCAACTATCAATAAAATGAAATTTATTTCATCTTCAAATTGTACATTCTCTCTCTACTCATCATCTTGCTTAAACAATTACAAGTGAATGAACTCATCAAGTTGAGTTAATCAACATGGCAATCAAGAACAAGTTAAAGCATAATTGACATAATATAGACTACGTTGTTCATATCAAATGCATCCTCAATTTGACGCATCCACACCTTGAACAACTTACTCTATATTTTACATCCTTTAAATTAAATGTGTCAATTACTTAATTAAGTTATTAAAGCAAAGTGGTTCAAATAAATTCTCTTTTGGGCAACAAACTTTACTTTATTAACCATAGACTCAGTCATCACGAGCCTAAAAGTTTAATTGAGGCTCAATTTAAGTCTCAAAAATTGGGGGCTCACTCCAAGTCCACTTAGTGTTTATTTAAAGATGCAATACACCAACATAAGAGGCACCTTTGAAACCCTTAAAATGTCTCCCATATATTGAATAACCTACATTATGATCCACTTTATTGGTAGCCCGTTTGTGTCTAAACACATAGCTTGTTTCTTTCAACCTACATCAAACTTAGCCTGGGGATGGGAATGCTACGAGGACATAAATTAAAAAGCAACTTCATAAAGCAAATATATAATGTTAAAGCAGCTCTGATTTCCAATGCAAACAAATGGAAATGCATGAAAAGTTGTCAACAAGTAAAGTTTTAAGCAATAGAGTTTCTCAAGTCTAAGAACAAGTTTGTAGCATAGTTTGGGTTAATTATGGGTATTTGAGCCTTCTTTTCCATTTCTTTCTTACACCCTAAGCTTAGCCACGATACAACCCTGAAAAAGCCCTCCTTGAGGTGTAACAAAATTGCAAAAAACTTGTGTCTTTACCTTTAACACATCAATAACTCAGAAGCAAGAGCTACGTAAGACCTGATTCCAACTCGAATTGGATACGTATGCAACCTTTCATAAGGTGCGGTCTTAATAGTCCTACATCTTAAGGACATGTAACATGAGTAAAATTTTAAGGGCCCATGAAAAAAAAGGTCCTTTGAACACAAGACCCACCTAAGGTCTTGGATACTGTTTTATTTTAGAACGCACAACTGTCTTTAAAAGAAAATTGCCTTAATGTCACATAAAGCAAGTCATTTTCTTCTATACATATCATCCTTCTTTCCTTTTTTCACACATACTCTTCTTCATCAAGCTTCTTTCCTTTCTCATGCTCATCATCATCAACTCTTGTAGTGTCATCTTTTAACTCAAACACTCACATACTTCCTTTACTCGTTCCTTTTTATTCCGCAAAATCATCCAACTTCTTCATTTTCTCTTAAAGAATGAATTTTCATACCTATCTTATACCGATCCATGGCAGCATGCGACATCACTTTGACTCAATATCATCCTCTCATCACCAAAATCTTTCCTATCTCTTCTAGTTTTAGTCTTCATAAACTTGGCAACTCGTCTACTTTAAGCATTATCATCTTCAACACTTCAAAACTGGAGCAAGCATTTATAATATTGATCTCTTATTTCTCTAAAGAGATTCACATTACTAGTAGCCAATAGTTGAATTTGAAACAAACTTCTCAAACAAGACAATCACGAAAGTATAAGATGATGGCTCATAATCTAAGAACAAATGAGCAAGCTAAAATCATTCCCCTTTGAATCATAATCGCTGTCAAGCACATTATACAACAACTGTAATCAATTTTGGATCCTTAACTTCTACTATTCTTTCTTCCCCATTCTCCTCGTACAAAAAAAATAATCATTTTTTTGCAAAAGAAAAAAAAATCGATTCAGGGAAAGTTGAGATACCCCCATCCCTTGCTTCCTACTAACTCATGCTATGGCACCTCCGTGTTCATTTGTGCATATTTTTTGGTTGTTTTCCCCGTGCTTATTTGTAGCTAATTTGAGCATATAACTACCTTGTTACATACTCTTTAGCTACTTTGCATACATAGTTGTGACCTTTCTTGTTGTACAAGGCTCTTACTTTACACCACCTTATACACCTGGGGCTTATTTCTTTTCAAAATTAGTTATGAAGCCACTGCTTCAAAATCTCATTAAGCTTATGACATTTGCTTTTTTACCCCTACAAAAAAAAAAAAAACATGGAAGTTGTCTCACTTAAAACTTCATTTTAGCGATTATTTGTTGGGAGTAAGTCGGACAACCCTCTACAAAATATTGCCTTTTTCCCCTACTCGAACCCTCTGTCTCAAAATATAGCTCATTAGTTATATATCAAAAATAAAAGGCCCAAGGTCTAATCAATAATACAAGAACAATTAATGAAGTTAAACTTGAAAAGCTTTCACACAAAAAAAAAGAGCTAGAAAATTAAAAAGGCGTAGCATCACAGACTTTGTAGCGCTAAATGAAGAGCGCCACAAAATTTTCAGCGCTCCATAGCGTAGCGCAACAAAGTTTGTCACGCTACAGCAGCAGCGCAACTAATTTTCTTGCGCTATGTCATTTGAGGTAAAATTAAGAGCATTTTTACTTTTATCATACCAAATGATGGGATAATTGATTTCTTATTCTTGGAGCACGTTGCATCATAAATATTAAGAGCATTTTCATTTTTGGTTATAAATTAAGAGCTCATTACTCTTATAATTAAAATAAATTATTCAAGAGCATTTTCACCTTTTGATTATTAATTAAGTGCCCATTACTCTTATAATAAACTAATTAAGAGCACTTCTCAATAGTTCATGGAGCATTATACTTCATTCTATAACATCATTTAGAGAATCATTTGCCAAAGCACTTTTGTTTAATAAAATAAAAGCATACTACTCTTACAATGCTTGGAGCATTCTTCAATAACCTGTTATAAAACAAACTTTTTTTTCATATGCTTGAACATTTGTATGACTACATTTAAATAAGTTATAACAAATAATTCTCTAAATCAACATGTAAGCACAAATTCATCTCATATTTCTCAAAATTATCTTAATTAAAGAATGTTTGAGATAGAAGCACTTACATTACAAAAGAAGAAGCACTTAAAGGAAAAAGCAGAGTAGCGCAAGACAATGTGCTACGCTTACACCTCAGCGTCACAAACCCAAACACGCTGCCTCAGTAGCGCGACTAACTCTACCACGCTACTACATGTAGCGCGACTAATTCTACAGCGCCATCACTCAAGCCCAGCAATGAAACCACGCCAATGTCCCTACACAACACTACCATGTATTATCAATTCAACATCAACTTTTATAATTTGAGCAACCTTTCAAACAAAACAAATAAAGAAACGCTCACTTGGAAGCGTGATAGCAGCAACTGCGCTGAAGGTCTTAGTACTATTTCTACTGTCACGCTGACACATCCGCGTGGTTGGCTTTGTGACGCTACAAGGCTAGCGCTCTTGACTGTGCTTTGTTGTATTTTCAAATGCTTTGACTTTGTTTTTGATGTTAATCCCTTTTCTCACTCCTTTATCCAAAATACTCAAAAGGAAAAATACATTGAGTTAAGGTTTGTGATTTTATGACAACATCATTAGCTTTTGTCAACAATTCTAGTAAATAAGCGAATTTACTCCAAAAAAAGTAATAACAAGCGAATTTATTACACTTTTCCATACTTTCGGAACTAAGCGAATCTACTCAAAAAACTAATAAATGAGCGAATTTATTACACTTTGTCAACAATTCTGGTAAATAGTCGAATTTACTAAAAATAGTAATAAATAAGCGAATTTATTACATTTTCTTCAAACACTTTTTTAGTAAATAAGCGAATTTACAAAAATAGTAATAAATAAGCGAATTTATTATCTTTTCTTCAAACACTTCTTTAGTAAACAAGCGAATTTACTAAAATAGTAATAAATAAGCGAATTTATTACCTTTTCTTCAAATATTCTTAGTATATAAGCGAATTTACTAAAAATAGTAATAAATAAGCGAATTTATTACATTTTTCAATAATTTCGGTAAATAAGCGAGTTTACTCAAAAAACTAATAAATGAGCGAATTTATTACACTTTGTCAACAATTCTGGTAAATAATCGAATTTACTAAAAATAGTAATAAATAAGCGAATTTATTACATTTTCTTCAAACACTTTTTTAGTAAATAAGCGAATTTACAAAAATAGTAATAAATAAGCGAATTTATTATCTTTTCTTCAAACACCTCTTTAGTAAATAAGCGAATTTACTAAAATAGTAATAAATAAGCGAATTTATTACCTTTTTTTCAAACACTTCTTTGGTAAATAAGTGAATTTACTAAAATAGTAATAAATAAGCAAATTTATTACCTTTTCTTCAAATATTCTTAGTAAATAAACGAATTTACAAAAATAGTAATAAATAAGTGAATTTATTACCCTTTTGTGTTCAGATATTTTAGTAAATAAGCGAATTTACTAGATTAGTAATAAATAGACTAATATATTACTTTTACTTATAGAATTGAATTTAAAACGTTTTAATAAATAAACGAATTTATTAAAACTCATTTTCTATATGTCGATTTCAAAGTAAGAAAATTGATTAATTAGAAAAAAACTATTTCAATTTTCGAAAACAAAAAGGTTTTTTTAGTTCTGGAAGCCATTGCTTTCTAAAATCTTGATACACCCATTGGTTAATAAGGAGCCCTCGGTTCCGAATATGGAAGTCTCGAAAAGCGATTCGAGCATACTTTGATTTTCGTCTTACTCAGACTCAATCAAAGTGGGGGCTAACTGTAGACATCTAATTTAGTTCCCGGTCCCGTGGTAAGACTCCATGATGAACAATAAAACCCACTTCTCTAGATTATTGGACTTAATTTTATATAAGCTCAATATTTGATTAAAAAAACAAACGAGTTTTAGCGTAGCACGACTCAGCAAGTCGCGCTGACGCAGTAGCGTGACAAGTAAACCAGCGCTAGCTGCGTAGTGTGACAGCTTGTGTCACGCTGGCTGGTCAGCGTTATTAAACTTGTAACGCTACCTGGCCAGCGTGATACAACCTGTGCGCGCTACACATTTTTCTTATAATACCCTTTTTTCTCCTCTAAAACGATCTCTCTTGACTTTCATGATTTTTTCTACCCATTCTCACACTTCCAACCGATTCTCTTATTCTCCTAAACCTACTTTCTCTCTCTTTTTTCTCCTCTTCTCTTTCACTAAACTTTTCTCCATCAATTAACTTTTTATTTCATTTCTAATAGTAATAAGTAAGCGAATTTATTACAATTTTTTCAATAATCTCAATAAATAAGCGAATTTACTCAAAATAGTAATAAATAAACGAATTTATTACATTTTTTTCAATAATTTCAGTAAATAAGCGAATTTACTCAAAATAGTAATAAATAAGCGAATTTATTAAATTTTTTTCAATAATTTCAGTAAATAAGCGAATTTACTCAAAATAGTAATAAATAAGCGAATTTATTAAATTTTTTTCAATAATTTCAGTAAATAAGCGAATTTACTCAAAATAGTAATAAATAAGCGAATTTATTACATTTTTTTCAATAATTTCAGTAAATAAGCGAATTTACTCAAAATAGTAATAAATGAGCGAATTTATTACATTTTTTTCAATAATTTTAGTAAATAAGCGAATTTACTAAAAATAGTAATAAATAAGCGAATTTATTACATTTTTTCAATAATTTCAGTAAATAAGCGAATTTAGTCAAAATAGTAATAATGAGCGAATTTATTACCTTATTTCCAGTCAAAAGAAAACTTATTCAAAATACTAATACTAATTTATTTGCTAAGTGTTTTGATAAATAAGCGAATTTATTAAAATCTATTTTCGATTTCAGTTTCGAGAGCCTTTGCTCTCTAAAATTGTCGTCTTACTCAGACTCAATCAAAGTGGGGGCTAACTGTAGACACCTAATTTAGCCCCCCTGTCCCGCGGCAGGACTCTATGATGATTAAAAAACTCATTTCTCTAGAAGATTGGATAATCGAGCATACTTGGGCATAAAAATAAATCTCGGATATTATAAAATTTCCATTCTTATTCAACGGACCTTTTATCCCAATGCCTCTTTTATTATTTTAAATAAATAAAATAAAATAAAATAAATTTAAAAAAAAAAGATCTTTCAAAAAAAAAATAAAAAACGTAGCGCGCTTAATTTAGTCACGCTGAGAGCTCAGCGTGACTAAGTTAGCAGCGCTACCCTAGTAGCGTTGTCGGGTTTCCTGCGCTATTGGGCCAGCGCGATTGTGAGAATTAGTGAGCCCTAATTTGACGATAATTGTGAGATTGAACGTCTTTGTTAGTGAATCCATTAGTTTTTCTTGATGACCCGAATGACCCTAGGCTTATTTATTGGTTTTAATCTTCGTCATTTCCCGTAATTAATTAGTAATTAATTAGTAGTCATTTAGTTAGTCAACATTTCTCAACCAAGGCCCTTTGTACGGTTTAAGCTTTTTAGAACTAATAGGGTTCAATTGCTTCCCTGAGGATTCGATCCTTACTTCCCTAGCTACATTAGTTAGTGTCGTTTGGTTTATTTTTGATAGGTGTGCGATAGCCTCTTCAAATTTTGGCGCCGTTGCCGGGGAGGCGATTTTTAATTCTATTAGTCGGGTTTATACTGTTTTATTTTTATTTTTCTAAGTCTCAAAGAACTATTCAGTTCTTTGGGGCTGTTTCTTAACTTTGCTCGGAGTTTCTATTGTGTGCAGGTTCATAGGTTTATGCAAAACGACCACGAGCCTGATACTTTCATTTTCCCTGAGCCCGAGCGAGTGTTTTTGAAGCGGTTAAGACGTAGTAGACGCCGAATTTTTCTTCCCCGTTCTGTGGAGGAAACTGTTTCTGACTTGTCTCAGTTTTTCGGGTTCACCTTCAATCCACTGTTTGAAGGGTATTTAGAGGTTGAAATGGCTGCTGAAGGAGAAGGACAGGGTAGAGGACCACCACCTCCACCACCACCACCTGCGGCCCGTTCATTGAGAGACTATTCCTTGCCTAGTACGGAGTCTATGGCTGGAGGTTATTCAGTACCTGATACCGATGCTGCTAACTTTGAACTGAAACCGGCTCTTGTGAATATGGTTGAACGAAATCAGTTTTCAGGGACATTGAAGGAAGATCCGAACTTACACTTACAGAATTTCCTTCAATACTGTGATACTATCAAGCAAATGAATGTCTCTAAGGACTACATTAGAAGGCGAATGTTTCTATTTTCGTTAAAAGACAAGGCTAGAACCTGGTTGAACGACCTCAATATGGCTACCATTAATTGTTGGGAGGATTTAGCTCTTGCTTTTCAGAGGAANATTTAGCTCTTGCTTTTCAAAGGAAGTACTACCCACCACAGAGAACTGCTTTATTGAGGAGTCAAATTACTAACTTCAATCAGGAGACAGATGAGTCACTATACGATGCTTGGGAACGGTTTAAGGAGTTATTGAGAATGTGTCCTCATCATGGGCTTGAGAAATGGTTTCTAGTTCAATCATTCTACAATGGGTTGGGAAATGAGAGTAGGGCTTTGCTAGATTCTGCTGCTAATGGTCGATATGAACCAGAAGTCAACGCCAGATAATGAACTGATTGATGAAATTGCCACTCATAATTCACAGTCTGGTAACCTTAGAGGGCATTCCAAGAAGGGTGGGAAACATGTAGTTGATGATAAGTATGAGAGTTTAGCTGCACAGATAAATGCCATAAGTCAGAAGCTTGATAAGATTGGTACTACAGCTCCCCCACCATCACCTGTAGCTGCACTTTCGGGATGCACTGATCCTTTCTGTGATTCATGTGGTTCTTTCGGTCATAATTCCCAGTCTTGTACTAGTTCAGTAGAGCAAGTATGTGCCTTTCAAGCCTACAAGAACAATCCATATTCTAATACATACAATCCGGGCTGGAAGGATCACCCATACTTTTCTTACAAGAACAACAGCAATGTCCAGAATCCTCAGCAAGCCATGCCACCTCAGCAGGCACCCCAGCAGATGCAGAGATATGTACCACCACACCCACCAGGTTTCAGCAGGCCTCCACTACCAGCACCGCCAATGCCACCTCAACCTATTGGAGAAATCTCGGAGCTGAAGAATATGTTGTTGCAAATGCAGAAAAATATGGAGGCGATGCAGGCTCATAACAAGCACTTGGAGACTCAGATAGCTCATATTGCACAATCAACTGCTCAAAGGCAACCAGGCCACCTTCCATCACAACCCACACCCCCATCATCACAGGCATCACAGAATCCCNCACAGGCATCACAGAATCCCCCGAGGGACCATGTCAATGCCATTACCTTGAGGAGTGAAGCTGCTTATGAAGGCCCGAAAATGCCTACTGATAATGTTAATTCTGATGTTTCAGGTGGAGTTGAGAAGACCAGTGATGTGGTGATTGAAGATTTAGAGACAGTTCCAGCTAAGGAAACTGAAGCACCTAAGGAGAAGGTAGATGACACATCGATTGACACTATCCCGAAGCCACAGGTTAAGTTGCCCTTTCTGAACAGGGTGACCAGGAGTAAGAACGATAACCATTTCAGTAAATTTTTAGCTATTGTTAAGAATCTGTAAGTTACTGTTCCATTTACTGATTTGATCACTCCAATTCCTACTTACACTAAATTTTTGAAAGACATTTTGAGCAGGAAACGTGAATTGAGTGTAGTGGAGACCGTAGCACTCACGGAGGAGTGCAGTGCCATATTGCAAAACAAGTCACCACCGAAACTAAAGGACCCAGGAAGTTTTTCTATTCCCTGTAACATTGGCCCCCTGTTTATTGACAAAGCATTATGTGATTTAGGAGCCAGTGTTAGTGTTATGCCACTATCTATTTGTAAAAAGCTTGATATGGGTGTTTTAAAGGTTACTAACATTACCTTGCAGATGGCAGATAAGACAGTGAAATACCGTAAAGGTATTTTAGAGGATGTCCCGATGAGAGTCGGGAAGTTCTTTAATCCTGTTGACTTTGTTGTGTTAGATATGGATGAGGATGCTCATATCCCAATCATTCTTGGTAGACCTTTCTTACACACTGCAGGGGCTGTCATCGATGTCAAAAATGGTAGTTTGACCTTATCTGTAGGGGACGATAAAGTTACCTTTAATCTTAATGCTGCTCTTAAGAGTCCAATGATGGAACAATCATGTTACGTTATCGATGTCACTGATGAAATTGTATTTGATGATATGCCTCGATCTACTACAAAAGATCTTATGGAGGCCGTTGTTTGTCTTGATGTTGATGCAGGTGAAGGTACAATCGATGCTGATACTTTAGTCCAGGATCTTACTGGTGAGGAATTGAACTCGGAAGAGAGCTGGAGATTTATTGAGTTACCTCAAGAGGTTTGTTCTGTTAAAGAGGTAACCCAACCTGAGATGAAACCCCTCCCCTCTCACTTGAAATATGCTTATCTCGATGATAAGAAGTTGNTTGTACCCTGACATTGTTAGTGCTTCTCTTAATGATAGTCAATTAAATAAACTTTTGTGTGTACTTAAATCTCATAAGAAAGCTATTGGGTATACTATTGATGATTTGACCGGTATTAGTCCTGATTTTTGTATGCATAGAATTCATTTAGAGGAAGGTCACAAACCTTGTATCCAGGGTCAACGACGTTTGAATCCTAACATGCAGGAGGTAGTGAAGAAGGAAGTCCTTAAACTTCTAGATGCAGGTATTATTTACTCGGTACCTGATTCCCAGTGGGTAAGTCCCGTACAGGTAGTCCCTAAGAAAGGAGGGACAACTGTTGTTCGTAATGAAAAAAATGAACTAATCCCTACTAGAGTTGTCACAGGATGGAGGATGTGTATTGATTATCGGAAATTGAATGTTGCAACTAAAAAAGACCATTTCCCCCTTCCTTTTATTGATCAAATGTTGGAAAGATTAGCTAAGAATAAGTATTTCTGTTATCTTGATGGATATTCGGGTTTCTTTCAGATCCCCATCCATCCTGATGATAGGGAGAAAACGACTTTTACATGTCCTTATGGTACTTTTGCATATCGTAGGATGCCTTTTGGATTATGTAATGCACCTGCCACTTTTCAACGTTGCATGATGAGCATTTTTTCTGAATTTATAGAGTCCATTATGGAAGTCTTCATGGATGATTTTAGTGTTTACGGCTCTGATTTTGATTCATGTTTGACTAATTTGACTAAAGTTCTCGAAAGATGTGAACAGGTGAATCTGGTTTTAAATTGGGAAAAGTGTCATTTCATGGTCAATGAAGGAGTAGTTTTGGGACATTTGGTCTCCGAACGTGGCATTGAGGTGGATAAGGCAAAAATACAGGTAATTGAGCAACTGCCACCTCCAGTGAATGTAAAAGGGGTAAGAAGTTTTTTGGGTCATGCTGGTTTTTATCGCAGGTTTATTAAGGATTTCTCTAAAATTGCGAAACCACTAACCCAATTGCTGCTAAAAGATGCTGAATTTAAATTCACTGACGAGTGTCTTGAGTCCTTTAATATGATCAAAAATGCACTAATTTCTGCACCCATTATACAGTCCCCTGATTGGAATTTACCTTTCGAAATAATGTGTGATGCTAGTGATTTTGCAGTTGGTGCGGTTTTAGGTCAAAGGAAAGACAAGGTCTTGCATGCTATTTATTATGCTAGTAAGACTTTAGATGAAGCTCAAGTCAATTATGCCACCACGGAAAAGGAGCTACTTGCTATAGTTTATGCTTTAGATAAATTTCGTGCTTATCTTGTAGGTTCGAAAGTTATTGTCTATACTGACCATGCAGCTCTTAAATATCTACTTGGAAAGAAGGAAGCCAAACCGAGACTTATTCGATGGATTTTGCTGCTTCAAGAGTTTGACCTCGAAATTCGCGATAAGAAGGGCGCAGAGAATGTGGTAGCTGACCATTTATCGAGAATACGGTATGACGATGGGGAGATCTCTACCCCCATTGACGATTCTTTCCCTGATGAACATCTGTTTGCTGTTTGTGTGCATTCACCTTGGTTTGCTGATTTCGCTAACTATGTTGTAGGAGGTGTTCTACCCTCCGACTTGACTTATCAGCAGAAAAAGAAATTTTTGCACGATGTTAAACGATATTTTTGGGATGATCCTAACCTGTTTCGTGAGTGTGCAGATGGTTTATACAGGAAATGTGTTCCGGAATGGGAGGTATATGGTGTCCTTCACCATTGCCATTCATCACCCTATGGAGGTCATGCTGGACCCTCCAAGACGATGTTCAAGGTCTTAGAATCGGGTTTCTACTGGCCCACGATTTTGCAGGACGCGAGAGCTTTCATTATGTCTTGTGATTCGTGCCAACGAACAGGTAACATCTCACAAAGGCACGAAATGCCGCAAACAGGTATATTGGAGGTCGAAATCTTTGATGTTTGGGGTATTGGCTATATGGGACCCTTCCCATCTTCTAATGGAAACCGTTACATTCTAGTTGCTGTGGATTATGTTTCTAAATGGGTGGAAGCTCTGGCTACCCCCCATTGTGATTCTAATACGGTTTTGCGGTTGTTTAAGCAGGTTATTTTTCCTAGGTTCGGAGTCCCTAGAGCTGTCATCAGTGATGGGGGGAAGCATTTCCATGAGAAAAGGTTAGATAAGCTGCTGAAAAAGTACGGTGTATACCATAGAACAGGACTAGCANTAGTGTTTACCATAGAACAGGATTAGCATACCACCCACAAACAAGCGGTCAAGTTGAGGTCTCCAATCGCGAGATCAAGTCTATCCTCGAGAAGACAGTTGCAAAATCAAGAAAGGATTGGACTAACAAGCTC
>PYUH01000299.1:346773-370977 GCA_016808085.1 Suaeda aralocaspica | reverse complement strand
ATGATGCTCTATGGGCGTATAGGACGGCTTTCAAAACCCCAATTGGCACCTCACCGTTTCGGTTAGTTTATGGTAAAGCGTGTCACCTTCCGGTTGAGTTAGAATACAAAGCATACTGGGCAGTAAAGGAATTGAATATGGATGCCAAGCTTGCGGGAGAAAAGCGACTTCTTCAACTGAATGACCTCGATGAATTCCGTTTAGCTACATATGATAGTGCAAAAATATATAAAGAAAAGACTAAGAGGTGGCATGACAAAAGAATTAGGAGAAGGGAATTTCAAGTTGGTGACAGGGTACTCCTATTTAACTCCCGTCTCAGATTGTTTCCTGGAAAACTGAAGTCCAGGTGGAGCGGTCCTTTTTCGGTTACTATGGTGAGCAAATTCGGGTTCGTTGAAGTCCAAAATGATAAAGGTGAAAAGTTCAAGGTCAACGGACAACGATTGAAGCTCTATTATGAAGGTGATGCGGTTGGATTAGTAGAAGAGGTGCAATTCTACAACCCCGATTCACATTGACCACTCCGGAGCCACAGTCAAGCTAATGACCCTAAACAAGCGCTTCTCGGGAGGCAACCCGAGCTTTCTATCCCCTTTTAACTCTTTTTGTGTGCTTTTGGTGTGTTTTAGTTTATTTTCGTAATTTTTAGTTAGCTGTGTTCTTGTGTTTTTTGTGTGCTTTTAGGTGTAGTTGAGTAACTAGAGGTTTTCGGTTGCATTCCGTAGCTAAAAATCTAAGTGAGGGTCAAGGTAAGTAAAAAGAAAACTTTAGAGGAAGGAAAAAGCATGAGTCGAGTAAAATGGGGCAGATGCGGGCGCATAAGGAATTTATGCGGGCGCATCTGACCCCCAGAACCCCATAGAAGTTTTTGAAAAAGTAAGATGCGGGCGCATAGCAAATTTATGCGGGCGCATCTTACCTCCAGAACCCCAAGGAATTTCACTAAGGAGTCTGATGCGGGCGCATAAGGAATTTATGCGGGCGCATCAGACCCCCAGAAGCCCCAGAGATTTAAAACCCGCATGTGATGCGGGCGCATATATTCCGTATGCGGGCGCATCAAGGGCCGAGTTTTTATTTTTTTTACCTCTTTTTATTCTCTTTTACTCCTTTTTATCCTTTCTTTCTCTCACTTCTCACCTCACATACTCTTCTTCAACCCTCAACCTCCATTAAAACCTCACCTTCAAAAATTTCTTTCTCTCTTATCTCACTCAATCTTTCTCCAAATCAACTCAAATTTTAACACAAGCATCCTCTCATCTCCCTCAACAAAACTCCTCAATCAATTTTTGAAAAATTTTGCAATTTGGGGCTAATAGGGGCGCGCGAATTTCTGGAAATTTAGGGCTTTTTTTGATTAATTTTGGACTCTTTGGGCGTTTTTCTACTATGCTTCCAATTCATCTTCATCTATTAAGGTATAAATCTAACTTTGAGTAAGTTTTGACAAGTTTTCTTGATTTTTCATGGCGTTCACACTATAGGGTTTCGTAGTTACGAATTTTTAGTTTGTTTTCCTTGAGTTTTATGCTTGTTTGATGTTAACAATTACTTGTTTAGTTGTTATTAATTTTCAATCTCAAGTTTATAACTTAGTAAATTCATGCTCTTATTTTAAGATTGTGAACAATGCTTTGGGTTTTTGAGTTGATGATATTGTAGTTTTGACTTGTTAAATTTTTTTGCCTTAATTTGTGTTGATAATGTCATGGAAGTTTGATTATATTTCCTTCCCATGAGTGTAGTTGTTACTTGGTGAAATATGATGCTTTGAATTAGTAGTTGAGGTTTAAAATGTTGGTAATAGTTGCACTTTCGGTTTCATGAGATTGGTCTTTCTATTGAACTTATGTTGAAAGCCTTGGAAATGTGTGGAAATCTTGGATTTGTGTTGAAAAACATTGGTTTTGGTGACTGTTGGTAGCCTCGCGGCTTTTGGCTAGATTGATAAAATAGACGGGTCATACCAAAATTTCCGCTCAAATTGTCTAATTGAAGATTTTTTTTTTCACTGCATGAGCTTGTTATGTTATGTGTTTTGTCACGATTTTCACTATGGTTCTAATGCATCGATTTTCGATTTTCAGGAACCATGAGCTCTCAAAGAACTTCAAGGAAATCACAGAGGACCGAGTCTTCTACCTCGGCTTCTAGGGGCAAACAACCTGCAGGCTCCAGTTCGGGAGACCCCGCACCACCAAACCGCCGCCAACAACAAGCCCGGTTTGAGAGACTGCAAAAGCGGCCCATCTGCTCCACCAGATTCTTTGACCGTAGCACCTGCGACGAGATGGGGATCACCGACCAAGTGGTCCTGATGGCGGATAACATCGGCTGGGGTGCATGGCTTGGAGTTACCATGCCAGGACCTGATGGCGAACCAATGGCCCCACCCACATACCGGGAACTCACTCTGGAGTTCCTTTCCACCTTCCACTTCAGGGTTATTGTACGGAACCCCAGTAACCCAACAGCTAGAACGGGGATGGTCAGTTTCACAATCTTCGGTACCCATTATGAGCTCACCCTGCAACAGTTCAACGAACACTTCTTCTGGGACCCAGACAACTTGGTTTCTGTAGCTCTCGAGCATGGTTGGTCCAACTACGAGGAAGCCTCCTGGTGGCTCCGTATCACTGACGGTACCACCCCCTATGCCTCATCCACCAGTAAGACTTCGGAGGTTCAGCATGCAGCCCTCCGATACTTCCTCCGCTTCGTTGTCTATTGCCTATTTTCCCGAGGAGAGTTGGGGCAAGTCTATCCAGATGAGCTCAGACTACTGTGGTTAGCTACTGAGGGATCCCATCTACGAGGCCGAGACTACAACTACGGGTTCTTCCTTGCCCGTAGATTTGCTGAGATAGCTGAAGGTGCCACAAACACGGGGGTCATTTATTGTGGAGGCATGATTACCTGGTTGGCCTACCAGTTGGGCCATCGAGAGAACTTTGAAGGGTTGCACCCCATTGAAGAAAACCCACTGATGGACATTCCCTCCCTGCGGACTGCCGGGTTCTGCAGGACATACACTAGGGGCCGGCACGAACGCTTGGTATGGAATGTTCGAGAACTATCTTGATGTTACCTTCCCAACGCCTTCATCTCCACCTATTACCTTGACCACCCCGAAGGCGTGAACCCCTGGAGGATTCCCCCAGACCCTATCCCACTAGTTGAGAGGACGGATGCCGAGAAGAGGGCCCTTAGAATGGCCCAAGTAATGCAGCAGGCGGGGGGTGTCCCTCAGGAGGACATTCCTCAACACCCAGCTCCGCCACTCCCACCTCCCCAGGGCGCCTTAAATATGACCCCACTGATGAACCGCCTGGACGAAATGCATGCCTACAACACTCAGCGGTTCGATCAGATTGACCAACGGTTCGAGCAATACGGACATCAGTTTGACATATTAGATGATTGTGTCCGCGGTCTCCGAACCGATGTGGATCACCTGCAGCGGGTCCAATGGAGAGAGCACATGCACCATGTCGACCAGAGCCACGTGCAACCATTTCCTAACCACCCTAACTGGCCACCCCAGTACGACCCTAATGTGGACCCCACCTCCTACCCACTCCACCACTACTACTCCCAGTTTCCACCCTATGGCGGGCCCGGGCAGCAATAGGACGACCTGCAGCTCCTATCCCTTCCCCATCTTTACTGATAGTATCCCGGGACGGGATAATGTTTGGCTTGGGGGGGGTAATTAGTTACTCTTGTTAGGTTGTAATTAGTTGTAAACAGTTTGTTTTTTTTATTTTCTTTTATTTTCTTTTTGGACTTGGTTTTTGTTTCTTTTCCCCTGCAGATATGACATTCGGAGCAGGACTAGGACTTCTGATATTGGATTTACGGTTTTGGTTGATTTACATTGGGTTAGATGTTCCTAAATCCGTTCTCCTTTTGCTTGTACCTGTATGTTTTGGGGATAACTGTTAGCCTTAGGTTTTTTTTTCTGCTTTCTAGTGTGTTTTACTGCTTTCGTAGGACCGTTATATGGTTTGTACTGTCCCTTAAGGCTGGGAGTTTACATGTAACCAAAAATGTACTGCTTTCCTAGTTTAATGTAGTCAGCTTTTAAAAGAGAATTCTTATGTGATTGGCTCATGCTCGTCCCGTTTTTTCGTTGATTTGACTTTTCACGTACCCATCTACTTAAATTTTTTGAACTTATGATTCTTGTATTTGGATGAGTTTACTTATGTGATTTGCCGGGCATACTTAGTCTTAAATTGCTAGCATTCCTTGTATTTGTCAACTCTGCCTAACCTGCGTTGGGTCTTGGCTTGAACTGTGTTAGCGGGAGGATTGAGCCACTTTTGATCTTATAGGCTACATTAATCGTACTTTTCATGTGTGCTTAGTTCCTGGTGCATTTATGATCTTGGGCTTGCCTTTGGACTTGAACTTTTAATTGAGGTTTTGTTGCATGTTGCGCATGTAAGAGGCATTCAATTGTGTTAGAGCCTTCAGATACATTATTAGGATTTTCACGCTGAACTTTTTCCCTGATCCTGTGTTTTCGTAGCCTTTATCCCTCACAAAATTAACCGCATTACAACCCTTTTTGGCCCCGGTGTTTGATGACATATTGTATGCCCAAGCTTAGCTTGGGGGAGTCACATTGTGGTTTGTTGTGGTTGTGATTGTTGTGTGGTGTATTTGGAGGATTTGGTAAAATTGTGAATTTTTGATGTACAGGAGGTTCTATAAGTTCACATTAAGGCTCTGTGTTTTAAAACACAATGTGTTGGTTTCTAAATGTGATTTGGAGTCCAGTTATGTACGTGTGATAGTTTGGTCTTAATGGCTAACTATAAGAGTCGTGAAACTAAAATGAAAAAAAAAAGCAATGAATGGAAAGAAAAAAAAAGAAAGAAAAAAAAATTTGAAAAAAAAGAGAAAAACAAGTTGAAATTGAAGTAGATGAATGAAAAGCTTGAATTCGGTTATTATTTGTGATTTGAATGAAAAAAAGGTGTGAAGTGAATGAAAGTTTAAAAGTTTGGTTTGATTCGGTTGGATTTGGATGATGGGAGACATTGATGTTATTGTATGATGTGTTGGTGGATGTTCCGATTTTTTATATGCGTATACCCCGCATTTCAGCCACTTATCCCAAATTTATCTCGCCCTTCGCCCTAGCCTTACGTTACAAGCTTATAAAGTCCTCTTTGATCTTCATGTGCATGCTTTGTTTGATTGTGGAAGAGTCTTTTGGCAAGGTCGTAGAGTATTAATTGCATTTCCAGTCGACTTTAGGATTGAGTGTATACCTTTAAACACTACATGAGGTGTGAGGTGTGGATTTAGGCTCCTCAAAACTTGCATTTAAACACTTTATTGCATTTGCATTCTATTTTCTTATGGTTGGGTGGTGAGGGTGAGCTACATTGTTAGATGCTCAATTGTGTGGAGTGACAACCCGTGAGCTATTCTAGTCATCGATTCATTAAACTTGCTTGGTTGGCTTTGTTTGACTTTTGCTTAGGAATGTGTAGCATTTGACTTGCTTTGATCTTAGTAAACTCGGAATGATCCTTGAGTCGTGATGCATATGTTTTTATGGGGTGAAAGTCATTTCGTTATCTTTGCTCGGGACGAGCAAAGGCTTGGCTTGGGGGAATTTGATATGTGCGGTTTTTATAGTGTTTTCCCCCTTGTTTCGGGCCAATTTCATGCCTAGTGGTTGTTATTCTGGCTTTATTTTAGCTCATTTGGTGTTTTTTAGCTAATTTGAAGTGTTTCGCCAAGTTTGATTGATTTCCGGCAATTTTAGAGCTTTTTAGTTTGATTTTATCATTAGCGGTTGTTATGCTCGGTTTTGGTGTGTTTTGTAATTTNCTTTAGTTTGTTTTTTATCATCTGCGGTTGTTATGCTCGATTTTGGTGTGTTTTGTAACTTCAGGCACGGAAACCGAGGCTCGGAACGAAGCCGGAAAGCTTGGACGGGATAAGAATGAAGGTGCATGAAAGTGCGTGCCAAAAAAGTTAAGTAAACAAGCATTTTGAAGAAATAAGAAGAAAAGAAAAGAAAACAAGCTTCTGAGCATCTTATGCGGCCACATAAAAGTCTTATGCGCCCGCATTTAAGGAGGATTTCAGCTGAGAAGGCTTTCTGGGAGGTTGATGCGGGCGCATAAATCTCCTATGCGCCCGCATCAGCCGATTTTCCGGAAATTTTATTCTTCTTTTATTTTCTTCGTAGTTAGGCTTTGTAAGCCCAACTTTGGGTACAATAGGCACGACTTTCTAGGCAAAATAACTTATGCTTTTCATAATTTAGAATTACTCCCTTAGGTATTATTATTAAACACTTTTTTTCTCTCAAATTAATTTGGGAATTAGGGTTTTTGTTCTTGACAATAAATTTCAATTCAATTCAAGTCTTCAATTTGTTCTTCAATTTGGTAATCCTTTTACTTTTGTTCTTTATTTTAGTTTAATTTATGCTTTTTAGTCTCTTTAGTCTAATTAATTTAGTTAATTGTTGATGTTGATTAGTTTATTGGTCAATTATTTCATGAATTCAACTATGGATTTTACAATTATTCTTGCTTTAATTTTCATAACCATGAGTGAGTAGTCGATTTTCTAGGGTTAGGGAAACCTTGATTAATTAATGGACTAACTAAATTAGGCTGTTTCAATTCCACAATTAGTAGTTAATTTCCTATTATTGGGTTTTTCGTTTACAATTGAATTGTGCGCAGATTTAGTTGTAATTTTGGTAATTGTTGAATTTGATGCCGAGAGGTAAAAATAACACAATAAGACCACTGAATAATAGGCGGAATTAGTCTAGGCATGAGCGAGAGCCGCTAGATGAGTTTCGAGGGAGTCTAGATTCGAAAGAATTAGTGAGCCCTAATTTGACGATAATTGTGAGATTGAACGTCTTTGTTAGTGAATCCATTAGTTTTTCTTGGTGACCCGAATGACCCTAGGCTTAATTTATTGGTTTTAATCTTCGTCATTTCCCGTAATTAATTAGTAATTAATTAGTAGTCATTTAGTTAGACAACATTTCTCAACCAAGGCCCTTTGTTCGGTTTAAGCTTTTTAGAACTAATAGGGTTCAATTGCTTCCCTGAGGATTCGATCCTTACTTCCCTAGCTACATTAGTTAGTGTCGTTTGGTTTATTTTTGATAGGTGTGCGATAGCCTCATCATACCACTGCTGCTGGGTTTGATGCTACTTCCTCTGATATTAACGAAAAAATTGAAAAATATGGAAAACCTAATAAACTAGCTAGTTAGAGGACAACTTCTTATGAAAATGAATGATATTCTTTTTGATTTATTTGTTACTAACAATTCGGCCAAATCTATTTGGGAGACTTTGGAGAAGAAATATGGTTCTGATAATGCAGGAATGAAGAAGTATGTTACTGAAAATGGCTACAATTCAAGATTATAGATGACAAGCCAATCATGGAGCTAGTCCATGAGTACGATAACTTAGTTGCTGATATTTTGGCCGAAAACATGAAGATGTGTGAAGTTTTGCAAGCCAATGTTCTCATTGAGAAGTTACCCGATTCTTGGTCCACCTACCGCAAACATCTCAAGCACAAGAAGAAAGATATGACCCTTGAGGAGTTAGTCAGCCATATATGAAGATTGAAGAAGCCAATCGCCTCAAGGACACAGCAACTGCCTCTTTTAATGAATTTTCTGTATAAGCTAATATTGTAGAATCTACTGTAACAAAAAATGAGAAAAATAATAAAAAAGTAAAGGGTCTAGTTAGGTTAAAAAGAGTCAGAATAAACAGCTTGGAGTGGAGTTTAAAAAACCAGTTTTCAAGAAAACCTCGAAGTATGTTAATTATGAAAATTCCGAAAAAACTGATAAACCTATGCCTAGTTGTTATGTCTATGGGAAAGCAGGTCACAAAGCATGGTAGTGCAACCACCGCAAGGATAAAAACATGAACCAAGCAAACCTTGATGAACATGGTGATGATGATGTTATTGCTGCGGTGGTGTCTGAAGTAAACCTGGTTGAAAACAAAGCTGAGTGGATTGTTGATACCGGCTCCACCAAACACTTTTATGGTGATAAGAAGCTGTTTACCGAGTTCAAAGAAGCTGGCCAAGGAGAGCAAGTGTTCATGGGAAATTCCAGCAATTCTAAAGTGCTCGGTAAAGGGAAAATTCTTCTTAAACTAAATTCTGGAAAATCTTTATCATTACAAAATGTTTTGTATGTCCCCTCCCTTCGTAGACACTTAATTTCCGGTGCTCCTCTTAACAAAGTTGGTGTAAAACTTGTTTTTGAGGGAGATAAGTTAGTTCTTTCGTAATGGGGAATTTGTGGGGAAAGGGTATTTTTCTGGTGGTTTATTTATTTTATTTTAGAGATTGTATCTGTTGTTGAGACTTTTAATAAGATTTCTACTTCTACCTACTTGCTTGAGTCCTTTGATCTTTGGCATGCTAGATTAGGACATGTTAACTATAGTTCCTTAAAACGTTTACCACACATGTCTCTAATTCCTAAACTACATGGAAATGGTCGTAACAAATGTGATATATGTGTTGAAGCTAAATATTCCAGGAAAACTTTTAAAGTTGTTGAAAATAGGAAAACAGATCATTTGGAATTAATCCACACAGACTTAGCTGATTTTAAAAACACTGAAAGTAGAGGTGGAAAGAGGTATTATATCACATTTGTTGATGATCACTCTAGATATACTAAATTGTATCTCTTGAGAACCAAAGATGAGGCAGAAAAAAATGTTTATAAACTATAAAGCAGAAGTGGAAAATCAGTTAGACCGTAAGATTAAAAGACTTAGGTCTGATAGAGGTGGTGAATATGGGACAACTTTTTTGAAAGAATTTTGTGAGAAAAATGGTATAATTCATGAAACTTTTGCCCCTTACACACCTCAACAAAATGGCATTGCTGAAAGGAAAAATCGGACTCTTAAAGAGATGATGAATGCAATGTTAATTAGTTCTAGTTTGTCTGATAACATGTGGGGGGAGGTTGTGCTTTCTGCTAATTATATGCTAAATAGAGTACCTCACAAAAAGTTAGATAAAACACCTTATGAAATGTGGAAAGATCATGGACCTAACCTTAATTACTTAAGATTGTGGGGGTGTTTGGCCAAAGTGTCTTTTCCTTCCTTTAAAAAGGAGACCATAGGTCCCAAAACATTTGATGCTGTTTTTGTTGGTTGCTGAAAATAGTGCTGCTTATAGGTTCATGTGCTTAAGTGACAAGTCTATGTGTGAATCTAGAGAAGCTGAGTTTTTTGAGCATATTTATCCTTTAAAGAAAAATGTTGTTTCTCATGATGTGTCTGCTTCTGTTCCTTCAACTTCTTCTGTGCCTTTACCTTTATCTAGTGTTAAAAATGAAGAAATTGTAGAACCTAGGAAGAGTAAGAGACGTAGAACAAAGAAGAACTTTGGATATGATTTTACCTTTTTAACTGTAATAGTTGACATAGATGAACTTGATGAACATGTTGTATGCTATCAAGTGTTTAATGATGAGCCTAAAACTTTTAAGGAGGCTATGAGTTCAGTTGATTCCACTTTTTGGAAAGAAGCAATTAATAGTGAAATAGAATCGATCATGTCTAATAACACTTGGGAACTTTGTGATTTACCCAAAGGTAGTAAAGCTCTTGGTTGTAAGTGGATTTTCAAACGAAAATACAGACCTAATGGATCAGTAGAGAGGCATAAAGCTCGGTTAGTTATACAAGGTTTTCATCAAAAATTTGGTGTAGATTTCTTTTATACTTAGTCACCTGTTATTAAGATCGGCAGTATATGTGCTTTAATTGCTTTAGCTTCTAGCTATAAATTGGCCATTCATCAAATGGAAGTTAAAACCGCTTTTCTTAATGGCGACTTAGAGGAGGAGATTTATATGAAACAACCTCCAGGTTTTGTGGTTCCAGGACAGGAACACAAAGTATGTAAGTTAAAGAAATCCTTGTATGGTTTAAAACAGGGTCGAAAACAATGGTTTGAGAAGTTTCATAAGACTATTCTTAGTTTTGGTTTTGTAGCTAATCGTGCTGATACTTGTGTGTATGCTAAAATGTTTGATTCTGATTGTGTAATTATCTTCTTATATGTGGATGATATGTTGATTTTTGGTACACACATTAGAGTAATTAATGAAACAAAAGATTTTCTATCCTCTCAGTTTGAAATGAAAGACTTAGGTGAAGCAGATGTGATTTTAGATGTGAAAGTCACTAAAATTGTAAATGGCTTCTCTTTGTCTCAATCACATTATGTAAAGAAAGTGTTGAAAAAATTTAACAGCTTTGATGTTGCATCTGTAAAAACTCCATACGACTCTAGCATTCATTTGAAAAGAAAATAATGGAAATAGTGTTTTTCAAATTGAATATGCTAAAATAATTGGGAGTTCAATGTTTCTCGTGAATTACACTCGCCCTGATATAGCTTATGCAGTGAGTAGACTTAGTCGCTACACCCATAACCCAAAAAAAGAGCATTGGAGTGCCCTTAGACGATTGTTAAGGTACCTTAAAGGTACTATGGATTGGGTTTGCATTTTATAGGATATCCATCTGTCTTAGAAAGATATTGTGACGCGAATTGGGTAGCTGACAATGATGAGGTAAGTTCCACTAGTGGTTTTGTGTTTACTTTATGTGGAGCAGCTATATCTTGGAAATCCGCAAAGCAGACTTGCATTGCTCGGTCCACTATGGAATCTGAGTTCATAACTTTGGACTTGGCAAGCCAAGAGGCTGAGTGGTTGAGAAACCTTTTAGCTGATATTCCTCTACGGGGGAAACCAGCTCCTCCTGTATCTCTACATTGTGACTCATAGGCTAAAATATGTGTTGCTAGAAACAGTGCGTATAACGGTAAAAAGAGACATATACGTGTTAGACATGAGTCTGTGAGAAACTTGATAATGAGTGAAGTACTCACTATGAAGTATGTAAGATCTTAGAGGAATTTAGCAGATCCATTGACAAAAGGACTAAATAGAAGGTTAGTTCCTGAAAAGTCAAGGGGAATGGGGCTTAAGCCCATTGGTAGTTGAGGAATTCATGGTGGATACCCGTCCTTGTTTATACAAGGGTTTTGTGGACTAATAAAGCCATGGAAAGACTCATTTGAGATGTACACCCCATTCCTATGACTTGTACATTTATAGGTTGAGCTTAGCTCTTAATGAATCTATAGCCCAAGTTTTGGGTGGTTCTGTGAGAAGGACTTGATAGATTCACGTTTGGTTGTGAGGATGAGCTTTTACGCTCTTAATGATTTCATAGCCCTTTGTATGGGTGGTCTATATTGAGATAGTCTTGATGGAATCACCTATGTCAGTGTGAAGGGTTAGCCTCCTTCTATGAAAGGCTTGGGCAGTCTTTCTAGAGCACTCATGAATGTCCCATGATCACTTGGCCATTATGTGTTGTTTTATCGCGGAATTTTTAAATTGTAAAGGTGAGATATGTGTTATGGGCTTCATTTCTTGGTCAAATTAGTTCCAGATTCGTTCACTTCTTTGATAAAAAAATTGCCTATCTTCACTATGTATCGGTTCAATCGTAAGACACCAATGCTTAAGTGTCAAACCTATTGTAATGATTAGAAAAATGTTTTTCCAAAATAATTTGTTTTCACTTTGCGTTATAGGGGATTGTTGGAAATGCAATGATCAAACCATCAATCTTTATGAAGTTGTTTTGTGGAAAAGAAAACAAGCATTTTATGAAAAGAACTTTGTCGTTTATAAAGGTGGGTTTTACTACTTATATTTGAATTAGTGGTATGGGCTAGAAAGGGGTCTCCCCAGGCGCGCGTCTGGTCCGGTTCATGTTCGTGACACGTGCGCGGTGTGGTGGGGTCCACTTTTTTGGGTCGTAACTGATGTTCCAGTTGTATGAGACTCATCAGTTACGCAAGCCCTTCCACATTCTTCTTCTAATTGTCGTTTTTATTAACATTCAAAACTGGTATTAATTATTTTGATTACAGTTTTATGGCCATTAATTTTTGTGCTGATTTTATTGATTCAGAAATAATTCTCCTTAATGGCCATTAACACCCTTGTCTTTTCAGTTCGTTTTCTGTAGGCTATAATTGTGTCTTCGATTCAGTGGAAGCACACAATTCCATAGCCATTCTCTTCTTCCTTCATTTTCTTTTCTGAGCAATTTTAAGAGTCCTAAACCTTCCTTACTTGAGTGACAATTCGGGAGGTAACCATGTAAAATCTTGGGGAGCAAACGCCAGTAGCCAATTGCACCACGGTCGAGCGAAATTTGCTTCGAAGACAGTGTTCCAACAAGTCACGGTTTTTCTTTATTTTCCACATTAAACTTTCGGCCTACATTTTTCCTTAATTAGTTTTACAGATTTATAATCCTACATGGACAACCACTGTTAGAAATATTTTACAATATATATATATGAATCAATTATTACAGGGGAGAATATTACTTCATTATATATCCGAAAATTGTTACTATATTATAATATAGTCATAAAGTAAAGAGATATAATATTACAATAACATATAATTAATGGACATATAATTACAATTTACATGCAATTCAGTCTAAAATAGGAGATCGATCATGAAAAACAATTGATTCAAGTATGCCACATCATGTAAAAAGCCACAAGAGGAGTTGTATACATGAGTACGTCATAGCGGTGTTAACTATACTAAAAGAGAAGCCACTCGCACCGCACTTGACAGGTGTCGTGATGTGGTCTTCTACCGCTCATTTTATTTAAATTTAACTACTTTACTTTTCCCGATCATAAATTAGTTTGAAAATTTCAAAAATTAAATTAATAAATTGCAATAATCTTTCTCTAAATATATATTTTACAATAATAGGCAAGTATGATACTTGCAGTTATACATCTCATAAAATTAATTACATGAGATTATTATAACCATAAAAACATTCCATAGAGAAAACGTATGGGAAAATGTATAGAAATCCATATAGCAAATAATGAGAAAATATGAACGCATGAGAAAAGGAAACATAAATATTGCCATGAGATTATTTTGCAATGTTAGGTAAATATATTAATGGTTTAATTTTTTGCCTATGTTACACATGATGTTAAATTATCTAAATATAAAAATTATACTGCAAACCTCCTATATAAAAATCACATGTATGAAAAAATATATAGAAAGCTAGCCATATAGAAAATAGAAAATTGCATGATCGATAAAATATGAACGCAAGAAATGGAATATGTAAAATACCATGATATTATTCTGCAATGTTAGGATATATATGAATGTTTTGTTTTCATCTATGTTACACATGAGATTAAACTATCTTACTACCTATATATATTAAAACAAAAGTCATTCGAGCATTACCTTAAAACGCAAATGCAAGGGTCACTATGTGGTTATAATTTGTTTACAAATACTATTATTTAAATAAATAAAAAATTCCAAAGTTCATACAAAACCATCTCAAAATAGAATAACATTCATTGATAATTTACATGAGGTCTTCTACAATGGTAATTCAGAATTATTTTTAAAGTAACAGTGATGGTTTTTGTTTTCGTGATTTTTTACAAAGCATTTTTTGGTAAGAATGAAGACTCAAATACAAATGCCATAATACAACAACGTAATATACAAATATATTAAATAGTGGCTTTTATAGCTCAATAACAGGAATTACAATCTTAGAGAGAGAAATTCTTTCTATTACATAAGTTTTGTAGGAATTCTTGGATGTCCCCCGTGACCTACAAAGTGGCCTATTGATAGGTTGAACAAGGCTATCGCACATCTCTCAAAAATACCGAACAACTCTAACTAATATAGCTAGAGAAGTAAGGATTGAATCCTCAGGGAAGCGATTAAACTCTATTAGTTCTAAAAAGTCTAAATTGTGTAAGGGGCCTTTGTCGAAAGTTCTGATAAAACTACCAAAACTAAGAAAACAATAACTAAAACTAAGGAAATAACGAGAAATTGACGAATTAAACTCTTATAATAAGCACCTAAGGCGGTTGGTTCACTATGATCAATCAACAAATTCATAAAAAGCTCATTAATCAATTCATTGACATTCATTGAACTAGGGCTCACTAATTCTCTCGAACTTAGACTCCCTCAAAACTCCTTTAGCGGCTCTCGCTCACATAAATTCGTTTTGCCTATTATTCAGTGGTCTAATTGTGGTAACCTTACCTCTCGGCCTCGATTTTGACAATTACCTAACTCACAACTAAACCTGCCACAATTTAATTGCAATCAATAGAAATCAATAATAGGAATTCAACTAATAATCAAGAATTTATTAACGAACATAAAATAAATTCACAACATGATCATAGATATCCTAGTCCTAGAGAAAAAGACTACTCACTCATGATTAAAGGAAATAAAACAAAAACAAATTCGATTAACAAAGTCATGAACATGAATTAACTAAAACTAGAATTAAAACTAAATTAATTACTAATAAAACTAGATTAAGAACTAAATTAACAAAACTAATTAAACTAAACTAAAAACTAACAAACTAAAAACATTCATAAACTAAAGAGAATTGAAAAGCAAAAGGAAAGGAATTACCAAAAGAACGATTGAATTGCATAAATTGAAGTCGAATCGTCAAGAACAAACTAATTGCTTCTAAAATTCTAGAGAGAGAAGTGTTTTAGGATTCTAATCTATTATTATCCTCTAAAACTAGTTAGGGTAGTGCGCCATACACATAGGGTATTTATAGGATTTAAATTTTAATTATAATAAAGCCCACGAGCAAAAACCGCGAAAGAAAGCTGGATGGAACGCCACACGTGCTAGTTGCGCCCGCGGGGAACAAAAAGCGTTCCTTACCTGCGCCCCCGCAAATCTTCTATTTTGTGACTTCTTGAACTTCTGATCTATGTTGCGAACGCATAGATCATTAATGCTTCTGAAGGCTGCGCTCGCATGAGCTTCTTGCGACTAAATTTTAACGATCTTTCTTATTTCTTTGCTCGATTCCTTCAAATCTTATTTGTAGCTTCTCGTAACTTGGCACGCATCCCGAGACAAGTACATTTTGAATCGTTTCAGCTTCTAATGACTTCAAAACTTCCCATTACACTCCTATAACATATAAAACAAAACCAAAAACCACGCGTAATAACCGAGGAAGCATAAAATAATCGTTAAAAGCTCTAAAAGTCTACTAAAGACGCCAAAATCGTTCCAAAACATAACTTAACATCGAAAGACGATATTTAATCAAAACAAAGCCACGATCTTAACTATTTAGCACAAGAATCAACCAAAAATGAGGGAAAAACACAACATAAAACACGTACATCAAATTCCCCCAAACCGAACCTTTGCTCGTCCCGAGCAAACACAACGAAATTGACTACACCCTATAAAACAAGATAAGCATTATAAGCATTATAAAATGATATCTTTTTTCTTTTGTTGTTTCCAAACATCCCATTCTTTTCCAAATAGAGGTGTTGGGATCAACACCTTAAAAAGGCTATCATCCATTATTTTTTCGATGAATGGTATCTTTTTTGTTTTGTTGTCTGCAAACATCCCATTCTCTCTCGAATAGGGCTGTTAAGATCAACATCTTAGAAAGGCTATCATTCATCGAGGAATGGTATCCTTTTCTTTTTTTATTTTTTATTTCCTTTTTTTTTTTTGCAAACATCCCATTCTCTCCCGAATGGGGGTGTTGGATCAACACCTTAAAATTGCTACTATCCATTATTTTTTCGATGAATGGTATCTTTTTTCTTTTGTTGTTTGCAAAAATTCCATTCTATCTCGAATGGGGGTGTTGGGATCAACACCTTATAGGCTACCATCCATTATTTTTCCGATGAATGGTAACTTTTTTGTTTTGTTGTTTGCAAACATCTCATTCCCTCCCGAATGGGGGTGTTGGGATCAACACCTTAAAAAGGATACCATCCATCGATGAATGGTATATATATTTTTTTTTCAAATATCCCAATCCTCCTTAATGAAGGTGTTGGGATTAACACCTTAAAAAGGCTACCATCCATTATTTTTTCGATGAATGGTATCTTTTTTGTTTTGTTGTTTGCAAACATCCAATTCTCTCTCGAATAGGGGTGGGATTAACACCTTAAAAGGCTGCCATCCATCGATGAATGGTATCGTTTTTTCTCCTTTTTTTTTTTTGCAAACATCCCATTCTCTCCCGAATAGGGGTGTTGGGATCAACACCTTAAAAAGGCTACCATCCATTATTTTTTCGATAAATGGTATCTTTCTTCTTTTGTCGTTTGCAAACATCCCATTCTCTCCCGAACGGGGGTGTTGGGATCAACACCTTATAAAGGCTACCATCCATTATTTTTTCGATGAATGGTATTTTTTTTTTCAATAAACATCTTTTCATTTATCCATTCATAGTTCCTACTTTCATGCTTATCATTTTCATTATTTCATGATATTTGCCCCTAAAATGGGTAAGTGTTTTATGTTTTAAAGCTGATAATGAGTCTAGTTTACAAAAGTAGTTGATTGACTCGGGATGTAGTAAGCTTGACAGGCTTATTACACACCGTGTCAATCAATTACTACCGTATTTGTCACTAAACTATGGCCCATTGTCAGGTGTAAATTGGTCTTGTTCTTGTCGTCCCTAGTAGGTACATTTGACCATTTTGAAGTAATATTCATAACATGTAAGGTTACAACTTTGTTTTCTCAAACTTTGCTACCTGAATGGTGTTTTGGCACTTAACAAGGTCTTAGCGATGAGTTTTTAATATTGCTACATGAATGGTGGTTTGACACCAAACATGGTCTAAGCAATGAAATTCACTTTTGCTACCTGAACCATATTTTGACACCGAACAGGGTCTAAGCAATGAATTTCACATTTGCTACCTGGTCAGTATTTTGTCACAAAATAGGGTCTAAGCAATGAATTTCACTTTTGTTAAGCTCTAAGCACTGAATTTCACTTTTGCTACTTGAACGGTATTTTAACGCCGAACAAGGTCTAAGCACTGAATTTCACCTTTGCTACCTAGACGGTATTTTGACACCGAACAAGGTTTAAGCACTAAATTTCACTTTCGCTACCTGGACAGTATTTTGACACCGAATAGGGTCTAAACAATGAATTGTCCCTAACTGGTCACTAAACACCATTTAAGAACTTATATAAGCTAACTACCAACCGGCCCAACCTGGCTAGCAAGATTTAAGCTAACTTTGGAACGAGAAGGCATGGGTGGCCAATCTCTTCTACTATAACAAAGTTTGGAGTCTTTTAGATGAGCTCTGTCTCTTCTCTCTTTATTATGATTAGGAGAATGTTTATTTCGTCTAAGCTGCTCTCTATGAGTGACTTTATTTGGACACGAGATCATTATGGACACTTTGTCTATCCTCAACTTTCATCTAAGCTACTCTATTTGAGTGGCTTTTTATTGGACATGAGATCATTATGGACACTTTGTCTATCCTCAAATTTCATCTTAGCTACTCTATTTAAGTGGCTTTTTATTGGACATGGGATCATTATGGACACTTTGTCTATCTTCAACTTTGAACTAAGCTACTTTATTTGAGTGGCTTTTTATAACATAAATTAATACAAAATATAATGCACACAAAGATTTAGCCAAGTAAACGAGATTATTCTATCAATGTATAACAAGATTATGACTTACTATGCTTTTCTTGTTGCATAAATGCCTAGTTGATATTCAACATATAGGACTTTTTAATAATAAAACTTAAAAGAGAAACATTTCAAAAGTTTCTTTCAATATACGACTTACCAAGGGTGGTAGAGTGAACCAATGCTCATTTAGTCAGATGAATGCTTCCTTTTATGATCTTCATCCTTAAATTGCTCCTAGTTGAATCCTATGCTCTTTGAACACACTCATGTACCTTATAGCTATTACTTCTGATTTGTTTCAACTTTGCTCTTTTCCCCAATTTGTTTACCTTTTATTTCACCCAATGATTGAGATCAATAGGGTAGTTTATCTGTTGTTCGAAGATCACTATTAATTGTCCTGAATACTAGGAAACCGGATGGGTAGTGTTGATATTGTCCCAATCTTTCGCTCAAATGGGCACAAATGGAAACTCATAATCTATTTCTTGTCCCAAACCATCACTTGAGATATGCCCCTAAGGTATACTTAGTACCCCTAGTGGTTGGAAATGAAGAGGCGAAATCTCCAAGGACAATAGTAATCGCTTCAATATCGGTCCTTTGATCATGCGCTCCCGCTTTAATTGCTTGTCTCTTATTCTAAACATGTATTCAAATACAATCATATCGTACTTCAGCATTCCCTTACTAGCTATCTTATTTAACAATCTTTTCAATTTTCTACACACACTAATGTCCCGCCCCACTTGTTTATGATGTAGTTACAAAACTTGAATTCTGAAGTTCATAGGTCCACCAATAGGTTGGAGGGCATCAAATTCGAAATAATCCTTAATTTTCATCTGAATGGAGTATGAATTTATACTTCATACTCTTTACCTCTTTTTACTTGGCTTGTCCTCCATCCTAGATATTGATTAATATTCTCCTCCTTTTCAACCTTGGTGGATGAATATATTTTAGTTGCACGAATGTAGGATTCCACTTGTCTGAAAATCTCGGGCAAAGAATAAATTACCTTTTTCACCACAACAACTTGACTACGGAGTAATGTTACCCCTTGATAAAGTTATCGAAGGCCACCCCTTTTAAGAGGTTAGGTATTTGGAGCATCTCCGAATCCATATATTCTATATATGACTTCGAGGTCTTATTTGGACCTTAAATATTGTTTTACAAACGCATACTCGTTTTCCTTCCCTGCTAATTAGCCATGAAATGATGGGAGGATAGCATACTCAACTCAGTGAAATCATGTATGCTTCGCTAAGTATGATGTTGAACCATCATTCTACTTCTCCCTTGAGAATAAAAAGGAAATTATATTTGCACCATTCAGCGACATCAACCAATTGTAAGTACATCAAATGCTCAAATGATTAACGAGATCACTTGTTCCATCATAGGGGTCTATGTCAAGTTCTCTAACCTTTCTACCTTTTATAATGATTAGATTGGATAAGAAGAATGGAAATAATTGCCCCATGTTCCTGATCATTCATTCATTTAACTAGAGGAAGATCACTCTCATGCATGAGGTTGGAGAGGTGATTCCTAATTCAGTATCCTTCTTTCTTGATCCTTATTCCTTTTATTTTGTTCGGTGGGAATCTGAGTGGCCATATGTTGGTGTTTCATCCTATGTCAATGATTGTCATTTTCAGGCTTGATGGATGGATCTATCATCGGTGAGGTGGATTGATTAGTTTTCACCAAGGTGTATCCTGTGTATGCTTATTCTCCACACCTCCATCCTTGGCTTCCTAGTTAAGCCCATTTGCTCTCAAACAATCTCTAGATAGCATCAAAGTAGGCTCGACACACTTCCCTTCTTAGCTTGAGTGGAATTTTAAGCTGGCGAGTATTTCTTCCATTTAATCCTTGAACCTCTGTATGGAATCTTCCTATTGAGGGTCTTTACCCCCGCCTTCATGACATTCTCCTTGGTGACTGGGTTGAATACCTCAACAATCCAGTTATTTGGGTAATCGACATGAAGGTAAGAGTGCCCTGGTTGAGAGAATGACCAGACGATTAACATTCCTTTCTAGAAGCTTTCTCTTATCTAATATGTCTCTCCTTCTTGGGAGAAAATTAAATCACCCAATTCTACTAGAGGACCATCTAGTTGTAGAGTGAATTTGTTACTAAACTAAGGTTGTGTTGCCATTGTATAGTATCCTTTCCCCTCAGACGGCGCCAATGTTTTCGTGATTTTTTACAAAGCATTTTTGGGTAAGAATGAGGACTCAAATACAAATGCCACAACACAACAATGTAATATACAGATATATAAACTTAAATAGTGGCTTTTCTAGCTCATTAACAGGAATTACAATCCTAGAGAGAGAGAGAGATTCTTTCTATTACATAAGTTTTGTAGGAATTCTTTGATGACCCCCATGACCTACAAAGTGGCCTATTTATAGGCTCTAGGAACTAGGGCTTCCTTGGTTAATTTACTACCTAAGTTTGTGACAAGTGTCGTTATTGTATAAAATTTCATGGTTTATGGGCCTTACTTAATGGTCTTACCCTTCTTGCTAATTCCAATTATTTGAACTAATAGTTGATTGCCACATTTCAGCCTATTGCTTTATCTTTTATTTGTTTTTTGTCACACCATTATTGGTCCACGTGACAGCTGTTGTAGGAGGGTAAAAATACACACAACAATTTTGATAATTTTAGGAAAAGTTATAATTATGTCATATATAGCAAAATTTTAACTATTGCACGAGATTTAATAAGTTAAAATTTAAACATATCACAGGAGATCACAATAGTAGTTTTGCAAATTATTCAAATAAAAAATACAAATAATAATTTCATAATTTTTTTATTTCACTTTTTTTATATATTAACTCAAAAAAGAGTTTTTTATTAGTAAACTTTTAAGCCATACATACTTTAATAAATCTCAAACTATGTATATATACTATTAAAAAAATAAATCATACTACGCATTATATTTTAAGTTTTTATATATGGAAATATTGATTTCCTAATATATTTTGGAAAGGCTATTGTGCTCTTTTCTAACTTATATCCATATAAAAACGCATAATCACGCATTCATGCTTCACCATTCATCATCTTTCAGACATTTTCCTAAACAAACAAATAAGACAAGGGTTTAGTTGATCCTAATCATAGTAATACTCAAGCAATAACAATGGAATTTATAAAATTGGTAAAGTTGCAGGTTGAAGTAATATCTTTTGTGGTTGAGCACGTATCCTTAAACAAACACGTTCACCGCCACGCTGATGACCGCTTTAAAGTGATGTTATATTATCAAGATAAACTGACTCTTAACAACAATAAATGGATATGGAGTTTCACAATGGAGAAAGAAAGTGATCTTAGTGACATACATGCAAATGTAATAATAAAATTAGACGAATTAGATGCATATACTCGTGCATATCTTTGTGTCTTTGATGTGGTGGTGAATAGTTGTGAAATACTTCTTAAAGAAGTTCAAGACTTGGGTCGCAAGTCTCTTGCAATGATAGTCAAGATCGTGGTGGAGGATAAAGAAACAATGGAGGATGATCCTGTCGACGTGTTCGAAGAGGAGTATGAGGAAGAAGAAGAACCCATGATGTTGGAGGAGGGGGAGGAGTTTGAGGAGGAACCAATGATTTTCAAGTTGGAGGAAGAAGAGGATGAATTGAAGCTTATGGAGGACGAGGAACTTATGATATTGATAGCTGAGGAGGAATCCATGACGGTGACAGACGAAGAGAGGGTGAGTTATCCTGAAGCAAAGAATTTTTTATGGAGTCATAGCGGTGATAAGTTTATTACAAGAGGATTTACATAGCTAGGGAGTTATAAGGGAGAGGAAAGTTATGAGGATATAATGGACATCCACTGTTATGAATATTTTACAATATATATACAATAAATTATTACAGGGGAGAATATTATCTCATTATAATATATTCATAAAGTAAAGAGATATAATATTACAATAACATATAATTAGTGGACATATAATTACAATTTACATGCAATTCAGTCTAAAATAGGAGATCGATCATGACAAACAATTGATTCAAGTATGCCACATTATGTAAAAGGCCACTAGAGGAGTTGTATTCATGAGTATCTTGTACGTAACTCCCTAGTTTTTGAAACTAGGGAGTTTTTTTGTAGGAGTTATATACATGAGTACTCATGTATACAAGGTACAAGAATGAGAAAAGCTACAAAAGGAGCTACATAGCTAGGGAGTTACAAATGCGAGGAAAGTTATGAGGATATAATGGACAACCATCATTATCAATACTTTACAATATATACATATCAATTATACTTACTTTGATTTGTAATTTTTATAAAAAAACATTTAAGAAAAATTTTCATTATAAAAAAGGGTCAAGTTAGATATTACATAAATTTAAGAAATCTAGATATCCTACAAAAATTATTTTCTATGTTCAAATTGCATGCTTTGAAGATATATTTACAAGAATTCTATTATAATATTTCATTATTTTAGGAAGGTGATATACAAGCTTTATGTTGTGTTTTCCTCTTGTTTTCGATCGATTTTTATGCTTAATAGTTGAGTTTGTGGCTTTGTTTTGATAAAATGTCGTTCCTCGGTGTCAAGTTATGTTTTGGAGCAGTTTTAGTGGTTTTAGTTGATTTCTATAGCTTTTTGTGTTTATTATATGCTTCCCTGATTATTACGCGCGGTTTTCAGTTTGTTTTATATGTTACAGGACCGTAATAGGGAGTTATGAAGTCACTAGAAGCTAAAATGAATAAAATGTGCTTGCCTCGAGATGTGTGCCAAGTTAAGAGAAGCTACGAACGAGATTCGAAGGAATCGAGCGAAGAATTCATAAAGATCGTCAAAATATCATTCCACATAATCCATGCGGGCGCAGCGCCTAATTACTACTTCCTCTATGCGCCAGCAACGTAAAACAGGCCTTGGAAAACTCACTGCAGAAGACCCCTGCGAGCGCAGGGAAGAAATCTAGTTTGAAGGCTGTGGGCACAGGTCGTTCGGTTTTTCTCCGCAGTTTTAGTTCGTGGGTTTTATTTAATTAAAACTTAATTAGTATAAATAGGGGATGTTATGTGAGCACGACTCTGACTAGTTGTTTTAGCAATTTTTAGAATTAGAAATCCTAAAACTCTCTCTCTCTCTCTCTAGAATTTTAGAATTAATTAGTTTGTTACGTTCTTCAAGAACCGATTTCAATTAATGCAATTCAATTCTTTCTTTGGTAATTTCTTTTCTTTTACTTTTCAATTCTTTTTAATTTATGATTCTTGTTTAGTTTTGTTAGTTTTTAGTTTAATTTATTTAGTTTATTTAGTTTAGTTAATAAGTTTAATTTATTAGTAATTAATTTAGTTTAAATTCTTATTTTAGTTAATTTCATGTTCATGGCTTTGTTTATTGAATTTGTTTTAGTTTTAGTTTTCAAAGTTATGTGTGATTAGTCTTTTTTCTACGGCTAGGGAATCTATAACCATGTTATAAATTTGTTTTATGTTCATTAATTAGTTCTTAATTATTAGTTGAATTCCTATTATCAATTTTTATAGATTGGAATTAAATTGTGGACAAATTTAGTTGTGAGTTAGGTAATTGTTGAAATCGAGGATGAGAGGTAATATTACCGCAATAAGACTACTGAATAATAGGCAAAACGAATTTATGCGAGCGAGAGCCAGTAAAGGAGTTTTGAGGGAGTCTAAGTTCGAGTGAATTAGTGAGCCCTAGTTCAATGAACGTTAATGAAGTGATTAATGAATGTTCTAAAAGTTTGTTGATTATTCATAGTGAACCAACCGCCTTAGGTTTCCATCATTAGAGTTCAATTCGTCATTTTTCCCGTTATTTTCCTTAGCTTTAGTTATAGTTTTCTTAGTTTTTAGTAGTCTTAATTGAACTTTCCACAAAGGTCCCTTACACAGTTTAGACTTTTTAGAACTAATAGAGTTCAATCGCTTCCCTGTGGATTCGATCCGTACTTCCCTAACTATATTAGTTAGTGTTGTTTATTTTATTTTTGAAAGGTGTGCGATAGCCTTGTTCAGAAGGTAAATATTTTGTATGAAGTAGAAGATCTTTTAGTATAGTTACTAGTTTAGTTCCCGTTATTTGGGACTTGCACTGATTAGGGTTTATCTATTTATTTTTTAATAGTAAACAAATATAATTATACGAATATATAAAGATTTGTTCATTGATTCATTTTTCTTATATAAATTAGTTATGTAGTAGTATATTAATATCAAATTCTCTCCGTTACCGTGCAATCACCATCATAATCAACCATAATTCATTCACACTAATCGATACTTCCTCCGTTTCAATTTATTCTTTACGTTCTAACTAACTGAAGTTTCCAACTTTTTACCTATAATAGTTTCCAACTTTTTACCTGAAATAGTTTCCAAGTTTCCGCTGGCTTGACATTATTATTATTATTATTATTATTATTATTATTATTATTATTATTATTATTATTATTATTATTATTATTATTATTATTATTATTATTATTATTAT
>PYUH01000299.1:268341-345167 GCA_016808085.1 Suaeda aralocaspica | reverse complement strand
TTATTATTATTATTATTATTATTATTATTATTATTATTATTATTATTATTATTATTATTATTATTATTATTATTATTATTATTATTATTATTTGTATATTTACATTGTTGTTCGATAGATTTGCACTCATTGAAGTTTATGGGAGGATTTACCACGTCTTCAAAAGGAGACTTCAACAATGTACGGGTGATTAGCATGGGAAAGTATAGAGGATTTCAAGTGATAATTGATGGTAAAATTTTCAAAACTCATCATACTTTTATACCTTTTGATTTCTAATTTTCATTTTACATTTCAGTTTTTGTTTGTTTTTTAAAGTCATATGATAATATTTATAATTATAAAAGAATTGTTTAGGAAAAATTGTCAAAACAAAAAAACACACCCTTGGTTGATGCACTAAAAAAAAAAATTTCACCTCGACTATTTTTTACTTATTTTCATCAAAAGTAAGTTCACTTCAGCAAAAGTAAGTTGTGTTCAGCAAAAATAAGTTTCAATCCTTAATAAATTGTTTATGATTTCAGCAAAATTAAGTTTAGTTCAGTAAAAATAAGTTCACATAAGCAAATATAAGTTCAGATAAGCAAAAATAAGTTGACGAGAACAGAGCCTTAATTCTATAAGAAACCCACCTAATACCCCCATCTTCCATTCTTCTCAAAACAAACCCTATGACCTGCAACCTATTATACAAATAAACCAATGATTTGATTCTGTTTGAAGATTTGGTTCGCAATTCCCTAAATGCTAGTTTTCCTTTCCTCCATCTTTCTCCCTTCTCCTCCCATCACCTTCAACCCTGCTATCAATCTATCACCCTCCACCTACCTCACACCACCACCTCCACCACCACCACTACCACTCGAACCCACCAGCACCCAAACGAACCCACCCTTTAAACCCCCCACCACCACCAGAACACACCATCACCACTAATCCTCCATCATCCTCTTCATTCGAACTCCCATTCCTTCACTAAATTAAACCCCTCAAACCCCTTAATTTAAATAAAACTCAAATTAGAAAAATAAATTAATTAATAAAGTTTGTGGAGTTGTGGTGAAAGAGGAGATATGCCAATGGGGTCGTGGTGGTTTAGGGGTGGTTTCGTGAGGGGGAGGGTGTTTTTCGTGGTGGAAGGATTCGGTTTTTGTTAGGGATTTGGGTGGTTTGGTTGTGGGTAGGGTGGTTTTGTGACTTGTGATGGGGTTTGGGTGGTTTGGTGGTGAGTGGGGTGGTTTCGTGAGAGGGTGTTGGTTGGTGGGTGAATGCCAACAGCGATAGGCCGTGGGTGAACATCGATAGTGGTGGTCGTGGGTGAATGGCGATAATGATGGTCGTGGGTGAATGATGACAGTGGTGATGGTAGCAAGGGTGTTGGTTTTTTAAAATTTTAATTTCATTTTATTTTAATTTTACTTTTTAAATAATTTGCTCATAAACCCTAGTAACATGTAATTAACCTATAGTAGTAGGTAATTTTTGATACGGGTCTAATTGGGTCTAAAAATGGAAAATTAAAAGTTAGGTTTTTCATTAGGTGACCATTCAGAATTGTATGGTGAATAAGGGTAGTTATTTGGGGAGTTAAATGGTACAAGGTTTTTTTTGTATGCTTTTTTTTTCTTTTTATATTTTTAAGTCTAAAAAGTTAATTAAATAAAGATGGGTATTTTGTTCGAGTAAAATTTATCAACCAAAAACCTCTCTTCTATTTGTATATAACATAGGTACATAACATAAATATTACTTCATTTATCAAGTAAATTAGAAGTTAGTTTTGTTTATTTTCACAATAATAGAATATAAATGCATATTACTATCGTAATTGTTGTGGAATTTGGTGGGACTCGCAAATATCACTCAAAACTCATAAGGTTTTCAATCAACTCTTCAAAACCATCCAACCTGGCAACTGGCAATCTTATGCGCCACACCACAATGGTTGTTTGTAATTTTGAAAAACACAACAAACTAAACAAAACATTTTCATAAACAATTCTAACAACTCAATTAACAAGTAACCTAAAATACCCTTTAAGTTTATCCAAAAAACAAAAGAATATCTTGTTGCCCAATTTCTTGAAAACTTTGCCAAAAACACTCGCCTATGTTGCACGTTTTTGTGTGTTTTCTTGATTTGTGCTTCAAACATCAAGAAACCTATCAAGAACGTATCTTTTAATCAAGAAACCTGCAAGAATGTATTTCCCTTGACCTTTAGATAGAATTTGATGGGTAATAGACTACTATGACTCAAAGCAATGAGAAAAACCCTATCAAGTAAAGTGAGAGAAAACTCATAGGAAAAACCAACTTATTCCCTTATTCCACCATTCTTTCCATATGGGACGAATTTCTTACGGGTGATGATTACCACTATCACATGAATATGGACTCTCTCATTTCATCATTGTCATTCATGCTCAACTTATTTTAGTATCAAACCTAATTGGATTACTCATTAGATTAATAGGCTCGTCAACTGATTTATCACTCAAATTCACATCATCATAGTAAGAGGAAAGATCCCCTATGTTGAATGTAGTAGTCACGCTCCCATATTCACTAGGCAAATCAATCTTGTATGCATTATCACCATAAGCTTCAAGCACTTCGAAGTGACTAGTTGCTAGAGGCATCAACTTCATTTCTGGAACAAGCTGCCAATTCACATGAATATCATTTGTTGTTGAAGACAAGCTGCTAATCAATCTTCGAGGTTTTTCATGTCATCATTTAGAGGATGATGAGAAGTGCTAACTTAAACCCAAAGCTTCTTACACAAACACTTCCAAAAGTGACTTAGGAATTTCGAATCCCTATTACACAACACACTCCTAGGGGTACCTTGTAGCATAACAGTCTCCTTGAAATACAAGTCTGTAACATGTTAAGAATCATCATTAGTCTTATGCATTGCTCTAAAGTGTGCCATTTTCGAGAATATATCAACGACTACCATGATTGAATCTCTTCCCCTTTGTGTTCTAGGCAAACCAATAATGAAATCCATACTCATACTTAGGGCTAGGCACCGGTCACCGGGTTGGGATCGGGTGGACCGGAAACTCAGAATGTGACTTTTATTTGGATCGAAGACCGGGCTTGTTAATTTAAAATGATTGTTTTTTATTATAAAGATGCAAATTGGACCTGGTGGACTTGTTTTGTGGACCTTGGACCTGTAAACCCAAATTCAACTTTAAAGCTCATATCTAACCTCAACAATTGTCCAAATCAACATAATGACTTTAATACATGATAACCTAGGTTGCACAAAAAGGAATACTGTTACGAGTATGGGTATGGATAAAAAACGAGTACAAGAAGACGTCATTGAAAAAATTGAGGATACGGGTACGTGAAAGAAATAATAAGAGAATATACAAATTTCTATATAATTTTAATAGAATGTCAAGGTAAATATCAAATTTGGTGATAATAATATGATTATTAACTATAAATGGTATTCAAAACTTAAAAGGGATAAACGATTAACGCGAGAAAATAACTCACATATTATGGGGTACCCAAGTAAGCTTAATCAGTTGTGTCAATTTGGGTACGTTTGTCCAACGTGTGTCGGTGTCGGACACGGGGTATGGCAGTTTTTAGGAGTGTTCGTGCTTCCTAGATGATAGCAATTAGCAAATATTAACCTTCAAATCATTTTAAACTACAAATGATCTATGGTTTACAAATTGCAAGAGTCCAAATCACTTTAAGTTTACAAAAGTCCATCAAATACATTAATGATTTTGCTTTGCACTCCATCGACCTTTGAAAATCAAATGAATGAGTCAACATACACAACATCTTCACCTTCACCCATAAATGTACCTTGAAATTCTATTAAAATGGAGGTAGAGAAAAATATAAACATAGTGAACACAATTAAAGAAAAACAATTCATGAAATACACACTTTTCTCAATTTCTTTATTTCTTGCAAATTTTCCTCCATATCAATTCCCTTCATTCCCTTAACTCGAAGCCAATCATTTGAACAAATGAGAGCTCGTGTTGTCTTTTATTGAAAAAATAAAGAACTAATATAGATCAAAAAGTAAAAGAAGTAAAATAATGAACTTTAAACTAGAAAGAATGAACAAATGCATTACCTTAGGAATTAGTGAACTCCTAAATTGATCAAGATGACGACCGCCCGCACTAAAAGTGGATTCCAAAGCAACCGTAGAAAATGGAATAGCTAAGATGTCTTGAGCCATTCGTGAGACAATAGGATATTGATTTCCATTTCTACTCCACCAAGTCAAGACTCCGTCCTAACATTTCCACTTGTACCTTTCAACCTCTTAGCTCTATCCCTTACATTTCTTACATAAAATATAGGAAAATCTTTCATACAAAATATGTAAAAAAAAAACCTATTAGCCATGTAAGAAGTCGTAGGCTTGTGTAATGAACTGAGATTTATGGGCGAAATATGTAAAATCACTAATAAAATCAATTGATTGAATGGAGATGATTGCATTAAGTGAGTAGCTTCGGTTATATCATAAGCATGGGTTTAGGCCATGAATCTCAAAAGGGGAGCTTGAGGCTACAATGTGTTTTGACAATTTCTAGATAATCTTACTCACAAGCATCTCTTTGACTATAGTTCAAACCAAAAGCTAAAACAGGAAATTAAGAAAGATAAGTAGAAAAAGGTTGTTGCCATTTAAGTGATTCATCGATGCATTTATCTTCACCCTCTTCAAGGGCCTTGTCTTCATTCTCTTGATTTGGGACTTGCACTGATTAGGTAAGTTGAATCTTTCTTCTTGTGAGCATACACTGAAGTTCCACCTTGCCCTCGAGGTGGAAGGATGAAAATCGTTGCGCGATCGTGAAGTTGTCTTCCCATGTAGCTTCGAATTCTGATAGTCCCTTCGTGCGAATCAAAACTTCATAAGCATTTAGGCCTTGGCGTGGATTAGGATGAACATCTAAGATCTATTCCGGGGACCAGCGTCTCCAACTCGTAAGTTAATTGGGGTGGAATGGTGGCGCTGATTGGAACGCCTCCTACCGCCCTCTTAAGCTGCGACACATGAAAGGAAGACTAGGTGTATCCGGGTAGAGGGAGGTAGATCCAATTTGTAAGCCACCTTCCCGATCTTCTAGATAATACTGTAGAATCGAGCATCAAGCTTTTCATTCGGTCTTGTGGTGAGTGATTTCTTTTGATATGGTTGGAGCTTAAGGTATACTTCTTCCCCTAGAACAAAAGCCCCACATACTTCTTCATTAATTGTTGAGCGGGAACCAAATTGACCCGCAATTTGTCCAATATGAGATCCCTTTCCTGGATCCACTCTTTTAGAGAGTCAATTGGATCCATTCTTCTAGAGAGTCAATCGGAGTCTGGCCTTGACCAACCTTGAGCAACTTATTGGGGTCCCTCCCATAAATAATTTTTAATGGTGTCATCTTGGTGGTAGAATGAGGAGACGTGTTGTACGAGAACTTTGCCGAAGCCAACCACTGAGCCCACGAATTCGGTTTGTTGGTGATGAAGCAACGCAAATAGGTTTCCAAACCTTTAATCACGATCTTAATTTGCCCTTCAGTTTAGGGGTGATACGCCTTGCCTCATTCAATTGAGTGCCTTGAAATTGGAATAACTCACTCCAAAATATGCTCATGAACACCTTGTTCCGATCCAACACGATAGAGGCCAGAAATCCGTGTAAACAGATCACTTCTTGGATGAATTTGTCAGCCACCTTGCGAGCATCAAAGGGGTGTTTCAATCCCAAAAAATGACTATACTTCTTCACCACCGCGCTAATACTTAATGTGCTGAATAATATTTACAACAATTTTGTCTTAAACATAGACTACTTCACAATTACAGTTTTTGGGCCTTTCTTCCGGGGTGCCTTTACGGTTGCCCCTTTTGCCCTGCCCCAAATACGAGCCTGCCCAAAATAAAATAAATACATAGTAAGTGGAAAATTTAAGAAGTAACACTCACTGTAGTTTATTAAGAAAATAAGATAAATAGCGCCAAATAAAAATTACTCCATTTATTTTAATTTGTACTCTTTGCACACTTCTACATCCGTATGAATAAAGTATTTTCTACTTTTAATTTATTCAACATTTATCCAAAATGGGTGTTACAAATCAAATGCAACACTTGTCTAACTTTCCTAAAGTGGAAACTATTTTGCTTGAAATGACAAATTTACCCCTCCCTATCATTTCAAGGCTTTCATCACCACTATCGACCAATCCATCTACCACCAATGATCAACCCCTCATCAGTCATCACTGCTCTAAACCACTCACTAACACTCGTAACCATGAACTCACCACCACTGGCATCCAGTGACCAACTCCCCACCTTCACTCACAATTCCCTAACCACCACCCGCAACCACTTCGAAAATAAATTCAAACCTTTTGCAACCACTTCAAAAAGTGAACCAATTTAATCCAGCCACTAATCCAAATTCTTTCAAATAAATTCGAACAACCATTAATAATTTTAGGGGTTAGGGTTGTGGTGGATAGGGTTTCATGTTGGTTGCAAAGGGTAATTAGGGTTTCATGGAGTTTTAGTAGTATTTCGAAGGGTGGTTAGGGTCGCATGTTTTAAAGGATAGGGTTTTGTGGTGGTAATTTGTTACATGGTGGTGGTGATTCCACAAGTAAGGGTTTCGTGGTGGTGTTGTGGTTGTTTTGTGGGCGGTGGCAATGGGTGGGTGGAAGAGGTGATGCCAATGGTAGGTAGAACTGTAGAAGGTGAAGAAGATTGTGTAGTAAAGAGAAGTTAGAGGGTAACTTAATAATTTCACAAATTAGCAAAAGTTGCCCAAAGATTTGTGGAAGTGTCTTTGTTGCGTTTTTTTTATTTTTTATTTACTTTTGTAATGGAGATAGTATTTCATTTTCTCATACTATCTTGCATTGTTGTTGTTCTTCTGCGCTTATGGTGGTTTTTTTTATCATCAAATGTATCTTTATTTTTATGTTACTTTTCATGGGTAGATAAAGAAGGCTTTAAGAATGATTGGATAAAAAAGGAAGAGTCGTCAACGAAATATTCGCTCAATCACGTTAGATCTGAATCGGTCATTGAAATTCTATCCGTGAGTTTATGCAATGATTATAGTAATCCCTTGGTCGAAAGACAGGAACCATGGGAGATTTTTGGTGCTATATATGTTTGTGATGATCGTGGTAACAAATGTTTTATATATGAACGAGGTGGGATAGATGCTCAGCGGGAGATAGTCCCTTCAGTGGGTGGTACTTTAAGTCTTACAGACCCTGTTGAGGTCATATCAATAGATTCACCACATATTTATGTTGATATTTGTGACAAGGTTATCGGAGAAACCATAGTTGATGGGTCTGCTCAATTGTTCAAGACAATTGATACAGCCAAACAAAATCACCAATTTGAACAAATTAAGACTGTTGATATTGCTGGTAATGGATGTTCTGCTAACGTGGTGTATCTTGCGTTGACATTTGGTATTTTTGCCAAAGTCGAAGTCCAACTATGTGCCGGTAAAAAGGGATGTGAACAATCTGAACTTGAAGTGTATGGAACAATATGTGCAGAATATGACCTTTATTCTTCTGAAAGTAGAATTAATATTGATCTTTTTAAGGCCAATGAAAATTGCTGTGATTCTAAATGTATAAAATTGGATGCTCCTATTATCCTGTCCAGATCGGTGGTGGCTGTTCCTGTATATTCATCTGTCACAATTCAAGTGCCATTATGGTCTCGAACTAACAATACCCTAATTGTCCAGGGAAGTGTTGAGTTTGATACCCTTGGTCATACTAGTGTGTTTGAGATCATTCCTGGTGCTAATGATGTAAATGCCAAAGTAACTATTGATTGGTCTGACCCATTTAATCTGAACCGTTTCGACAGTCCTACTGTATGTTGTTATGATCCATATATGGTTTTTTTTTTCCCTTGTTTTTGTCATTTTTTTGGGGTTTGTTTCCCCTACTTTGTTATATAATGAATGTTTATGATTGTTCTTATGTGTAGAATATGGAGCGTGGCAAAATATCTTTGTTTGCAAATGATATTGTAGAAGTATGTTCGTTATTTATTGGTCGTCGAAATGATGAGCAACTGAGTCTCTATGGTACAATAATCTTTGCGGTTGGTTTCGACACTACCTTCGAAAGGGGTGAGGATGATCCTTATATCTTGCTACCTGGGTGTAATATTTTACTTCTTGAAGGTAAAAAAGCTCTCATACCAGGGGACATTTTTGTTTTGTCAGTCGACCTTAAGGATGTTGGGGGTCGTTTGTCGATCAAAGGGTTTGTAACACCGAGTGTGGAAACCGAGAAAAGATTGAATGGTTGGGTTAATCGTCTTTTTTGTGGTGTCATTTAAGGTGCGGGTGGTTTTACTGTTGTGCATTACGCATGGTATTCTAGAGCAATTAGGGCCATATTGAAAGTTCATATCTTCTCCAAAAGTGAACATTCCAGTTGTACTGATGCATGTTTCAGAATTCACGGTAGTCTTGTGGCTTGCTATGGAGCATACGAGAATAGATCTAATTATGAACAACTATATCATCGGATTGTGCTTTTTGAGAGGACCGAGCAAAATCCTTTATAACATTTGGGTAAATATTTTGAATTGGAGCTTATAAGATCCATAATTGTTGTTCCAAAGGGTTCCCTCTTGCATATTGTAGTGGATTTGACTTGTTGCTTATCAACTGGCGTTGTGGGACTTGTGAGGGAAACACTGAAGGTTGGAGTTGGCACAAATCATATGGAAATTAATGAAGGTCAAGTTGGTGTTGATGTTGCCATAGAATGGAAACGCGTATGGTGAGGTGGTTCCAGCTCAATTTCTTGCAGTCTGTACATTGTTTGGAGGCTTAGGGCTTAGGAGTTGTGGATGATACAAAGAAATAATGATATTATTTTTTTTCTTATTTATATAGTTGGTCATCTCATTATAGGCTAATCAACATTACAATTTTGGAATGAAAAACAATAAAATGTTATTTTTACAGAACATTTGTTCTAATTCAAAAAAAAAAATTAGGTGTAATCATGCTATTCATAAATTGTGAATTATAATTCATAGTCTATTAGGTTTATAAGAATAAATATACTAAATGCTCCGTAAAATAAACCTATTGTTTTTCGGAAATTAGTAAAACTATTGAATACGAAGTGATTATAAAACATCAATTATTTTTCTCATATATAGACACATTTATATAGTAAAATGAAGAAAAAAGAAAAAAGAAAAAAATGTTCTACATATTAACTCAATTGTTCAATAAATAATCAGTAAATTGTCTCAATTCTACTTTTAATTATTCTTGTTATGTTATTAAAGCACATTAATATTCTATGTATCTAACATGTTATATAAATTTCTTCAATTGTTTTGTAAATAATCCATGATAAAAAAAAAGTTTGCAAATAATTTGTTGTTCTGTGCATAATCGTTTGTTCATGTTACTGACTTGAACATCTTATGTCTGCGATTTGAATATATCTTGTCTGTGACATACAACTTGTTTGGTTCATTTTTTATAAAGGAAGGGGGCGGAAAGGAAAGTAATTGAAAGAAAAATAAAGGATGGAAAGGAAAGGAAATTAACTCTATTTTCCAATGTTTGGTTTCAAAGAGAGGGATTGACGGGAATTGGGGGGATTTGAGAGGAAAGAAAAAATTGCATATTTAATGTTTTAATTAAATCTTATATTTTCTCTTTCCTCTCAAATCCCCCCAACTTTAGGAGGAAGGGAACTTAGAAAATTTGTTAAAGATCTTTCCCTTCCTTTCTTTCCATTTATCATCAAATTTCATCTACTTGTAATTATTTGAACCATACATGGGAAAGTATACGTTTTCCTTTCCTTTCCCTTCTTTTCCTCCCAAATTCCTCACACCAAACAAGCTTAATATAATAAAGAGGGTAGAAGTAAGCCCTTGATGTAACTAATAAAGAAAAATTCATGAAAATAATTCGATCTTTGGACGGTCACGTCACAAAATTGGACCACGAGTCGATATATATTTGTTATTTAGACCATGGGAAGGGTCATCGCGTAAGGTGAGTCATTACAATAAGATCGTTATTTAGCAACCGCCCTTTTCGGTCGGTAAATAATGAAATCGGTTACTAAATATGTTTAGCGACCCCAAAAACCAATTTTTCGTCAGTTGCAAAAGCCTTGATCGCAAACTAATTTTAGCGACTAAAATTTAGCGGTCGCAGATTTTGCGACTAATTTAAGACTACCTAACGATTGCTTTTAAACTACCAAGGAGACAAAGTCAGCAACCACTATTATTGTTTTAGCTACCGATGTTTTAATTTTATCGACCGAACAAGGGCGGTTGCAAAATTACCTAAAAATTATAAAAAAAAAATTAAATTAAATTAAAAAATATCAGTAACATATTACATATAGGGTCCGTTTGGTAGGACGTAAAACATTTTCAATGTAAAATGACTTTCATCGAAAATAGTTTTCCATGAAAAACAATTTTTATGGAAACAATTTTCCATTGTTTAGGTGCATGTAAAAGAAGTGATGAAAATAGGGAAAATAAAGGGGGTGGAAGGAGGTAGTGAGGAAAGATTGTACAAGGGAATGGAGGAAAATTGTTTTCCTTTCATTTTGGAAGGAAAATGGTTTTCCATCATTGTAAGGAAAAATTTACTCCCATGGAAAATGATTTTACATTCCTTTGTGTACCAAACAATGTAAAATTGGGAAAGGGAGGAAAACACTTTTCATGGNTAAAGGATGGAAAGGAAAGGAAATTAACTCTATTTTCCAATGTTTGGTTTCAAAGAGAGGGATTGACGGGAATTGGGGGGATTTGAGAGGAAAGAAAAAATTGCATATTTAATGTTTTAATTAAATCTTATATTTTCTCTTTCCTCTCAAATCCCCCCAACTTTAGGAGGAAGGGAACTTAGAAAATTTGTTAAAGATCTTTCCCTTCCTTTCTTTCCATTTATCATCAAATTTCATCTACTTGTAATTATTTGAACCATACATGGGAAAGTATACGTTTTCCTTTCCTTTCCCTTCTTTTCCTCCCAAATTCCTCACACCAAACAAGCTTAATATAATAAAGAGGGTAGAAGTAAGCCCTTGATGTAACTAATAAAGAAAAATTCATGAAAATAATTCGATCTTTGGACGGTCACGTCACAAAATTGGACCACGAGTCGATATATATTTGTTATTTAGACCATGGGAAGGGTCATCGCGTAAGGTGAGTCATTACAATAAGATCGTTATTTAGCAACCGCCCTTTTCGGTCGGTAAATAATGAAATCGGTTACTAAATATGTTTAGCGACCCCAAAAACCAATTTTTCGTCAGTTGCAAAAGCCTTGATCGCAAACTAATTTTAGCGACTAAAATTTAGCGGTCGCAGATTTTGCGACTAATTTAAGACTACCTAACGATTGCTTTTAAACTACCAAGGAGACAAAGTCAGCAACCACTATTATTGTTTTAGCTACCGATGTTTTAATTTTATCGACCGAACAAGGGCGGTTGCAAAATTACCTAAAAATTATAAAAAAAAAATTAAATTAAATTAAAAAATATCAGTAACATATTACATATAGGGTCCGTTTGGTAGGACGTAAAACATTTTCAATGTAAAATGACTTTCATCGAAAATAGTTTTCCATGAAAAACAATTTTTATGGAAACAATTTTCCATTGTTTAGGTGCATGTAAAAGAAGTGATGAAAATAGGGAAAATAAAGGGGGTGGAAGGAGGTAGTGAGGAAAGATTGTACAAGGGAATGGAGGAAAATTGTTTTCCTTTCATTTTGGAAGGAAAATGGTTTTCCATCATTGTAAGGAAAAATTTACTCCCATGGAAAATGATTTTACATTCCTTTGTGTACCAAACAATGTAAAATTGGGAAAGGGAGGAAAACACTTTTCATGGAAAATGCTTTACGCTTTACCAAACGGAGCCATCAAAGTAAAACTGAAGAAATTTATCAAATGAAACTAATAATGCATCAATACACTAAGAATATATGAATGAAAAATGAAGTGTTCATACACTAAATAAACTCTGAAAATATGGACAGAAATTACATTAAAAATTTACAAAAAAAAATCAAAATACAAAAAAGTAGATTAGCAGACCATTGTCTTTGTAAGATTAGTAAAATCTATAGTAACACAGTTTCATAAAAAATAAGTACTCTAGACTAATTTAAGTTTAAAATCAAAGAGTCAATATATTTATACAATTTTTCATCTAAAATATTAATAAGAAGAAGAATTACAGTGATCCACAAACCCAACACATAACAAAAATTGATATGGGGATACAAAAATTGATTTAGGAATACCAAATTGATATGGGAATACAAAAATTGAGCCAACAATAAAGAACAAAAATCAGTCGCAAAATGAGCCTTCCCATTTCGTGAGTACGCTTGGCTTGGAACGAAACTCCAATAAAGGCCAACAACCGCACTCCGTAGAGTCTTAGGGACGCAAATAGTCGCGCTCCCATCGGCCAAGGTGGGGTGTATCGGTTTCCTAGGGTTAGGTAGGTCGTGCACCAGGGTCGTTGGATTGGGGGCGAGGTTAGGAGTACGCAACTCCTCCATGTCATGTGGCCCTCTACTAGATCTTTTTTGTAATCTCATCAATTAATATCAAGTAGCATTACATCATTGATTAGTCCTTATGGGCGCACCACAAGAGTGCTTACTAGGTGAGTTTGATTTAACGCACACATTTATAACTAAATATGGTGATCACTTTATTTATGTTATGTTTAAACCTATTCAAGTTTCTAGTCTTTATGACTCATGTGACTTTAAGTGATAGCACCAAACTAGTCTTTATTATTGTCCTAAATCTACGTAAAAAGTCATCATCATGGCTTGCATACAACCGCAATCACGTAAATAAGAAAAGTGATAAAACATGTTGGAAAAGCTTTAAAGAACATGTAATCATGCTATTTGCAATGAATTTGCTTACAAAACTTTTAAAACATGTTATCATGCTCAAAAACAAGGAAACTAAATCAAGCTTTACAATCATGTAATCATGCTCATAAAAGCTTTAAAGGTCTAAGCATAATTCTTTCTATTTTCACTTGTTTTATTAATTACATCTCAAACCACTATTAATCAATATTTCATGGATTAAAAAAAATGTGATAAGGGTTTTAGAAAGCTAACTTGGATGGAGCCAACAACAACAACAATAATAATAATGAAGAGAAAACTTGAAGTTGAAGATGATAATGAACTTGAATGTGATGATTTATGGTGGCCTCACATTAGATACTTTGTGTGCTAGCATCAAAATGATCTTGGAATCACCTTCAAGGATTCGAAATTTGAATAATAATAACCCAAAAATAATATGAATGTGATGGTGAATATGATGATGAATATGGAGATGATAATAATACTAAAGAAACTAATGAGCTAAAAATTGTGGAAATAAAATGAAAGTGAAAAATAAAATAAAATAAAATAAAATATTTTTTGTGTTTTTTGTGATTATGGAGATGAAGAAGATGAAGATAAAAGGAAAGTGATGAAGAATTTATGAAAAGATGATCATGAAATTGCTAAATGCTCTCAAGTTGCTCGCGGAATTCTTCTCTCTCTCTCTCTCTTTCTAACAGTGTCAAAGTTGCTGAAATTGGGGAAATGAGGCGAGTATTTATAGGAAAAAAATCGTGAAAAGCAACAGTTTTGTGCGCGTTCACGCACGCAGCTATGCGTACCCGCACACAATATTGTGAGCTTTTTTCAAGAAATTTCGTTGATATTCTCTGAGTGGCTGACCTTAGGAATTTGTATTAGACTACGACATATGGTCATTTCCTCATTCCTTAAGGCTTGCCTCATCCTATGAGAAGGATGAAGTTTCCTCCTTCAATCCTTTTGGTGGGCTTCTAGAAGTAAAGGGATTTCCTTTGGCCCCTTGACTTGGGTTCCACGATTTTCCCTTTTCCATGATCAAGCTTAGCTCGTATTTGCGGAAAAGGCACTTCCTTGCATAAGAAAGTTGTTATCAATTTATTAGAAAAATGTGGAAAAATACTAGAAAATGTGGAAAATTTGTGGAAAAATAATGAAAATTTGATTATTTATGGGATTTATGGGATTTTTTTTAGAAATTTCAGGGTTTTTAGGAATTTCGGAATGATCTCATGTTGGACCTTTTGGCGCGTTTTCTAAGACTAGACTAATTAGCAACGCGATACATATTTATCATCAGCCTAAGTGCGGGTACAAATGTAGGTGTCTACACTCACCTTACCCCAACTTTCGATTTTTCATTTTGGACCAACTTTGCGCATGATTTTCTGCTTTTATACTAAATAACCAGTGACCTAATTAACAGGTTACCTTATTACTTTTTCCCTTTTTCCTTTTTTAAAATTTTTGATTTTTTTTTAAATTTTCAATTGTTGTTTTAATTTTCAAATGAAAAGAATTAAAAAGAAAAAAAAAGTTAAAATCAATACCACGCGAGTTTCATAAAGTTTGAATTGGTAGAATTTGAGAAGTACAATTCTCGAATTGAGTTTATCCATTACTACCATTAAACAACAACAACAACAACAACAACAAAGACTCAAATAATTTCAATTGAATTGAATTATATGTCAATCAATTTCTTCGCCATTATTGTTACCAATTCACAAAATAGTGGTCAAATCAAATCATGTTTAGTACAACCAAACAAAACTATAAATGTTTATTTTATTTCGCATAAAAAATCAGAAAACGGAAATCAAAAAAGGATGGAAAGAGGAAGGGTTTAGCAGCGACCATGTGGTGGTGATGGTGGTGGTATTAGGGTGAATAGATCTGAACAGTTGCGCCTTTACCTTACTTCTTCAGTGAGAGTTTAGGGCTTAGGCTTCAAAATATCGGTGTGGAACTCGGTTGTGCCTTAGCGGACTTTGCGGTGGTGGGTGTCGGCCTTTAGTCCTTTACATCTTGCTCAGATGACTGTTCCAATGGTGGTTGGGGTCGGTTTGTAATGGGATTTTTAGGGAGTAAAGGGGGTGAAATGGAGGAATGGAAGGGAAATGTGGGTTTGTATGTGATCGGAAGAGAGATGGAAGAGAGGAATACAAAGATGAATAGAGTTGGAAAGAGACAAAGCAAGAGAGATGGAAGTGAGGGAATTTAAGGGAATTCAAAGTAAACAAAACAAAAATTCCACCGGCTAATAGATATATGTTCACCTAATTTTGCAGATTAAATTTTATTAGGGTCCAAATATTAAAATAATGTGCAAAGTTGGGTCAAAAGATGGAAAATCGAAAGTTGGGCCTTTTACTAGGTAATCGTCCAAGGATTGGATTATTTTCATTAATTTTAATAATAGATCTGTAACCTTAACCAAAACCCTAAACCCTAATTCCTAACTCTTTAACCTAAACCCTATACCCTAAACACGGAACTCTTAACCTCAAGTAACCACGATAAACGGTCGTAGTACATATTGAATATGTCGATCAAATTCATGTATGAACCTAGTAAATCGTAATCTTTTCCCAAACATATACATTGGTTAAAATTGAAAACACGAAAGCAAATTAAGTACAGAACATTTAAAAAAAAGTAGTGTCTCCATTGTCATCTTTCAAAATAGAATCTACGAAACTGAGCCACAAACCTTTTGTCAATTGGCTTTAAGATTACGATTTAAAATTGTCAATCATAAATCGTCAATTACGGAATAATTTTCAATTACTTTAATAATATGCATGTGATTTCAAGTATAATCGTTAATTAATATAAAAGGAACCGGTTTTTCATATTTTCATCTCATTAAAACACAACTATTATCCTTCTTAACGCGTAATAACCCAAAACCCGAACCCCACAACAAACCCTACAACCAAAGAGAGAGACAGAGAGAGAGAGAAGGGATCTCATGAAAACACTCGTAATAGCTGAAAACCTAAAAACTTTTAATCTCAACCATCAATAATAAAATCAATGGTTGCAACTGATTTATCTAATCTTTTACATATTATTTCCTAATTTAATTTTTATTTCATTTTCTCCATTTTTTTCTCTCTCCTCTCTCCTCTAATTTCTCTCTCCTCTCTCTTTCTCTGTAGAACCACACCGCCATTACTAAACCTTCGCAATTGATGAAATTGCTTCTCTGCTGGTATGTTTCTGCTTTTATTATTCTCTATTTTCTTCCTTTAAGCTGAATTTCAGTTCGATTCATCAATTTCAGTTTGAATTATTGCGAATTTCAGTTCGAATTATTCTCTATTTTCGATCTAAACCCTAACTTTTTGTCTTGCAATTTTTAGATGAGATGATTCGTGTAGTTTCATCGTCTGGTGATTAATTAGGGTTTGGATGACTTCTTCGTGTAGTTTCATCATTATTGATTAATTAGTGCTCATTATTTCAATTGCCGAAAATTAGATCTTTGATTTCAATTTTCGTCGTTTGATTGTTTTGTTGATATTTGACGATTCTTTGTTGAATTCTCTAGTTTCGTTATTTGATGATTATTGCAATTTCGTTGGTGATTGTTTAGGGTTTCGTGTATTAAGAGGCTATTATGTGGTGAAAATTAGGTATTTGATGTCGATTATTATTATTTTTTGTTTGCTGTTATCTATATGCTATCTTCTTTTTGATACTTAGTTTAAACTAGTTGTCACTTGACCAAGTTGATTTGGTTGTTGTCTACTTGAATGAGAGTGAGTCTTGAACGAGAGGGTATGAGAGCGGGATTCGAGCATTTTTTATTGAATTTGTGTTCCTAATTTACAAAATAGGTTACATTTAACATCAAAAAGGGTATGTTTAGTGGCAAAATGGGTACTTATATTTTGCTGCTCTTTTTTGCTATTGCTAATGCAAGTTATGTTATTGTTGTTTGTTATGTATAATAGTTACTACTGGTTTAATGTAACTTACAATTGTTAGTCTAAAGTTAGTTATCATTATACCTTATGTTTGTCATTTTTAATAGGAAAAATGGTTTTGATTAAGAACCCTTCAAATTACACAACTCGCCAAAAAGCAACAAGGAAGGTTAATTTCAAGGAACCATTGATTGAATCTCATGAACACCAAGAAAGTGATGTAAACAATGTAATCAAGAAAGCTGTGGGAACCAATACAAGGATTAACAAAAAGAAGCTTCCTAAAAAACCTTCGAAAAAGGTTGATGATGAAGATTACATACCAAGTGCTGATGATCTTAAGGAGACAACATTGGAAAATGTTGGGAAAAAGGAAATTGTATCGAGTAAAGTCAAGAATAGGTAAGTTTATATTCATATGTACCACTTTTTTCTCAAATGTACCCCTTTAATTTCATTTGTAATCAATTTCAAAAATTACAAAACTTGAATTGAATAACTAAGTTTATATTCACCTTTCTTTTTTGTCTTTTTGGTGTATGTTTTCTAAATCTCATGCATTCATGCTATTTGCTTTTTTCAGGGTTGGGTTAGAAGTTGCTCAATCAACCAAAAAAGTGTGTTCTACAAATGACTCAAACAGTGAAAAAGCTACTGTCAGGAGGCATGTCTTGCTATAAATTATTTTATTTTAATTTATTAATGAAATAGGAAATTATATAATTATTGCACTTGCTTTTTTTAACACATTTCCTTTTACTTTCAGTGTCATTGAAACTCATTGCCAGCCAAATGCAATAACAACCCTTGTTAGCAAACTCAGCACAAATCAGAGAAAGGATGTAGAAGATATAGGATGTGGAGGTTTGCTTTTAGTCAAGATGACTAAGTTTTACACAAATATGGTGCCATGGTTAGTAGACCATTTCAATCCAATTGGCCGTAGATTGAGTTGTAGCTTAGATAAAGGATTTGATGTCACAAGGGATGACATTTTTGATGTCTTTGGATTACCAAAAGGTGATTTAACTGTAATTGTAATCCAGAAACTGAAAAAAACAAAAAATCTCGATGATTCTTACATGCATGAAATGAAGGAAAAGTTGGGTGTAAATAAGGATGATGTGGTAAAGAACATTCAATTGGGTTTGGCTTTGGAAAAGTTGAAGGATGGTGGAGATGGTTTCAAAAGGTTTTTTGTGCTTTATGTATTGTCTGTGTTCTTGACTCCTACCGCAAATGGAGACACCAATTTGTACTTGTCCAAGGCAGTAGCAGATGTCAACAAGATTGTTGACACTGATTGGTGTTCATTTGTATTACAAAAACTCTGTGACGGTGTTGAAAAGTACCAGAAGAAGAATTCAAAAAGAGTCATGGGCTGTATTTTGGCACTTGAGATCATATATTTCCATCGGTAAGCAATAAGCTTGTCTTATTATCTGCTTCTAATGTACTGTTTTAATCCTTTTCTATACCATTTTATTTAATAAATGTTGTCAATCTAACTTTTTTCCTTTAACTTTCTTTCATAGTTTTATGTTTAGAGGAGAGAAGGCACCAACCAAATTACCTCTAATCCAGCATTGGACAGATGAAATAGTGAGTAAGAGGTTGCATGAAGAAAAGGAGGCCGGGTTTGGAATATGTTCCCTAGATAAGAAGACTTATCCATTGTCAAAGAAAAAGAAGAAGGATAAGAAAAAAGATGACCCTTATGATTCCTCAAATGCTGGTTCCAAGACTACCGAGAATATCAGAAGCTTTAGTACCGGCAAAATTCTTCAAATCCAACTTCCAGATCACTTATCTACTGACGAGGAAATAAAATTGAAGTCTAAAGATGTAAGTTATGTTTCAAATTTTTATTTCTTTATTCATTCATACTAAAATTAATCCTTTCATATATAGTCTAAAATACCTTATTGTTTTAGGAGTTTCATGAAACATTTCTTCTTTTACAAAGAGATTTGGAGTTGATTCAGTTGATGCACATAAAACGTCTAAATGAGTTGAAGCAAAATTTTCAAGAGCCAGCTCATGTCTCAGATTCTCCTGTAATGTCACATATGTCAAGAATCTATTCTCATCCTGCAAACTTGGAATACATTGACTCTTTAGTACAAAAGTTTCTTTCAATGAAGAAGCTTTATGATGACATGCCTTCATTTGAATTGTTAAGTCAACCAACAGGTATTTTTTTTTACATCTTCTGTTGCTAATTTATTTTTTTGCTTATTTGCAATGCATGCTAATTGCTTGTTAATTTTTTTCTAGCAGATGAAATTGATCAGGGAGTACTGAATGTTGCTAAGGACATTATTCAAACCTCTGACTCTCATGCTGATCGTGAACATCGCTTTGAAATTCGTAATGATCTCCTTTCGTTGTTTTCTACTTTCAAATGTGGTCCCCATGGTGATTCTATTCACTTTATTTCTTTGCATATGCATAGAAATAAAGAGATAATGAAAAACCTTCCTTGCTTGCAAAACAAGTAGTGGATTACTGTTTGTTTAGAGTCGCATCCATCGATAGCAAAGATGTCGATTTCAAGAATTTTGGGCTTCATCATTTGTAAGTTTTACATGCCAATTTATATTGATAGATTCTCAATTATCTTTTACATACATATCTACATAATTTCCAGAGTATACCCCTTTTTGTTTCTAATGTACCCCTTTTGACATATTTAATTGCCAAAAATAAATTGTTTTGCCAAAAGTTGTCTTGCATGATTAATGCTCTGAAAACAAAAGCTTTATTCATCTTTTAGCAATAGTTATGCATGGTACCTTGCTTTCCATATCACTTGATGTGTAATGGTTGTTTGTGAATTTATATTTATTTGATATATTATTGTTGTTATTGTAAAAGGGAATCTCTTTTCCGATTTGGCGAGTATGTTGTTTCAAGGGATGACATGATTAGTATGGAGTTTTGCTCAGAAGTTTCTAGTGTTGTGGTTATAGCATGGGCTGTATTCTGGCGCTTCTAGAGCCTTCGTAGCGTAGGTGGTAGTTAGAATTTGGAAATTGTAACATGTGTTATTCTGGTGTGATACGAATTATTTATATCTAACATATAATTTTATGTCATAATTTTAATTTGTTTTTCATTAATGATATTTAGTGAAAGGCAATTAAAAGGAAAAATTAAAAGAAAATAAACCTATAATCTATTTACCGACCAACTAACGGTCGGTAAATATTTTCCACCAAAATATAAGCGCCAAAAAAAAAAAGAATACCGACCAACAGACGGTCGGTAAATCACGATTTTACAATAAAAAAAACCACGAAATACAATAACCCGACCGTCTGTCGGTCGGTAAATACACCCTCTAAGAAAAAAAAAGCGCGAAATAACTTCCACCGACCAACTTATAGAGCGATCGGTATTTCCGACCGATTATTGGTTGTTGAAAGCTTGACCATAAAACAGTCGGGAGGCGGTTGGTAAAAACTAGCCGACCAACTAACGGTCGGTAAAAAAATTTTACCGACTACTGTTGCGTCGACCAAATTTTGTCGACCAACAACGGTCGATAAATTGTTATACCGACCATTAACGATCGGTAAATGGCGGTCGGCCGAGTACTAAATTCTTGTAGTGTTCCAAATACTCCTATATATAAAGACTATTCGTCTTGATAATCCTGATGAACTTACATCTCAAACTTTCAATGATTACTGTATGTCCATTGGGATATATGTAGAGCATCTAGTGGCACATGTTCATACACAGAACGGTCTAGTAGAATCATTAATCAAACGACTTCAGCTGATTGTTGGGCCATTGCTTATGAAGTCCAATGTCCCAATCTCATCTTGGGGGCATGATATATTACATGTTGCATTTATAATTTGCATTAGGCCAACAAGTTATCATAATTTCTACCCATCTCAGTTGGTTTATGTTCAAGAACCGAATATCTCTCATGTAAGAATTTTTGGATGTGCAAGTTTATGTTCTAATAGCTCCACAACAACGCTGATCTAAGATGGGTCTTCAAAGGAGATTAGAAATATATGTTGATTTTGAATCCCCATCAATTATTTGATATCTTGAACCCACCACAGGAGATTTTTTCACTACACGTTTTGCTGATTGTAATCTTAATGAGTTAGTTTTCCCGAGTTTAGGGAGAGAAAAGAAACAGCTGAACTAAGAAATTAGTTGGAATGAATCACAATTTTCTCATCTTGATCCTCATACGAATGAATGTGAACAACAAGTTCAAAAGGTAATTCGTTCACAAAGCTTAGCAAATCGATTTCCAAACGCTTTTACTGACCAAATAAGGGTGACTAAGTCACATATACTAGCTGTAAATTCTCCAATTAAAATTTATGTCCTTGAAGGATAAAATTAAATTGCCAGTGAAACTAAAGCACACTAGAAGCGTGGAAGACCAATAGGTTCCAAAGATAAAAAAATCCTCGAAAAAAACAAGGAGCAAAGATTAATGATGACCAATGATATACATGTTTTATGTTGTGTTTTCCCCTCATTTTCGGTTGATTCTTGTGCTAAATAGTTGAGTTTGTGGCTTTGTTTTGATTAAATATCGTCCTTTGATGTTAAGTTATGTTTTGGAATGGTTTTAGCGTCTTTAGTAGATTTTTAGAGCTTTTTACGGTTAGTTTATGCTTCCTCGGTTATTACGTGTGATTTTCGATTTGTTTTATATGTTACAGGAGCGTAATAGGGAGTTATGAAGTCACTAGAAGCTAAAACGAGACAAAATGTGCTTGTCTCGGGATGAGTGCTAAGTTATGAGAAGCTACGAACGAGATTCAAAGAGAACGAGCTGTGCGAAGAATTTAAGAAGATCGTCAAAAATTAGCCCAGGATATTCCATGTGGGTGCATAGGCTAGGAAGACATATGGCTTATGCGGGCGCAACATAGATCAACAGCTCCAGAATTTGTTATTTTGAAGACCTGCGGGCACAGCCTTCAACCCACTTTTGTTCCGTGCGGGCGCAGATGTGGTGGTTGGCGCTTCGCTCGGTTTTTCCGCTCGAATTTAGCTCGTGGTTTATTTTAATTGAAAGCCCAACTGCTATAAATACCCTATGCATTGGGTGCTCGACCCTAACTAGTTTTTAGAGCATATTATTAGATTAAAATCCTAAAACACTTCTCTCTCTAGAATTTTAGAAGCACTTAATTTGTTCTTGATGATTCGATTCAATTAAATCAATTCTGTTATGAAATATAGAGAGTGAGAGTATAGATACTTAAGAGAATATAGAAATTGTATTATTCAAGTGTGTCTACTCCACACTAGGAGCCCTATATTTATACACATGACTACCTTGTGATTCCCTAAGAACATTGAAAGGTCATAAGTGACTATAATGAAGGGACTTACATGGAGGAGTAAAATCATAAATTACAAGAGAATTTACATAGGACACTTATGGTGAGAATTATGATGAGAATTAACACATGGGGAATATGGACATCCACCATTATGAAAGAATTATAACACTCCCCCTTGGATGTCCATTAACAAAATTAATGCGTTTGAAATGCTACCTCATTAAAAACCTTACCAGGAAAACCCAGTGGGAAAAAACAATGGTTAAGGGAAAAAGAGTGTAGCGCATTTTACTCCCCCTCATTACCATATCACCGGAAATCTCTTAGATGACGCAATCCAATATCTTGACCTAATTTTCTAAATGTTTTCGTTGGAAGCGCTTTAGTAAATAAATCTGCTAAATTCTCACTTGAACGAATTTGCACCACTTTTATGTTTCCAGTCTTGTGAAGGTCATGAGTAAAAAAGAATTTTGGTGAAATGTGCTTTGTTCTATCGCCTTTGATGTACCCTTCTTTGAGTTGTGCAATACAAGCTGCATTATCTTCATACAAGTCTGTACGTGCTTCTCTCCCATAGGATAAACCACAATCCACTTTTATGTGTTGAACTACCGACCTTAGCCATACACATTCACGACTTGTCTCATGGATTGCTAAAATCTCAGAATGATTTAAAGAAGTAGCTGTTATAGTTTGTTTCATAGATCGCCACGAAATAGCAGTACCACCATATGTAAACACATATCCTGTTTGTTAGCGAGCATTATGTGGATCTGATAAATAGCCTGCATCTACATAACCAATCAAATCTTCTTTGGAAATATTAGAGAAAAATAAACCCATATCTTTTGTATCTTGAAGGTAACGAAGTACATGTTTGATCCCATTCCAATGCCTTCTAGTCGGACATGCACTAAACCTTGCTAATAAATTCACTGAGAATGATATGTCAGGTCGTGTATGACTTGCAAGGTACATTAATGCTCCTATTGCACTTAAGTATGGTACTTCAGGACCAAGAATCTCCTCCTCATTTTCCCGAGGGCGGAAGGGATCTTTCTTTACATCAAGTGATCTTACAACCATAGGGTTGCTCAATGGATGTGCTTTGTCCATATAAAATCTTTTAAGGACCTTTTCTATGTATGTTGATTGATGTACCAGTATACCATTCTTTAAATGCTCAATTTGTAACCCCAAACAAAATTTTGTTTTTCCAAGATCCTTCATTTCAAACTCTTTATTTAAACAATCCACAGTCACTGAAATCTCTTCAGGAGTTCCAATGATATTCAAATCATCAACATACATTGCGATAATAACGAATCCAGATACAAATTTCTTAATAAAATTGCGTGGGATAATAGGATCATTCTTATATCCTTCTTTCAATAAGTATTCACTAAGACGATTATACCACATACGCCCAGACTGTTTTAATCCATGAAGAGATCTATTCAATTTGATAGAGTAGTATTCTCGAGAACTAGGTTGTACTGCTTCAGCCAATTTAAAACCTTCTGGAATTTTCATATAGATGTCATTATCCAGTGGGCCATACAAATAAGCTGTGACCACGTCCGTCAGACGTAAGTCAAGTCCTTCTCTTATTGCCAGACTAATTAGGAATCTAAACTTAGTTGCATCCACCACGGGAGAGTATGTCTCCACATAATCAATGCCAGGTCTTTGTGAGAATCCTTGTGCAACTAAACGTGCTTTATATCTGACAATTTCACCATTTAATTTCTCTTGCGCACAAAAACTCATTTATATCCCACTGGTTTCACACCTGTAGGTGTGCGGACTACTGGTCCAAATACTTCTCTCTTTGCAAGAGATTTCAATTCTGCATCAATTGCTTCTTTCCATTTTGGCCAATCATTTCTTTGTCTACATTAATCCATCGACCTTGGTTCTTGATCCTCTACATTATCCATGGCATCAAGTGCTATATTATATGTAAAAACATCATCGACGTCGATTTCATTTCGGTTCCATTTAATTCCAGACATGATATAATTAATCGAAATCTCTTCATTATCAGGTATCTGAATTTCTTTTTGTATCATGTCTATAATCTCTTCTGGAGATCCTTCAAAACTTATTGTATCCTCGATTTGGCCATTACCAATCATTGCTCCTTTTCTTTTCCGAGGATTTTTGTCTTTGGAACCTATAGGTCTTCCACGCTTCTGGCGTGCTTTAGATTTATTAGCAACATGATGTTGTCCTTCTGGGACATCAATCTTTATAGGAGCATTTACAGCTGGTATATGTGACTTGGTCACTCGTTTTAGGTCAGAAAATGCATCTAGCAATTGATTTGCTAAGCTTTGTAAATGAATTATCTTTTGAACTTCTAATTCACACTGTTTAGTATGAGGATCAAGATGAGATAATGACTTTTCATTTCAACTTATTTCTTTTACCAACTGTTTATTTTCTCCCTCCAATGTTGGGAAAACTGACTCATTAAAATGACAATCTGCAAAACAAGTCATGAACAAATCTCCTGTTAATGGCTCTAAATATTTAATTATTGATGGAGATTCGTATCCAACATAAATTCCTAACCTTCTTTGAGGACCCATCTTAGTACGTTGTAGTGGAGCAATTGGAACATATACAGCACATCCAAAAATTCTTAGATGGGAAATATTTGATTCCTGACCAAAAACCAATCGTGATGGGGAGACTTTATGATAACTTATTGGTCTGATGCGAATTAATGATGCTACAAGTAATACAACATGCCCCCAAGCAGAAACTGGGAGTTTTGATTTCATTAACAATGGTCTATTAATTAACTGCAAACGTTTGATTAATGACTCGGCCATACCATTTTGTGTATGAACATGTGCTACAGGATGTTCAACATTTATCCCAATGGACTTACAATAGTTATTGAAGGCTTGGGACGTGAATTCACCAACATTATCAAGACGAATAGTCTTAATAGCATTATCTGGAAAATGTGCTCGTAATTTAATCAATTGAGCAAGTAATCTTGCAAAAGCATGGTTACGAGTTGATAACAAATATACATGTGACCATCTAGTTGATGCATCAATCAGCACCGTAAAATATCTAAATGGTCCACATGGGAGATGTATGGGCCCACAAATATCCCCATGTATACGTTCCAGATAATTAATCGATTCAAAATTTATCTTAGTTGGTGATGGCCGAATTATAAACTTGCTTTCTGAGCAAGCTACACATTGAAAACCCTTATGAAGAATCTCCTAGCTCTTCAATGAATGTCCACAAGAATTTTCAATGATTTTTCACATCATTGTTGAACCGGGGATGGCCTAACCGGCCATGCCAAACAACAACATTATTAGTAAACTTATGGTTTACTATAGAATGTGCTTCAATTGCATTGATTTTAGTGTAGTACAAACCAGTGGAAAATGTAGATAATTTTTCCAAAATATGTTTTGTGTCTTGGATTATACTTGTGATGTGAAGGAATTCATCATTTCCTTCACAAATTGTCTCTACATGATAGCCATTACTATGAATATCTTTAAAACTTAATAAATTTCTTTGAGACAATGGGGGTATAAAGCATCAACAATTTCAATTTTTGTTCCCCAAGGCAACAAATATATTTGCTCTTCCGGAGCCTTCTATAATATATGTACTACCCGATATAGTGTTCACATTAGCCTTTTTCATCAACAATTGAGAAAAATATTTTTTTATTCTTAAGTATAGTATGAGTGGTTGCACAATCAATAAGACATAATTCTTCTCCACGTGTTGCAAGTTGAACTTGAAGGGTATTCATATTCTTCAAAATAAAATAAAGTGTCATAAATTAAACATATTATTTAAAGGTGATAAATAGCCAATAACCATATTATTATAAAATAAAATAAAACAAGTCATAATGTCTAAATAAATTAAAAACATATAAAAATCTTATTACAACCATAACGGAAAAAAAATAATTTATTCTAAACTAAACACACAACTAACATAAATAAATGCGAGAGTTTTATTCTAAACCAAACACACATAAATTGTAAAGTTTAATTATTCCCTTCAAGGGTTGTGAGAAAATCCGCAACATCTAAATGAGTTGTGTCACCAAAATCAAAGTCAAAATCCCCTTCGTCATTTTCAAAGACAAGATTGGTCTCAACCTTTTTTCCTTTTTTCAATGATTGTTGATAAAGGTCAACAAGATGTTTTGGCATCCCACACACACGAGACCAATGACCTTTTACTCCACAGTGATAACAAATAGTGGTCTCATTTTTCTCTTTCTCAATCTTATCATCCTTACGTTCCCACTTCTGGTGAGAATATGGACTCTTGAAATAACCTCCACGACCCCTAGTATATCCACCAAAACCACGTCCACGACCACGGCCACGCCATTGGCCACGACCACGACCTTGACCACTACTGCTGGAATGGTCTTTGTTTTTGAGTTTTTTCTCATTATCATGAGAAGTCACATTCACTTCAGAGAATGGAGTAGAGCCAGTAGGACGTGATTCATGATTTTTCATTGATAGCTCATTATTTTGCTCAGCAACAAGAAGACAATAAATTAATTCAGAATATTTTGTAAAGCCTTTTTCTCGATATTGTGTCTGCAGGACAATATTATTTGCATGAAAAAGTGGAGTATGTTTTTTCCAACATTTCTACATCAGTAATTTTCTCACCGCATAATTTTAATTGAGAAGTTTATTCTGAACATAGCTGAGTTATATTCACTAACGGATTTAAAATCTTGTAACCTCAAATTCAACCAATCATAACGAGCTTTAGGGAGTATAACAGTTTTTTGATGGTCATATCTTTCTTTTAAACCATTCCAAAGAACATATGGGTCTTTAACAGTTAAATACTCATTTTTTAGCCCTTCGTGGAGGTGATAACGAAGGAATATCATGGCCTTAGCCTGATCTTGAGGTGTTGCTATATTACCCTCCTTAATCGTTTCACCTAGCCCTTTAGCAGCTGGATGTATTTGCATCTAACACCCATGACAAATAATTTTTTTCGGTGATATCAAGAGCTACAAATTCCAATTTAGCAAGGTTTGACATTTTCACTATAAAGACAATATTACAAAATAGTAAAATAAGTAAAAATTATTCAATTAATAAATATACTTTATTGTAATGCATATTGGTAATAATAAAAATTAAAATAACTATTATATAAGCATGAAATAAGACAAGTGTAGAAAGAAAAATAAAGAGAATAATATATAATCTAACTATAATACATGACAAGTAATATAAAAATGAGACTTATATAAATAAATATACCATATTAGTGAATAGATACTTAAGAACGCTAATGTGAATATTAAAATGACAAATTTAGAGAATATTAATATAATGTTTGAATGTTAATCAAAGTATATTTACTTTATCATGTCTTTATATAGTGAATATTCCATGTACTTTAAAGTATAACGTTATATTATTCAAGAGACGTGTGATTTGTAGCGTGTATATTAAAATAATATGTAATAATATTATTGCATAGAATAAATCGTGACTTTGAAAATTATCTCAAGTATCCATTGTGGTAACGTGTATTAATAGTGACTTGATATATTAAATGTTATTTTATTTTTTTAAGAGAATATAAAATCAAAGTATACATATACAAAAAGAAAAGGAAAAATTTATACAACTAATCCCAACTATGGGCGTTTACCTAATAAAAGACCGAACTTTGATTAATCCAAAAATGGACCCAACTTTCATACCCATTTTCCATTTTTGGACCCTCTTAAATTTTAACTTGTAAAATCAAGTAAATCTTGCTAATTATCCGGTTTTTGCTTAAGCATGACCACCCGAAACCACCACCACAACCATCCCTTCCACCCGAAACCTCCAAATGTTAAGAAAAAACCGGATAATTAATAAGATTTACTTGATTTTACTGGTTAAAATTCAGGAGGGTCCAAAATTGGAAAATGAGCATGAAAGTTGGGTCCATTTTTGGATTAATTAAAGTTCGGTCTTTTATTAGGTGAACGCCCATAGTTGGGATTATTTTTATGAATTTTTCCAAAAGAAAATACATAGTAACAAGTATGATATCGTTATATTTCTTTTTCTTCATTGAAACATCCTATATATTTTGTTAAAATAACCGGAGTAATATAACGTTAGTGAATAGTGATACTTATTAAAATAAATATATATCGAGACATGTTGAAAGATGGTATGGCATTTCATGATTGATAACATATGTTTTTTTGTTTTTTTTTTTATATAATAGAAATAAGTTTGTACGTATATGTCATAATTCATTATTAACATAAAAAAAAACTATTTTGTATTGCAATATCAATATCGAAAGAACCTTTTCATAAGCATTATTAGATAAGAAACTGCATACTTTTTGTAATATATGAATATAACTTGATAGANGGACTGCACACCTTTTGTAGTCTATGAATATGACTTGATAGAAACTGATTCAACTAGGATAGAACTATCGTGCTGATAACAATATAGAGAGTGAGAGTATAGATACTCAAGAGAATATAGAAATTGTATTATTCAAGTGTGTCTACTCCACACTAGGAGCCCTATATTTATACACATGACTACCTTGTGATTTCCTAAAAACATTGAAAGGTCATAAGTGACTACAATGAAGGGAGTTACATGGAGGAGTAAAATCATAAGTTACAAGAGAATTTACATAGGACACTTATGGTGAGAATTATGATGAGAATTAACACATGGGGAATATGAACATCCACCATTATNATGATGAGAATTAACACATGGGGAATATGGACATCCACCATTATGAAAGAATTATAACAAATTCAATCATTCTTTTGGTAATTTCTTTCCTTTTGCTTTTCAATTCTCTTTAGTTTACGAATCTTTTTAGTTGTTAGTTTTTTGTTTAGTTTAATTAGTTTTGTTAATTTAGTTCTTAGTTTAATTTTATTAGTAATTAATTTAGTTTTAATTCTTGTTTTAGTTAATTTCTGTTTATGCATGGCTTTTTTAATTAATTTTGTTTTAGTTTTAGTTTCTTTAGTTATGAGTGAGCAGTCTTTTTCTCTAGGGATAGGGGATCTATGATCATATTGTGAATTTATTTTATGTTCGTTAATTAATTCTTGATTATTAATTGAATTCCTGTTATTAATTTCTATTGATTGCAATTAAATCGTGGCCAGATTTAGTTGTGAGTTAAGTAATTGTCGAAACCGAGGCCGAGAGGTAAGATGACCATAATTAGACCACTGAATAATAGGCAAAACGAATTTATGCGAGCAAGAGTCGGTAAAGGAGTTTAAGAGATTCTTAGTTCGAGAGAATTAGTGAGCCCTAGTCCAATCAATGTCAATGAATTGATTAATGAGCGTTTTATGAGTTTGTTGATTGATCATAGTAAACCAACCGCCCTAGGTTTCTATTATAAGAGTTTAAGTTGTCAATTTCCCGCCATGCCCTTAGTTTTAGTTTACTTAGTTTTAGCAGCTTTACTAGAATTTTCCACAAAGGCCCATTACGCAATTTAGACTTTTTAGAGCTAATAGAGTTTGATCGCTTCCCTAAGGATTCGATCCCTACTTCCCTACCTATATTAGTTAGAGTTGTTCGGTATTTTTGAGAGGTGTGCGATAGCCTTGTTCAACCAATTCGAGGAATTACTTGATTTTGAAAGATCTCCTGAAGAGAATTTAGACATGACGGAGGAAAAAACGGTACCTAATAATGATGAAATTTCAACAAATCATGTCATGTTAGGAATTACGTGGAACCAAACTCAAATCGAAGTCGATGATGTTTTTGCATGCAATGTAGCATTAGAAATATAATTATGGATAATAATGAGAATAGAAATAAGGATCATGAATCAAAGTCTATTGATGAATATTGGTAGGGACAGTCGTATATCTATCAAAATAACCTATTACTCTAGCTCTAGCTATGTAGACAGGGAAGTAGGGATCGTATCCACAGGGAAGCAAGTAACTCTACTAATCCTAAAAAGTTATTCTGCCGTAAGGGGCCTTTGAATTTTGGGTTTTGACTAGAAAGTTAGCTACTACTAGGAACAGAATTAACACAGTAAATAACTTTATAACTAAGCTTAGGACGTCGATTCACCACAGATCAACCAATGAATTGCAACACAATTAATTAACCGATTATTAACTTCATGAACTAAGGTTCACTAATTCTCTCGAATCCAGTTTCCTTCAAAACTCCTCTAATGGCTCTCGCTCACCTAGACTTGTTTTGCTTATTGTCCCTGTGATCTAATTATGGTAATCTTACCTCTCGGTATCGAGTTCAACAATAACAAACTAACAATTAAACCTAGCCAGTACTTAACTAAAAGCAATATTAATTGACAACATGAATTCAAGAACATCAACAATCAAATTAACAATCATGAACAAAACATCAGGAACGATCCGTAGATCCTCTATCCCTAGAAAGAAAATTACGCACACATGATAGAATTTAAAAAAACTAAATTAAGAAAGGAAAATAAAACTATAAACATAATTAAAATTAATAAATTAACAATAGTTAATAAACTAAATCTAAAACATGAAACTAGGGCACAAAAACTAATAACATAAACTAAAACTAAACTAAGAATTAAAAATATAAACCAGAAACATAATAAAAGGAATAATTAAAAAGGAATTGAATACAACCTTGATTGAATTCAATTGGATGATTGAATATTCTTCACAACTTAGAGAGGAAACTATGGCTAAAAACTAGAAATAATGATATGAAAACTTCGTACATAGGTTTAGGAGTAAAAAGACTTATATACTAAAGCCCAAAACAAGAAGAAAACGCATGGAAAAAGCCTTCGGAGCAGCCCACCCGGAGGGTTCGGGCGAAAAACCCTTACCCGGGCGAAAAGCCACTCGACCCGGGCAGTTAGCTGCACTCTTCGTTTCTTGATTTCTTTACTCGTTTTCTTCTAATTACTTCTTTAATACTCCTAACCCTTAGTAAAGCTTCCCCAATGACTTCAAACTCTTCACTAACTCTTCAAGTGCTTCAAAAGGCTCGAAAAACAACGATAAATCATCGATTCTTGTAAAATCTTATAAAAAAAACACAACAAGCACTCGAAATAGCAAAAGTTAGTTGAAATGGCTCAAAAGAACCACATTAGAGCTAAAAATCAATCGGGATCGAGGGTAAATTATGTATCGATCAAATATTAACTTATCAAATGTAGACAAAGAGATAATTAGCCAAAATGGAAAAAAGCAATTGCAGCAAAATTAAAATCACCAGAAAATTAAGAAGTATTTGGCCTTGTAGTTCGTACACCTGAAGGTGTAAAAACAATGGGATATAAACGGGTCTTTGTGCGAAAACGTAATGAAAAGAGTGAAATTGTGAGATATAAAGCAAAGTTAGTTGTACAAGGATTCTCACAAAGACTAGGAATTGACTATGAAGAAACATATTTTCCTATGGTAGATGCAACAACTTTTAGATTTCTAATTAGTCTGGAAATAAGAGAAAATCTTGACTTACGATTGATGGATGTAGTAACTTTAATTTTTATCTATATGGCCCCATTGGATAGAGACATTTATATGAAACTTCCAAAAGGTTTTAAGTTGCCAGAAGCAACAAATTTAGATTCTCGAGAACAAAATTTTCAATTAAACTGAATAGATATGTTGAAACAAGTTGGGTGTATGTGGTATATATGGACGCTAGAGTGAGTACTTGTTCAAAGAATGCTATAAGAATGATCCAATTAGTCCATGTATTTATAAAATAAATTGGATCAGAATTAGTTGTTATTGCAGTGTACGTTGATGATTTAAACCTTATTTGTAATACCTCGTATTTTCATGTATTTTATGAATTGAATTTCATAATTATTAGTGTATTTTTGATATTTTTGGTGAAAAATAAGTTAAATAAATAAATTAAAAGAGAGAAAAATTAATTAATTGTGAGTTAAAATAGTTATTTTCATGTTTTCTAAAGTTTATAAATTATTTTATATCACTTTAATTTTTATAAAATATTTTATTTCTTTATTTAGATAACTAAAGGTTTCCTTATTTGTTTTAAAAACAAGGGAATAAAAGTAATTTCAATCATTAAGGGTAATTTTGTAATTTTACCTAAACCTAATTTGGGCCTATAAATACCCCATTACATTAGAATTTTCTGATTAATTTTAGGTTTTGAGTTTTAGGATTTCAAAAAAAAAAAAAAAACCCTTCGAACCCTAAAAACCCGAAAACCCTCACTGGCCCTCCTCGTCGCCGGTCAGCCTCACCGGACCACCTGCTCACCGGCCACCTCCTCCCTCTTCCTCTTGATTTTTTGGTATATTAAGATTTTTTTTCCTTCCTCTATTCTTTTTATTTCAATCTTGTTTAAAATTCATGTTTATGATTATGTTGAAACATGTTTTATAGTTTTCATCATGTTTTGATGTTTAAAAATTAAAACTCATGTTTAAAAAGTTTGTTCATGAAATTATAAATTAGGATTTATAAAGTTTATGAAAATTATTAGTTTTTGTGATTATAATATTCTAAACTTATGAGAGTGAAGGATAGCTCAAGTGGTTAAAGCTTCCCTCCTGATTTCAGGAGATCCTGGGATCGATTCTCACCCCGCCCTTGTGGCTCCTTAGCACAAAAAAAAATTCTAAACTTATGTATTATGATCATAAAAATTATTAGGGAATTAATTTATGATGATTTTAGAGGTTTTAAAGTAAATTATTATTGCTGTCAAATTTTAAAAGTATGAATTATAGTAGTAAAAATATTATGAACATGTTTTTAAGTATGAAAAATAAGTTTTAATGCATGAAATAAGAGATAATTGTAGGATGAGGTTATTAAAATGTTTTATGCATGAATTATAAAGTTTTAAAGGGTTTTAATGAGGTTTGAAATTATTAAATATTGCTATGAATTTTTTTTATCACGTGTTCATGCATTATAAAAATAGTAACACATGAAATAATGACTTATAATTGTTTTTAAGGTACGAAATCATCACATGATGATCTTAGAATATAGGCATGTTGTTTTGAGGTCAAACTAGGTTTTGTCCCCGGTAATGCCCTGAATAAATAAATTTCAAAATTGATGTTTCCTTCGTTTTGTAAATTTTACAAGCTAAGCTTGTACAATTTTGACAAACATAACTTTACCCATTTATGTATGATTATCAAATCGAGTGTGTGTAAGTAAAAAAACATATCCACCACCTAGTAATTAATTCTTCTTAAAATAATTTGATAAAGAGAATTATAAGAAAATGAATACTCAATGATTACAAAATAATTAGAAACTAATGCACATTTATTAGTTTTATTTCATGTTAAATGACAACAAAATCTTTTATAACTTAGTGGTTTAAAGTGCAATTTACGAAAGAGAGGTAGAGGGTTCTAGTCATGATCTAAGTGGATTCCTTTCCTTCCCCGTTCACAAATTAAACTGTGAGTGGATAAATAAATTGCTCAATTGCTTCTTTGCTACTAATTACATGAATATAAATACACGCAATGCTTTTCTTCTTGCTCAAGTTGTTAAACAACATAAATTACTTCTTTCTTCTATTTTGACTACTAGTTAACTCCTTTTATAAATAAATATATTCCAACATCATTGATGTATTAATATAGCTATAAAAGCGGAATGTAAAGCACAGTAGCCAAATCATAAGCTCAATATGTAATTATGCAACAATAACAATATCTTATACAAGTCAACATGATTCTATTACTTCTCAAAATATTACAAAGCTTCTATCATAAAACTTAGGAGAAAGGAACTACTACTAGCATCATTTCTAAGCTCATAAACATCTTTAATACTTATGTACCTCGTATAATAGCGATGATTCACCACTACTATTAGAAATCGCCTAGCTCGAAGCTTCCTGCTACAAAACATAATTCGAGATTAATTAAAAACTTCATTTGGCTATATTTTACAGCAATTCTAAATTAAGTTTAAGTGTTGAAAAAACAACTAAAACACCTCTTATATCATCTCTATTCAATTACATACATTACCCATCATTTTTCTTTTCAAAAACCTTTGTTTTTCATAATTTTCCAAAAATGACAGCTTTATTAAATTATTTAAAAATTCCTTTAAACATCTTTAAACTCCATAATTTGACCTTCAAACACCATATTAATTTTCTAAGATCATCATATGATGATTTCATGCATTAAAAACACTTATAAATCAATTATAACATGACTATACTACTACTACTGCTGCTACTACTACTACTACTTTTATTCATACTTAAAATAAATTTACAGCTTTATAAAACTACTTAAAGACCTTCAAAAACTATTCTAAACTCTATAATTTGATCATAAATCATCACAACAATGAACTATAATCATAATATATGAATTTAGAACTTTAAATTACAAACCATGATAAATTTTTAGGAACTTATAAAACCCTAATTACAAATTCATGAACATACATTAAAAACATGATTATAAAACTAAAACATGATTATATTAATAATGATCGTCATGCATAAACAAAATTATAAAACATGATTTTTTATAAGAATTGGAATAAAAATTGAAAGAAGAATTTTTTTTAAGTTGCGCACAAACCAAAAAGGAGGGAGGAAGGGGGTGGCTAGCTGGCCGTTCACCGGAGGTCCGACAGGTGACAGGCGCAGCGGTAGGTGATTGAGGGTTTGGGGTTTCAGGTTTGCTTTTGTGTTTTTTTTTTCTTTCTTTCTTTTTTTTCTAAAACCTAAAATACTTTTAATAAAATAAAATTGGGTTTTTCTAAATTATGCCCTCGAGGTTTTTTGTTTTTCTAAGGTGTGTCCATAACTTTTTTTTCTCACGTGTGCCCCTCAACTAATTACTTTTAATCAGCACTAACCTGTCTGTTAATCTGCTGTTAGTGTAGACGTTAGTTTCTAATTTTCTGATTTTTCTTAATTTATTCTTAGGTTTTTCAAATAAGTTATACCCCTGAGGTTTTAATTTTTCAATTCTAAGGTGTGTCCTAAATTTTTTATTTTTTTTAGGTATACCCAAACTAATTATTTTTCATCAGTACGAACCTCCGTGTTAACCCTCCATTGCAAGGTAATAATAAAGCCAAAATAGAGGATATTAAGCTCTCAACAACCATTCTTAATATTTAACTAACAAGTACATGAACAAATTAATCCATTTTTTTTAGACATTTCGCCGAACACCTTCAATGCAATGATTCAAACACAGTAACACCTCAACTAATCAACCTCAACAACTATGTTTGGCAACAAATTGATTTGTAGCCTCAAACCTAATTATAGCTTTGAATCAAGATGAAGGATTTTGAAAAGATTTATAAAACTTTAAATCTTTTCATTTTATTTGAAGTTAATGGGTGTTGGAGTGAGGAATTGAGGGTGAGGTGATGATGATAGATGTGTGAATATTGATGACTTCATGATTGTTGATTCGATGATGATGAGTGTGTAGTGTATTTGATAAGCAAATTAAAGCAGGGAAACACATACTTACTTTTATGGTAAAGGTAAAGGTTACTAAGAGGAGAAGCAAGTAGTAAACGGAAAACATAACATTAGTTACTAATAATAAAGGTAAAGGTTAGTACTAATAAAAACATAATTAGTTTAAGGGTATACTTGAGAAAAAAATAAAACTTTAGGGCACACCTTAGAAAAGTGAAAATCACGGGAGTATAACAAAGAAAAAAAATTAAAAATTGCATTTATTAAACGACTTTATTTAATTGTGGCATCTAACGTCTGTTAGGAAAAATTAGGTAGGATACCGCTAATTAAAAGTAATTAGTTGAGAGGCACAGGTGAGAAAAAAAAAAGAAAAAAAGAAGGTTATGGGGCACACCTTACAAAAACAAAAACCTCGAGAGCATAGCTTAAAAAAACCCAATAAAATTTCTGATTTAAAGAGGTATTTATTGGCCCAAATTAGTTTTGGTGAAAATTCTAAAACATCTTTAATGGTAGAAATTACTTTTATGCCCTTGTTTTAAAACAATTAAGGAAACCTTCTTAAAACCTGATTCCGAAACTTTTTAAAATACCTTAATAAATATTCAAATTCTATAAAATACTTTACAAAATTTATAAAACCTTGAAATTATTATTTTAACTCCTTAATTAATTTAATTCCTTTAATTAATTAATTAAACTCTTATTTTCTCTTAAAAATACTAAAAATGCACTTTCTAAATATTAATTTAATTTATAAAATTTCTAAAAAATCTTGAGGTATTACAATCAGTATGTTATCGTTTAAAATATAATGTATTATATGTCTCATATTACAATGAAAAAATAATTAGATCACACATTAAGGATCAATAGAGGTAAAGTTAAATCATAATTTTTTTTTTGTGGAAACTAATTATACACGTGTATTAAACTACACGTTCGGAGCATCACCCAAGCCCAACATGCAAATTTTATTTAATTGTGGCTTTATGTTAAATCAATGATGGTATATCATATTGAGTTAACCTCTCCTTGTACTTGCAGCATGTATCTTTCTCCAAGTTTATGGAAGCACTCTAATGCCCTGTTCTCGTCAACTTTTTTNCTTCATGATTGTTGATTCGATGATGATGAGTGTGTAGTGTATTTGATAAGCAAATTAAAGCAGGGAAACACATACTTACTTTTATGGTAAAGGTAAAGGTTACTAAGAGGAGAAGCAAGTAGTAAACGGAAAACATAACATTAGTTACTAATAATAAAGGTAAAGGTTAGTACTAATAAAAACATAATTAGTTTAAGGGTATACTTGAGAAAAAAATAAAACTTTAGGGCACACCTTAGAAAAGTGAAAATCACGGGAGTATAACAAAGAAAAAAAATTAAAAATTGCATTTATTAAACGACTTTATTTAATTGTGGCATCTAACGTCTGTTAGGAAAAATTAGGTAGGATACCGCTAATTAAAAGTAATTAGTTGAGAGGCACAGGTGAGAAAAAAAAAAGAAAAAAAGAAGGTTATGGGGCACACCTTACAAAAACAAAAACCTCGAGAGCATAGCTTAAAAAAACCCAATAAAATTTCTGATTTAAAGAGGTATTTATTGGCCCAAATTAGTTTTGGTGAAAATTCTAAAACATCTTTAATGGTAGAAATTACTTTTATGCCCTTGTTTTAAAACAATTAAGGAAACCTTCTTAAAACCTGATTCCGAAACTTTTTAAAATACCTTAATAAATATTCAAATTCTATAAAATACTTTACAAAATTTATAAAACCTTGAAATTATTATTTTAACTCCTTAATTAATTTAATTCCTTTAATTAATTAATTAAACTCTTATTTTCTCTTAAAAATACTAAAAATGCACTTTCTAAATATTAATTTAATTTATAAAATTTCTAAAAAATCTTGAGGTATTACAATCAGTATGTTATCGTTTAAAATATAATGTATTATATGTCTCATATTACAATGAAAAAATAATTAGATCACACATTAAGGATCAATAGAGGTAAAGTTAAATCATAATTTTTTTTTTGTGGAAACTAATTATACACGTGTATTAAACTACACGTTCGGAGCATCACCCAAGCCCAACATGCAAATTTTATTTAATTGTGGCTTTATGTTAAATCAATGATGGTATATCATATTGAGTTAACCTCTCCTTGTACTTGCAGCATGTATCTTTCTCCAAGTTTATGGAAGCACTCTAATGCCCTGTTCTCGTCAACTTTTTTTGCTGATCTGAACTTAAATTTGTTAAATTAAACTTATTGTTACTAATCTAAATTTATTTTTACTGAACTGAATTTATTTTTGCTGAACTGAACTTATTTTTCCCGAAATTATTAACAATTTATTAAGGATTAAAACTGGTTTTTGCCGAACTGAACTTATTTTTATTGAACTGGACTTATTTTTACTGATCTAAAGTTATTTTTGTTGAACTAGACATATTTTTTAGTGAAAATAAGTGAAAATAAGACAAGGAGAATAGGGCCTAAAAAGGTCTTTTGGTTTTATGTGATTTTTGTCAAGACGCAAACCGACTAACTGAGTAATATATAGTTGATTTGTCTTGCCTTGTTCTTTTCGCTATTACTAAAAATATTGACGAACAAGGGTTGGATGTTGTGGCATTGTAGAAAAAAGCTTGATATCGCTAAAGGGAGGTCTCGACTTTGAGCCTCATTCCAAAGAAGGTGCAATCACACGTGTAAGGTCAACACCGCTAAATTGACTTTTTTGCCAAATTTCAATATTAACGTCTCAATATTAAACTTTCAATATACATAAGGTCGTAATTCACAAAAAAAATAATAGAAAAGATCTTTTTTTACAAGTTATGACATACAAAAAGTCTTAATTGACAAAAAGACTATATGAAAATAACTCGAATGCTTAGTTATAATATTATCATTAGATATAATTTAATTAAAACTTTAATTTACTAGTTTTTAGCCGCAAATGAAACGTGTGTCCTTTTAACTTATTATGCTGGTTTCTAACTTGTCTCAACAGGTCATGGACCATATTGAGCGACTATAGTGTAAAAGTAGGGATTGCTTTGAGGTCTTACCGGTAAGATGGTCTTACTAAAAACTTGTTAATATAATATCAGTATTTATCAAAAGGGAATACTTGCTGAAATTTTCAAAAGTGTTAATGTACATGGAGTGTTTATTTTTGAGAAGGTATTCGGTTAGACAAGTCTGACCGTCAAACCACCACCCTAAAACATATGTAAAATCTAGTTAAACTTCTGGAGAATGCTATTCATCGCCCATAAAATCCTACCCATCGCCCGTATTTATGCGTAAAGTTCTCATTTTACCCTTCGTCATATTATTTTTTTTTAATTAAAACTCTTTAAAAAAAAAAGTTTTCAATTTGAATTTCTTTTTTAATTAAAACCCTTAAGAAATTTGGTGAAAAAAAAATTAGTGACACCTTCGACTGGAACAGACGAAGGTTTCAAACTAATTTTTTTTTATTTATTTATTTAAAACCCTTAACAAATACTATCCAAATAAAAAAATAATAATTGTGAAACCCTTAACAAATACTATCCAAATAAAAAAAAAAATTGTGAAACCTGCGCCTAACAGAGACGCAGGTTGCATGAGACTTGCGTCTCTGTTAGGCGAAGGTTCCTCCATTTTCTTTTAATTACTTTTTTTTTAAAATTACACTAATAAAAAAAAAACAATTTGACACCTTCGTCTGATTCAGACGAAGGTACCATGAGGGTGTCACCAATTTTTTTTTTAGGTAATTTTATTATAATTTTAATATTTATTGTTTTAATTAGTAATTAACATTTAATTGTTTTAATAGTGAGGGGAAATTGTTTTGAGAAGAAAGGGCAAAAGTGGAAAGGAATAACGAAATACGGGCGATGGTAAGGATTTTGCGGGCGACGAATAGCGTTTCAGTAAACTAATATCTGCTTTAAGTTATGGAAACCAACATATCCCACGTTGAAAGATTGAGAAGAGTTATACTAGTTTATATATTATTATTATTATCATAAATGGGTTGACAACCCAATCCTAAATGGGGTAATTGGTTTGGACTTGCTTTTGGACTATGAAATATATATATATATTGGACTAAACTACTATTATATGTTATATAATCATACACTAGCACTTGGCACAAGAGGTTGAACTTGGGTTGTATCAGGTTATATAGCACGCAAACAGATTGAGCCAAAAACAAAACAATATAGTATATTTGGTTGGACTTGTCTAATGATCTGACTTAGGACCTGTTTACTTCAACTGAAAATAGTTGAACTGAACTGAAAGTTTTTTATCAAGGATTAATGAATAGCAAAATAAGACAAGAGTTGAACTGAACTGAACTGAGCTGAACAGAACTGAACTGAACTGAACGATTTTAAGCTGGAGTAAACAGGCCCCTAATACTTTCACTTTATTTTCACACGTTACTTCCTTCGTTCTGCTTTATTTTTTACATTTCTATTTTTAGGGCTTTCACTATTTCTAATACACTTATTTAAACATAAATATTTACGACTATACTTGATCTATAAAATACTATAGAAATTTGATGTTAAAAAACTTTAGTCTATGTCATTTCATATGACTATATTTTTCATACATATCATAGTGATATTTCATGTTAAAGTTTATCTCTCTTCGTACCTCAAATTCCAAACGTAAAGAACTTCTAAGGGCATGTTTACTTTAGCTTAAAATTAGTTCGGTTAAGCTCTTCTTTTATTTTGCTAATTAATTTGTTCCTAATTTTAATCCTAATATTATTTGTTTATATATATATATATATATATATATATATATATATATATTTTTCAGGAAAAAATAATATATATATATATATATAAGTGAAATATCATTTACAAAAAATATTATTATACCACATAACCGGATTACCATTCCAATTATATGAAGATGTATTATTGATTTTTATTTCATAAAATATAAACCATCAATAACAAAAAAAAAAAAAAAAATTGGTTAATAATTATTAGTGGATTAATAACCAAATTATTACTATGTCATTACTCTATAATTGAAAATCGTTAATAATCCATAGTTAAAAATCAATAATCATAATTAAAAATCCATACTTAAAAATCAATAATCAGTAGTTAAAATCAATAATACATAATTAAAAATCATTAATCCATAATAAAGACTTTCGGTTCAGCTCCAATCATTCAGCTCCAATTAATTTAACTCAATTCAGTTAAGCTCAGTTCAGTTCGGTTGAGCTGCTCAGCTGAAGTAAACAGACCCTTAATTTCCTATGAAAAATTTAATTTGCTTATTAATATCTTGAGAAATTATGTGCTTTACTTTGTTAATTACAAGAAAATTTGCATCCTTGCAAATTATTAGCAAAGTAGAAAACATTGTGATAAAAACGTGAAAATCTAACTTACGGAAGGGATATTGGTAAGTTATTTGACACATTTTGTGAGAATTACAATGTTTCAAAAAAATCCAACTTTCTCCTTTTACTCAAAAAACTTTCTAACCAAACAACACTCCGTACAAGAATTTTCTTGGAATTTTAATGTTGAACAACTTTTTTACTCATATAATAAAATATTATATATATATATATAATTTGTATTTGTAACATTTTAAAAATACTAAAAATGCAAAAAAAAAAAAAAAAATTTATAACAGTAATCTAAATATTATTACTCCCTTCGTTTTTAAAATATTCAATTGTTGCAACTAAAAAAGAATGAAAGTAGTATTATTTTAATATTAATAATTTAAAATACCATTTTGGAAAATGAAAATACAGTATTCCATAGAAGAATTTTAGTTTAATTTAGTTTTGTTTTGTTATATACTCATCCAACAGTTCAGATTAAAGCTTAACCTTAATCCATATGACAATATATGGGACGACGGATGAAAGACACGTGTCATCCTATTAACACACATGATTAGACAGAAAGTCAAGTGGGAGAGAGGAACCCCCATTACACGCCGGGTTATCCTCCTCTCCCCCCTATCAAAAGGAAGAAGAGAATAGTGCTCTACTGTACAAGGGGCTAAACAGTATATTCTCACTAGTATAAATACCCATGAAAAATTTGAACAAATGCATTCAATACACATTTATTACAAGCATTTATTGTGCTATTTTTCTCTCTCAAACTCTCTCTCTAAGTTCTTTATACAGTTACTTACTTAAGCATCGGAGGGGGATAAATCCACCAAGGATTTATTCCTTTGTGCAGGTATACAAGGCGCGGAACCTCTGCTCGTCAAGTGCCCTTTGATCGCCAAGTTCACCTGAGGCCACGCCATCTCCTTCACCCGCCAGATTGGATGCCGTTAACCAGCGCCAAATCAATAAGCTAAAGCATTGTCTGTAGCATTACTATGTGATCTTTGTAATTAGAATCCTATAAACTTGTAATCATTTGTAAGGATATAACAAGTTTGTTTTGTTTTGTTTTGTTTATTTGTTTTTTTTTTTTTTTTAATTTATCCATATATACATTTTATTATTGGCATTTTACTTAAAAGATCAACACGAAGTGCTGTACTCAACTGCAAGATTGCAATTGCAAGATAATGGGTCATAAAAGTAATGCAGATGATCACATAAGCTACTTTGCCATGTTAGAAACTATATCACTCTATATTATAATTTCATTCATTAGTGTTGGACTTACTCAATTACAATTCTGCACTCCTCTTTTGTTCTTTTAAGTTGACCCTCAAAAATCATTCTGTAAATGTTCCCTTTCGATGGTTATGAGAGTACAAAAATGATCAAAAGGTAAACTGTGTGCACATCTAGGCACATTCGGTAGTATGTAGAATCCTAGTTTAGGCCCATACGCCCATTTATCGACTAAAATGATATATGGTATATATTAAGAAGCTAATAAAACTATAAAAGGACACATCTTTTCTGATTTTGAAAATTAGTACTTTATAGGTTTTTTGTTTTTTATATTATATATTTTTTAGTACCTTTTCTTTCATAAAAACACAAATATTAGTATCATTTCACGAATTTCATCATAATTGTGAGGCCAACTAACGTGTATATTTTTAATCTGTTCTCGTTTTAACTAGTTTTCTCTCACTTCAAAGTTCCAATCTTTACATTTGATACTTCATTAAAATCTCTTCTTTTTTTCTTTTGAAAATCTCAATTGAGATTGCATTACTTAGGACTTTAATTGGGGGATTTGGGGATAAAATGGATTAATTAGCTAGTTAGGGAAAATGAGGCGCGTTAATTAGTTGTAGAAGGCCCCAATACACATATTTTTTGACGGAAACCGTTACTTGGTACTAAGATTGATTTTTTTTTTTTATAAATAAAAGGTACTAAAATTAAATTATAAAAAACTATAAGTTACTAATTTTCAGAAACAAGTAAAACTAAGGTACTAAAAAAAACCTATATTTAATAGGAAAATTATCAATGATAATGTTGGAAAATTTAGAGTATATGAATGATTTAATGCAAGTTTTTTTGTTTGATTTACATGGATATGGTGAGGTAAATCAATTAAACATGAATATAGAATTTCAGAAGTGAAAATTAGCAGGAAAAAAAAAAAACAAAAAGTTTCAACTTCGAGACAGAAGAAGGTCGCACCTCGCGACTTCAAAGCAGGTATGGCGGTTTTTTGGCGGTTTGGTGCATTGTTTTAATTGGTTTGCTGATTTCCTTTGATACCTTTTGGTTTCTATACACATGTATCGTACATATGTGTCGGATGTAAGTGTGAGAAACTAACTTATCATATTTTTATGTACATAAAGTTTTAAGAGATTATTTTCTCTAGAAAATTCATCATCACAACATCCCAAAATTCTGATTTTCGTTGAACATCAATTATTGAAAGCATAATTGTTATTGTTTCTTCGTTGTATCTCAAAGGCTGATTTCGTGAACCCGTGCTATTTTTATTTTTATTTTTATTATCAATGGTAAATTATTTCCCTTTTTTGTATTTCTGTATAAGACTAATACATTATCAAACTATCAAATCTATTTTCTGATAGAGTCTCTAGAATAATTAAAATGAGGAAAAATAATGAGATGATATGTGAATGTTGGGGTATAAGCATGCAATTGGTTGTGTAGTCACCTTCTATTAGGTGCATACTTGATAATTATATGAAATCCTTCATTGTTAATTTTTGCATTCATGTTGCTCAATTATTTTGCTTACGGCATTTTTCGTTTTAAGGTTATGCATAATATATGGTTTCATGATCCCAAATACGGAATTAAATTAAATTAAATTAAATTAATGATATATTTACTTCTAAGCAAGATAAAATTATGTTGAGTTTGTTATACACTTTTGGTACCTTTATTTTTTTGAAATCTAACTAAACCACTACTTACTAAATATGGATATAATCATGTAATTTGTTGATGATATTGCGATACTTTAGTTGCTTTTAAATTATAAAACATTAAAACTTCTTTGTATCTTTATTTCTTCAACAGCATAGGTTAAAAAATCAAATTTTAAATTAGTGTTTGATACTTTGATTCAAATGGTTAGGTTGAACAAAAGACAGCTTATGGTAAAAAAAATGTCACGTCTATTATTTTTATAAACGTATTAATAATTTTAGTACTTTAATGTATTGATCCCTTTTTCAATATTTTTTTACTTTCTTATTATTTAACTATAATTAATATATATTTTAGACCAATATTTTTCCAATACCCTAGAACTCTCGAAAAAGGGTAACGTGTTTATAGCCTTCATTTTCAGATTTGGGAGGACCTTTCGGGCACCATCTCGTTATCTCTCCCAATTTCACCCACTTGCTTCCACTAAGCTTGGGGCGTCCCACGCTCATTTTAAGCATTTAAAAGCTTGATTTGTTCACACGTCGGCAAAGTGATCGTCTTTAAGCATTGAAAAACATTAAAAGGGAAAACTCGTCTTTTTTTTTGCTGTCCTTTTGGTACTTACAAGCAGTCTGAGGGTCCTTTTTTAACCCTAGGGACCATAATTTTCAGCAAATTTTTTCTGAGGCGGATTATGTGTGTCATGTTTGTCTATGAAGATATAGTACTAGATATTCTTCAAAAGATAGAGAAATAGCTTAATTTGTCATAATAAATTGTTTAAGCTGCCTAATTGTCCCACACTCGCAATATAAAATCCAACAACTTCATTGTTTCCAACCAAAAAAAAGAAAAAAGGTACAACAAATATAAAGGCAGTGAATTTCCTATTACAAATTGGCTCCAATGTGAGTGTGTCTTAAGTCACCTTCATCTATTCATTATGTAGTGACATATTACTATGATATCTATCTCATTCAAACAATCTTATCATAGAAGAAATACAAAAAATAAGATGAAGAAGTTGCATCTAATGTTAAGAAAATGCAAGAGTTTATCAAGTCAATTGAAAAGATCATCATCTTATAGTAGTCTAAGGTCAAATTCAACTAAGGAATGCTCAAAGTTGGGAAAGCAACAACATTGTGGTAATGAAAACGGAGAAACTATCTATGTAGGAAGCTCGAGGAGGCGTTATGTGATTGATTCCAAGCACTTGACTCATCCTTTGATCAATGCTATAATCGAAAAGTCGAAGCAAAATCCAAGAGATGATAGTATATCTATCAAGTGTGAAGTAGTTCTTTTTGATCACCTTTTGTGGATGCTTGAGAATGGTGATGAACATGATCTTAGTCTTGGGTTTGAGTCCTTGGAGGAAGTTGCTAACCTTTATGTTCAGTAAGTTATCATTATCACCTAAGGTGGTATATATGTACTTGAGCTAATAATAGTTATTGTTTTGGAGATTTTTTACTTGTTAAAGGTGAGGATAATTGTACTTGCTTACAAGCTATTCCTTTTGAGGTGATACAATGAATAAATGTTTGTTTTATGTGATTTTAGTGCATTATATATTGGAATGTCACATTTATGATGTCTGTATTTCATTAAATTCTTAGAGGCCTATGAAATATGTTTGATCATTGTACAACTATATTTTGGTTCCTCTTTTGCATTTTTAGGAAGATCACCTTATTCAATGTATGACATTACAATGTTATGTAATCTTATGTTATGTTATGTTGGTGCTTGGAAGGTTTTCACTATTCACATTAACTCTAAATCTTTAGTAAGCTATTCTCTACATGAAGATCGAGAACGCTGTAAAAAAATGGGGGGGGGGGGGGTCTTAATGATTTGTGGTGGCAGCTGGTGAGTAGTTACAATGTTATGGCGCGTTTAGGTGGTTGCTTGGGGAAGTCACGGTGGGAGTGTGATGCTACTCAGCTAGTATGCTCACCTACAAAGGGTCGCATGGGGGTATGTATGTAAGGTAGAATGTTTGTTAAAGTCGGTAATGATAGGGGACTTGGACCAACGTCCTAAACAGTGAAAGGTAGTATTGAAAGTTGATGTATCAAATGTCATATTATACTATACACCCATGAGTATAGTGTTCGGATTATGTTTATGTTACTCGTTCTTTATATTCAGCCTACATGTCTTTTCGTTACACTTGCACTTCATTGTTCTTTACACAATACATTCTTTCATTATGAAATGCTTGTTCTTTTACAAATCATGATGATACAGCCTACAGGTTCTTTATCAAGATGAATTGCATCTTCACTATTATGAACACATATAAGATGTTTATATAAACAAATTAGCAGCAAGTTGGTGAGTTAGATATTTGAAATTAACTTGTATGATGGTTGGTGAGGTGGATGAGTTTTGAAGTAGATAATAAAATTCAAGTTCAGCCATTTAGTTGGATGATGTTAAGTTTGTATTCACCATTGGTTACACTCCCCTCCATTTCATAATATTTGTTATGTTTGTTTTTTTACACAATTTCCGATACACATGTTTGAACGTTATTATATACTAGTATACTTTATAAAAAAATACATACATAAAACTACACGATTAGTCAAATCTAACAAGATCCATATTGAATATGTTTTTGTTTTAAGTAAAAAGAGCTTTTTCAATTTTTAAGTATAAAAATTCTAGGTGTATGGCTTTGACCATGTTATCCCCCATTCTCAACTACTGTGCCATAGAAGCATCTTTAATCGTTCATAGCATTATTATATTGTAATTTTAAAAATAATAAAAATTGTTGACGATAGTGGGTTTAGACCAAGGCTAAACTGCCAAGGTAGTCCCGATCCAATTAAAGCTCAAGTGCTTGAGAGTAAGGGTAAAAATCCGAAAATGGTAAAGGAATCCTAAAATCCCAAACACTAACAGCTAATGAGAATCAAATTACTACCTCCGTTTCCTATTAGTTGCAACAATTGGGTATTATTTGTGAGATATAAAATATTCATTTGTTGCAACTAATTGGAAATGGAGGTAGTAGAATAGTAAGGGGGAATGTTGGTTTGTAGAATTATTAATTACCAGAACGTAACAGAATCATCACTAATTTACAACTAAACAATGAAATTGCTCTTATAATGTCAAAACGCATCATTATTAACCTTGCCTATGAAAAAATGAAATTGCTCTAGCAGAGTCAACAACCTATGGCGACTGATAACTGATGCAAAAAGAACTAGTATAAATTACTGCTCAAAAAATCTATTGCACATTACTGGAACAGCTGAAAAAAAGGACTAGTATACTTTAGTGCTCCAAAAATCTGTTGCAACAGAGTGTAAGAATGCCGCAACCCAACCAAGGCAACGTAGCATTAGCGTCAGACTAGTATGATTTTGCAAATATTGCAACTTCCTTGGCGGGGTTTCCTGTCATTAAGCAAGTTTTCTTTCCTTGAGGTTGTTCAAAAGGGTAACATCTGATAGTTGCCATGGTTTCTTCTTTAACTTTCAACTCATCCTTGTCACTACACAAAGCGCATTGAGATCAACACTTGAAATAAACATGATGCTCACATTATAACATAAAACCAGCAACTTTGCGTTTGGTCTTCATAGAAGGAACATATAGGGGATAGAGAGTCAAGAACTAAAGGCAGAAAAATGAAGAAAGATGTACCTGCCAGACCATGGACCTCTTGCCCACTTTCCAGAAGATATTGCCGCTTTAAGCTCGTCATATGATGTCACATCCACAATGTTACTGCCGAAAGTGATTTTTCATGTCAGTGTCTGACATTTAGCCAATTCAAAGAGCACAACAGAGCCATTGTTTTACACTACTTCCATACAAGATAAAAAGTAACCATATATTAACAGTACCATGATAAACGAGCGAGTCAAAACCTTAATTCAGATAGATCACAATTGGCCAAAAAAAAAAAAAAAAAACATAACGTAAAATGGTGGTCCGGCAACACCAATGATGTCCAACAGTGTTATTGGTAAAGGAAGTGTTCCACGACAATAAAGCCTTAGTTCCAAAACATTTGGGGTCAGCTACACATGAATCCAATAAGAATAGCAAAAGCATATGCTAAAGATAGCACTCAACATATCCACAGCCTCAGAAAAAATGGCTGGGAACAGGGATGCTGGAAACATTTCATGAGTATGGCTTGTGAAGATTCAAGCCAAATTAAAAATATTTACAGCAGTCTCTGCACACAGCAATGGGGCCTATGAAACCATTGTCCACGAATCAACAAGTGTCAACTGGTCTATCACATCAAAAAGGTGTGATGGTGTAAGGGAAAGGAAGAAGGGAGACAGTGATAACAGGTATGCAAACATCAGTGAGTCAGTGACTGTCGGTTGGTCTAAGAGAAAGGCGAGCTGGCATGAAAGGCAAGTAGGAGGAGAGAGAATGAAAGTAGGACAAGAATGATAATTCAATGAATTGCATTTGGAAAACTAACCCTACATATTAGCAAATATATAGGGTCAACGTGGGTGGACTTATTAGAGAAAGCAATCTCAACAGGTTATGGATCATGTAACCTCACCGACATTTAATACATCTTAGATATTGTTGAAACTTCAACTTACCTCGTAATATGAAGGTGAGACAACAACCTCCTTGAAACTAAAAATGACAGAAAAATCTTTGATCAACAAAGCTGGTCCCCACACTCTAATTACATATCTAACAGATTACGTGGGTAAATTGCATTTCTTTTTCTAGACCCTAATGGAAAACACAAGTGTAAAAGGGAAATCAATGATGCATCACATATTCACCTATAAAAATAACTTTGCTGCACGTACATATCTACACTCATCTTTTAGCGATATTTTAGATTGCTTCAACTAAGCTACGTTACTCAGCTTTATATTTTAACAGAAGCCCCATGCCATAACATTGACACTTAATTTAGGGTCAAATCACATACACTTTTCCAAAATTAGCCAATTTGGAAACGTCCCATTTCTATCATCAGTCCGAGTAATAATTATGTAAATAATCGTTGTCTTACAAAGATGTAGCCCTGGTACGTTTATGACATACCCACATTATAGTGTTTAGGGTGACACTGAGGCAATGATGAGACTAATATGACTGACAAACCACTACTTTATTTTTGTGGAATTAAAATTGCATAAAGCTTCAGGTTGTAATTACTCTTCCTAAACCTATGTTACTAATCCTATTTAAAATTTTGAAATTTATATTAATAAAGAAAGAAAGAAATAAAGAAAAGAAAAGGAAGAGTTGGCACAGGGGTTGAAACCTGGGAATGTATGAAAATTACAACCATGACATTTGGCCCTGAACTATAATTTATTTGAGGTCCTTGGATCTCCCCTTCATCTCAATGTTTACAATTGGTTTCAGAACAGTCTCTTCAACAGTTCCATTAAGTAGGGTAGATAATGCTTTCATTTGGACCTCCCAAACTTTACCCAATGTATGATTTATATCAGGTAGTAGCGAGTTGGTGGATCACCCACTCACCCTTTTCTTGTTTGATAAGCTATCCACCTTTCCAAATGCTTCATTTATCTTCAATGATACAAATTTTTACAAAGGAGTAATGTCTAATGCATGATTGTTTCTGATACCGCATAAAAGATGCATGATATGTTCACTTAGAATGCACAGCAACCATTTGCAAGAATTGACAATAAATTAAGGCAATCAATAATAAAAAGTTTGATTATTAAAAGATGCATCTATAAGAAGTGCTAGAAACAAAATCAAAGCACGAAGGGCATACCTATCCCGGAATGACTCCGCCATGCTCAACAATGACGCTTGTATCTCATCTAATTTTTCCTTTACATAAGAGACCAAAACATTAGGTTCCATGGATACTCCAAATACTTTCCCTTGTTTGCCAGGAATATCTCTCCTTGATATGACCACACTTTTATTCAAGACATCACGCGGACCAATTTCAATTCTAACAGGAACTCCCTGAAATAAGCTTTCTTTTTATGAGAAATGAACAAGAAGGAATTTAAGATGCTCTAAGTTTCACCACTCTCAAAAGAGAAGCATCCAAATGGTGGCATAAAGGGGAAGAAAAAATCGTGTAGCACTTCATATAAAGATCCAACAGACATATGTAAAGTTCCCCTAGCTACAAACTGGTCAGTCATCAACATGTCACAAAACAATAGACAATCAAACCACGCATAATTTCATCAGTGGAGCATTGAATTAAGCAACTTCTCATAAAAATAAAGGTACTAAGCTAATAAAGTTTCACAATTTTACAAATATACTGAACCTCTAGCTTTGAGCAAAAGTTAATTTGCCAATTGCAAAACAGCCTGTGTGGTGGCTCATAAATGGTGGTAATGGACTAATGGGAATGAATTTGCATAGATAAATTTGTGAGAAAAAAAAATGATCATTCCTAGGCAATGTTGGTTCACCTCCAAATGATCTATATCTCTTATGTTCTCACCCAATACACCCTCCAAGCGGTAATTGGAAGTAATGAAATAGTAGGAACAAAGACACAAGCTCAGGAATGAGCTTGCATTACCATGAAGATTCCAGTGTTAATTACCATGTTAAATCACATTTGAACTCAATTGCATTACCGCAATTCATTTTGGCTACCAAACTGGCAGTAGAAGACAATATTTCTAGTTAGTAGATGTTTGTGGCAATTTGGTTTTATTCAATATCTTATGATGTTGGAGAACTCACTCTTAATTCCTAATCCAACATAACGCTGTGCTTATGTATTGACATTAGATAGTTTGTATATGGACCAATGGACCATACATCCCATTATTCACTTTTTTTTTTTTTTAAATATACAGATTAAGAGGCAACAAAACTAAAATTACACAAACAGGAAAACTTAAACAGTAAATCATCACATAAACTATTTTATTGAAGTATCCAGATCCATAGTTGCAGATATTGGCTACGGTGTCCATAATATTAGCAGGATGCATAGATGCACATTGCCCAGTTTACATGGGGTTTCAGCACATCAACAAAAATGAATGCAAAGATACAAGTCATATTGGCTAAGTGTCAAAGCCAAAACAGAACATCACATAGAATACAAGTATTCACATGCTAGAACTAAGGCATTGTAGTAGTAATCAACAGTAAATGCTCACCTTCATTTCCCAAAAGTTAAATTTCCATCCAGGGGTTCTCTGTTCTGAGTCATCAAGTTTGACTTTAATCCCTGCACTTTTAAGCACTTCAAATGCAGTAACAGCAGCATCGAGGACTCCTGATTTTTCTTCTTCCTTTTTCCAGATTGGTACGATGATAACCTGAAGAAGAAAGTCATGGTTAGAAGAAAAAACTTGGAGAAGAAATAACAAAACAAGGTAAAAGGCAAGTGGGTCAAGTATTATGAATAACCACTTAAACGTCGGATCTTTGCACCATTCATATTATCTCACTTTTGAACTTTTTTAATGATAAATACACATGAATAACACATCCATGTGAGATTTTATTTTATTCAACTCGATGTAAATATCTAATTTAAATAGATTATGATACCCCATCCTCCTTTCTTCAGTGTCCTCATTTTCATTTAGGCCGTAACTAATTCTTTGATCTACATATACATCAAAAAATCTCTCTACCTTTTATTGTCACATGGTGTGGCTCAAACCAACCCGCTAATATTGTTTGCTCAAATATTCAATCTCTTTACCCAAGTGCCAAACCGCAAGGAGCAAAGAAAATGGTAAAGGGAGTAATACACATATACGTAACCAAATTATTAGCCAAAGTTAATGGTCGGCAAGCAGGAAAAACCAAAGGTTGTAATACAAAAAACATAGGAAGAACGGAGTATAAAATAAAGGGAAAATTATTCATCAGAACCTAAACCACTCACGAAAAACAACAAATATCTGAAATGTATGTAGTACAAATATAGCATACCATTTTTGTTCAGTTAAGCCAAAAATGATACGCATTACAGCTGAGGATTATATTCCATCAAAATAGATTTAGTTCCCAAGTTTTCCGTTGGAATAAATATAGCAATTAATCATTTTTATCATCCATTTCATTTTCCCTGTCCCATTCCTCATTTTTAAATGCAAGTTATATGAAATAGGTGAAGCACAAAATTTCTTTTCAAGTTAACCTCAAAATAGGGTTTGTCTTTTTATTATATTTGTTACTCATGATATGACAAATCAAGATTTTATGAGGAGGATTTAAAAGGGTAAAGTCAAAAGGGCTCTAAAAAAGAAGGGGTTGAAGAGAGCAGCGGCCTCAATGGGTATTCCTATTGAGGTTTGGGGATGTGTGGGAGATAGAGGAGTTGAGTGGTTGATTGCTTTCTTCAATTCTTCAACATGATATGGGGAAGTAATAAGATGCCAATAGGGTGGAGGAAGAACACCATAATCCCAGTGTATACAAACAAAGGAGATGTTCAAGATTATGCCAACTATAGAGGGATCAAGCTATACCATAAAAATTTGGGAGCGAGTGATTGAAATGAGGTTGAGAAGATCCATGCAAAATTCGAAGAACTGGTTTGGAGGTCGACTATGGACGCAATTTATCTCTTGCACATGGTTTTCATTGACTTGGAGAAGGCATATGATAAAGTAACAAGGGAAGCGCTTTGGTAGATTTTAACAAGAATAAGCAATTCTAAGAAATATATTGATATTATCAAGGATATGAATGAGGGGGTTAGCTCGAGTATGCGAACTAGTGTTGGCAAAACAGAAGAGCTCCCTATCACAATTGGCATACATCAAGGTTGAACACTTGGTCCTCTCCTTTTTGCCATAGTTATCAACAAATTAACAGGTTCAATTCAAGATAATATACCTTAGTGCATGATGTCTGCACATGATTTTGTGTTGATTGATGAGATGAAAGAAGGAAAATAAGTTAGAAAGTAAGAGAGTGCAGCAGCCTCCAAGTCTCCAACTAACCTGTACTGGAGCAACTCTTGGTGGAAGCATTAAACCAGCATCATCACCATGAGTCATGATAATACCACCCACAAAACGTGTACTAATAGCCCATGATGTCTGCCACACATGTTGCCTTATCCCATTCTCATCAGTAAACTACACAAGAATGTGCAAATATTTTAATACAACACCCCTGTTTCCAGATTAATATAAGTATTGGCTAGTAGAAAGAACCTGTGTGCCAAAAGCACGTGAAAAATTTTGTCCAAGGTTATGGCTAGTCCCAGCTTGTAGGGCTTTTCTATCACCCATCATAGCCTCGATTGTATAGGTCTTATCAGCGCCAGCAAATGTCTCTGCCTTTGATTTCCGACCCGCAATTACAGGTATCGCAGCTTGCTCATAAGCAAATTTTGTGTAGACATCAATCATCTGCAAGGCCTGTCCAAAGAGAGATCTATGTTTTAGTTAGGAACAATCAATTAATTACGGGATACACACAATGCCAGTCTGCCATTTATCATATTGTAACATATTAAAAATTCATTCAAAAAAGGAAATGACCTCTTTCTCTGCTTCTTCCGGAGTAGCATGAGCGGTATGACCTTCTTGCCAGAGAAATTCAAGAGTCCTCACAAATGGTTTTGTGCGCATCTCCCATCTTGTGACATTTGCCCACTGAATAAACAATTTAGATACAAAGGAGGGATAAAAGGGCAGACATGAAGAGTTCTATCTTACTGTAAACTCACCTGGTTAATCAATAGAGGGAGGTCGCGATGACTATGGATCCATTGAGTGAACATGTGATTTACTATAGTTTCACTAGTAGGTCGAACCTGCCAAAACCTCAACAAGTGCAACAATCAAAGCCAAGGCTCAGTTTACCAAGTTTGATGCCGTGGAATAACACAAAAATCCTAAAAGCATGCACAAAAGCATAGACTAAGGAAAACGTCTAAATAATAGTACCACAAGTTTTTCTTCCAGTTCCTTTCCTCCTCCAACAGTTACAAGTGCTAATTCTGGACTGAAACCTTCAACATGACTCGCTTCTTTCTCTATAAACGAATAAGGTATAAACTGCAGAGAAGATTAAGAAACAATATCAATATTAGATATATCAATCATCAAAACACAAAAATTAAACAGTGAAGGTCAAGCAACAGTATAGCTCTTTCATTTCATTCAATTATAAACTAATACAAAATTAACTTCTTAGAGGTGATGATATTGTATGAGCTCTCTGCCAAATATCAAAGCAACAGCTTGCAAGTAAAGTAATTACACCTTTGTTCCCACAGATCTTCCCAGCCAATTGCTCGACAGGAGATCTCCTGAACACACACAAATCCTCTGTTATGTACTAACATAGAAGGATTGATAGTATTAAGGGTACTCTAGCCCTTGATATTTCACAAGTTTGCAACTAGTTCTTGACAATTCAGTGGTTTAAGTACTAGTTTAGTAAGGAAATTGGCAGAGCAATATGCCCACTCGAGGAATAACTTAGATATCAAACTCGATGAATTTGAAAATCCTCATTTTCACAAGTCATATCAACAAACTTAGCTGTAACAACAATATCCCTTCTCCTCCCTGACTCATCACCATGGAACAACAACAAAAGGCCATAACTCCCATAAGTAACCCAAAACCTCGGTAAATCCCTAAAGCATATTACCCTCCACTTTGTATAACCATCAAGGCGGACTCAATGTCTCAGGTTCCTTGGACAACACACCCTAGTTTGGAGGTTTAAGGGCAATGCCCCTAAATCTTACAGTATCGGCTATACTTTACTGGTTTGGCCTTTCCCATTTAAGGTTTATGGAGTAGTATATAAACTCCTATTTTGTAGCTTCATTATGTATTTGAAAATTCCTCATCTAGTAAAATATAACCTCTCCTCTGCCTCTAGATGCAGCAACACAGTGTTTGTGAACAATGTTAAATTTGTGTTTTCTTATTATTTTTTATGTTAATTCTTTCTTATTTATTAGAACAAAAATCATTCATACAATAACTCTTCTAACAAAAATTCATTGCATTCAGAAATAGATTTAAACCAATATATAGTTAAGTAGTACATTTTATACATAGGATCAAAAGGAGAGCAATCTGTTATTTAATATGGCATGACCACATGACTAACATGAAAATCAATATTAAAGTTAAAAGGTAAGATTTAGACATCTCAAATCAAGATGCTTACAGAAAAGAAAATATGTCATGTTGAACATACATTATAGCCCTCCATGACTTTGTATCATGTTAAATTAGTGAAAACAAATAATGCGTAAACAGAAGTAAACTATCCAATGGCAATAGCTAAAACTCTACAAGAATACAATATTCCCCTTCTCTCAATAATGAAGAGAAGATCCAAGCATTCTGCGTGTAAACACACTCCTCCAACCATTTCATTCCTACCATATGCATTTTTAGAAGACAGATAATATAAAAACTTTGACTTAGCTCGGCCACAATACACCAAGATGGAAGCAAATGTAACTCAGAAACTACAAACAGCATCCGATTTCACCTTAGTCAAGTCACTAATCTAAGGTTATAAGAAAACTTTGTCTCAACAAATGATATCCCACTTCACATTGTGTTTGATTTGACTGACACCAAGTCCGAGTGTCCAAAGATTCGGTAACTTTTCAATAATCAATGTGGTAACAGTCACAAAAGTTTGATGAAACAAGTCATACACACATTCCCCTTAGTGAAATTAAACTTGCATGGAAATATACAAATTTAAACATAAAATCTCCAACTAAGATCATCACATAATACTAACACAACACATCCTGTAAAACTATAGAAGTAAACACACCAAAACTAAACTCTACTCAATAAATTATTTATTACATCCAACACAAAACAAACAACCAGAAAATAAATAAATAAAATAGAATAAGTTGGGGCCAGGTACCTGTGGAAAGTACATGTTGCTGTGACCAGTTTCCTTGAACTTAACATTCAAATATTCCTGCAAACGTCAAACAAACCAAAACAAATCAGCCAAACTATGGAACAACGCTCAAGAACTGGAGCTCAAATTCTAAAAAGCTAAAGTAGCAATAAATAAATTAGACCTGTAAATTTGTGACACGATCCGCCAACATGACACGAGCACGACCCTTTATTAAAGGGTTTGGGTCAAAGAATATAACCCGTTAAATTACACGGGTTGACAGGACACGACCCATTTAATAAACAGGTCAGGTTAGGGTTGAAGGGGTTCAACTCGTTTAAGTAATTAGGTCGACACGACACGACACAACACAATTCCACCTAATTTTTTACTTTAGTATGTAAAAAATGACGTGACATGCTAACTCGACACGAAATCAACCCTTTATTAGCGGGTTTGGGTCAAGGGTGTTGACCCATTGAAGTACATGGGTTGGCACGACACGACTCATTTATTAAACAGGTCGAGTTAGGGTTGAAGTGGTTCAACCCGTTTAAGTAAGTGACACGATACGAAAATGACACGACACGATTTACAGGTCTAAAATAAATAGTTCAATAGGTCGTTGGAAATATACAAGCGTAAGCAGAATCACAACAACAATTCAGCATGTTATATTCAAAAGCATAACAACCTATTCCATAAAATAAAAACACAAATTGAACAAGCAAAACAAAAATAACTCCCGAATTACATGTACAATATTAGCCAACCCATTTTGCCAAATGCAGTACTTCATGCAAAATTATGATAAAGAAACTCCTTAAGAATTGTAATCACAACTTCCATAAATAGACCTAGTATTTGATCAACTGAAATTAAGATTAGTAAAGAAATTAAGAATAAACCTAATTGCTTTTCAATCAAAATTTTTTTGGGTTTTTCTACAATGTGCCCCTCAGGTGTTTGGTTTTCTACGTTCTGCCCTCCCAAATTAAAACTTTCATTTGGTGCCCCTAAGGTTTAATTAATTACTATGCCATGACCTTGTAGGTAAAAAAATATTAAATGCTCGTAAATTAATTGTTGTATGAGTCATAGTGCTCATATTGCTCTTTAATTGCAAGGAAAAATGGAAGAGTATGGGTCATGAGCAAAGGCGTATGAGCTACAAAATTGAGATTAGAATTGTGACATTTTCAACGACAAGGTCATGGCATAGTCACTTACTAAACCCTAGGGGCACTATGTGGAAGTTTCAATTTGGGAGGGCACAACGTAGAAAACCCAATACCTCAAGGGCACAATATAGAAAAACCCAATTTTTTTTAAAGTCTCATAGTATATGGGTTCAACACTTCAACTATCACACAGTCCAAGGAAACTGATTTGCCACCAATATTAATAAAGGAGCTAGTTCTTTTTTAGTAGAGCATCAGAAATTGTGCTCACAAATTAGAGCATCTCCAATTGTTGAGAGGAAAGACTCACTTGCAAATAAAAGATCCTATCAAACTACAATCTCAACTATCATAGAGCAAAAAAAACCTTGTAGCTCAAAAAAATCCTTGCAACTTTATTGACCTATTTGGGTCTACATATTTTATTTTACCTTTTAAGGTTTGTAGCTCACAATTGGAGATATTCTTACAAAAATGACAAGGAACCATCTGCAAATGTTTTACAATATCCAAATAACAACAACCAAAATGTACAATGTCATATTGGCCTAGTGGTGAAAGATTGAGGTCCCGTGCACAAGAAATATAACTGCTTCTTGGCCTAGTGGTTAAAGATTGAGGTCCCGTGTTCGAGTATCACAACTTTAATCCCCCTAGCCAAATTTCACCATTGCCCATTCAACTCATTCAGTATAAATCACCCAAATAAATTATATTTCGCCACCAATTAGTTGCAACAAATATTACAGCTAAGGTAAAAAAACATAACAGTTACTATTACTATAAGTGTAACTAATTTGTGACAGAAGTAGTATGTAAAAACAATAAGGAGCAAACCTGAATAGATTCCCAAATAGCATAGCCATAAGGGCGAATAACCATGGTGCCGCGAACGGGACCGTAATCAGCAAGTTCAGCATTAGAAATAATATCAAGGTACCAACCATTGAAGTCTTGTGACCGAGGAGTAATGGATTTATTGTCTTGAGGTTTAACCGCCGATTCACTAGGTGTTGCTGCGGTGGTTTTAGCCGAGAATTTGATGATGGATTGAATGTTGTGGTGGTGGTTGCGGCGGCGGCGGAGGAGCGGTGGTGAAAGGGAGGAGAGATATGGGAGTCGGAGAGTTAGAGCGCCCATTTCTTTTTATTGTGAGGTTTTTTTTGGATGGATGAGGTTTATTTAAGGGTTTAGGAGATTTTTTTTTTTTTTTTGTCGCTGTGGTGAGGGGTTAAAAGCGTTAGTATTCCAAATATAAAATTGACATTAGAGTATTAGTGATTTAAATTGTTTGATTTTAGGATAGTTTGAAAATCGCATAAAATTAAACAATTGAAATTGAGATGAACTTTATTCATAGAAATTGTATAAAATCAAACAAATGGCAATTATATAAACATGTAACAGCTACTTTTGGCAAATGTTTTTTTTATAATTCGTAGCGGTTGTAGTTTGATGAGGCTATCGCACATCTATCAAAAATAAACCTGACCACTCTAACTAATATAGCTAGGGAAGTAGGGATCGAATCCACAGGAAAGCAATTAAACCTATTAGTTCTAAAAAGTCTAGACTGTGCAAAGGGCCTTTGAGTGATAATTGTGATCAAGAAATTAACTATAATTAGAGCTAAATTGATTAAGAAATGAAATTAATGACTGAACCTAGGACATCGGTTCACCACAGATTAACCAACGAATTGCACACAAATAATTAATTAGATTATCAATTTCCTTGAATTAAGGTCCACTAATTCTCTCGAATTTAGTCCCCTTCAAAACTCCTCTAATGGCTCTCGCTCACTTAGACTCGTTTTGGCTATTGTCCTTATGATCTAATTGTGGTAATCTTATCTCTCGGCATCGATTTCAACAATATCAAACTAACAACTAAATCTGGCCAGTATTTAATTGAAAGCAATAACAATTGACAATAGGAATTCAAGCACATTAATAGTTAAACTAATATTTATGAGCAAAACATCACCAATTAATTCATGGATCCCCTAGTCCTAGAAAAGGAACTACTCACTCATAATTGAAGGAACAAAAACTAAATCAATAGAAGCAATTAAAATCCTAAACATGATTAAACTAAACAAAACCAACAACAATCAAGAAATTGAATCTAAACATAAAATTATTAAAACTAAGAACATAAATTGAAAATAACAATAAACATTAATTAAGAACAAGAATTGAGATTGAAAATAAAACCAGAATATTATTGATTAAAAGATTGAAAGGAATTCTACACTTTGAGAGAAATTTAGAATAAAACTAGGGTTCTAAAGTAAAAGAGGTGTAAATGACTAATTAGGAGAATAAACACTTAAGTACTTAGGCTAAACAAGGGAAAACACGCGGAAATTAGTCTTCAGAGCCACCCGCCCGGAGGGTCCGGGCGTGCAGCCTTCACCCGGGCGCACAGCTTCGGTCCGGGCGGGCAGCTTGCTTGCCTTCGTTTCTCGGTTTTTGCTCGTTCTTCCTTAATTGCTTCTTTAATTCTTCGTTTTAACACTTCTAGTCTTCGGTTAAGCTTCCCAAATGACTTCAACTCTTCACTAACTTCTTCAAGTGCTTCAAAAGGCTCGGAAAACAACGATAAATCATCGATTCCTGTAAAATATAATAAAAGGCACAACAAACACTCGAAATAGCAAAAGTTAGTAGAAATGGCTTAAAAGAGCCGTCTTAGAGCTAAAAATCAATCGGGATCGGGGGTAAAATACATATAAAATATCAACTTATCATAGTTCTTTGAACAATTTATTCTTTGACAAATAGGTGACTGATGAGAGATGATTATTTTGTTGTAAAAGGAAGCTATGAGTTATGTTTTGGGAAAAACATCAAATGAAGCATTATATAAACTTATTTTTGTGAGATAAAATCATACACTTCATTTGTTTGAACACTTTAGTGTTTGCACTTTTCACAATCGTTCCTCCTTCCAGCAGTAGTATCGGCCATTTACCCCACTTCCCTCCGCATTTCATCAAGTGGTTGTGCTAAAGACATAAGCAGTTATGGATAATTATGAAATGAGGTCTTTCCGAATGGGATTAAGAGAATTCCTACTTTCAATATATTTCTTTTGTTCTTTTTCTTTCTAGTTAATTGAAAAAATAATTAGAAAATAAAACAGCAAGTACGAAAATTAGTAATAGTCCCCAATAAAGACTGGTACGATTTAATTCAACACTTTGTTCGTTCGGGTTTGATTGTGTCGTAGCTCTATAATTCGGATTCGGTTTTGTTTATCGTTGGATGAACTGCATTGCGGATATTGACCCCAAAAAAAAAACGGTAGGTACAGCCAGTCCGTGAATAGCTAGCCATCNCTACTTTTGTAATCTACACATGGAAAATATACATAATCTTTACCATAGGCCCATAGCAAAACTTGATATTACAGAAGGTATAATTTATGCAATGGCAAACAAAAAATGAGAAAAGCTGCAATTATTTTTTGGCAAAGGAAACAAATTGAAAGTAAAAAATGTTTGTGAGATGAAGGGAAATTTTGCAACAATGCGAGCTTGACCACAAACTCTAATGTAAAACATGGATTTTTAAAGATAGTTTAACTTGACATGAAAAAGGTCCCTAACGAATTGCAATTCTTGATGATGTTTAAAGATTGGTTCTTGAAGAGAAAGGAAAAGGGTATAGTAATTTCTTAACAATTGTTGGAGGAAGACTAAAAAGGAGTCATTAACTACAAAGTTGAATTTTAAAAAGGAAGAATTCACAAAAATAATCCCAACTTTAAGTGATGACTTAATAAAAGACCAAACTTCAGTTTATCCAAAATTGGACCCAACTTCATATCATATTTTCCAAATTTGGACTATTTTACTGATTACCTATTGAACTGGTAAATGTTGGTCTTTAATTTTTAATTTTTCTTTTTTAATTTTTACTTTGTTAAATTTGTTTGTTAAAAGTTAATGTCAAGTGGTTGACTTCCACTGTTAATATTTCTATGTTCCCTTTCCTTCTAACTCCCTCTATCTTCCTCATCACTATACCAAAAAAAACTGGAAAAAAAAAATCGCGAAATCCCCAATTTGGACATCTGCGACATTGCAATTGAGGTTTTGAAGTGTCAACAAACAAGGTAAAAAGCTTCACTGTATTGATATCAGTAACTGGAAATCTGACACCAACTACATCAACAAGCACTACTATACCTTAGACACATTACCACAGAAGAAAATCACCATAGCTTCAAATTTGGAAATTTCGATTAAATTAAGAAGAAAACCAATCGTCTTGATTTCAGATCTGTACTTTATCTCAAAAACATAAGATCTCAATCAGAATCGATGTAAAGCTTAAATCTCAAATGAATTACAGGCACTTTGCTTTAGCTCTTGAATTTGTCAATTTAATACTGACATCGTGCCTTATTGTTTCAGCAATGTTCTTGCAGCGTATGCTAAGCTACTTTGGGAAGTAGGTGATGATGAAGATGATGATCAAGTATGTGGTTTTCATCTAAATGAATGCTTGATCTTTCAAATTTCGGAATCTAATCATGGTTAATTTTCTGTTTGCAGGAAGACCTGAATGAACCTGTTTACTTTCATCCCTCTGATGGGATTGTTAGTGCTGATGCAGAAATTTATTACAGAAGGATGATAGAGAAAAATCCTTCTGATCCCCTTTCCCTGAAGAACTATGCTCAGTTCCTTTATCAGGTGATTTTCAAACTCTTCTTGTTATTATGTTGATGGCAACCCAACTTTATTTCAAGATCTAAAAATCATTTTATGTACTGTTTGCAACCTTAAAAATAAAAATGGAAGATGGAAGACGAAGCAGAGATGAGTGGAAGAGTGGAAGAAGAATCAGCGAAGTTGGGTATTTAAAAGAAACAAGTCAAAGTCAAAAAACATAAAAAATAAAAAAATTTTATTCACCAAAAACCGGCTAATAAATACGATTTACCTTCTTTTGCAGGTCAAAATTTAATGAGGTCCAAATTTGAAAAATATGATATGAAGTTGGGTCCAATTTTAGATAAACCGAAGTTTGGTCTTTTATTAGGTCATCACTTAAAGTTGGGATTATTTTTGTGAATTCTTCCTTTTGAAAATATTTATCTATCTTCTATCTATATCTTTATTACCAAAGCGGCTACCAATACAATTAACTTTCGCTCCCAAATATATTTAACCTTTTGTATCTTTAAAGCCGAGTTTCGTTTGGGAATTATCTAGTTCGGTAGTAATAGTAGTAACAAAACTATAAATGGTAGGTATTTTAAGAAACACCCAACTTCTAAGTGGTTTTTTGACTTAACAAAATAGGGGTTTTAGTAAACCAAAACAGACATCCTATATTACATAAAAATAAAAAAAATAATAATAAAAAAAAATAAAAATAAAAATAAAAATTTAAACTTCACTAGTCCATATATATTTGTCACAAACTCGCAATTTAACAAAAGCTGATAATTAAAACTATATTGTTAAATGTTAATGGTATCTTATAATTGAAATAGCTTTTGGGCTCAGTCGATAGATAATCATCAAAAAACCGCCACACTAAATGAAAATCACCCTAGGTTTTGGATGACTAATAGTAATGACTAATGAACTCCTAATAATTTCACAATAGTAATTCCTAATAATTTCACAATAGTAATGTAAATTGTCATGGTTATACAACTAGTACTGATTGTCCTTCATTTGATGCTTTTGCGTTGCATATTGAACTACATAGCTAAAAGAAAAATCCCCAAAGTAAAACACCAATAGGTCTTTACTTTATAATTAGATATATGGATAGCTATTAGCTACACAAATGAGTAAATGACAATGCAAGAGACAACAAAGAATCTAACAAAATCCTGTAAATAGAAGACGATGGGGTTCTTCACAGACCACAAGAGCCCGAGACACAGAACGTTGAGAGAAAACACCTAACGAAACATTTAGCAGTGTAAAAGAGGGGAAAATGTTCCTTTGGAAAGCTATAGAATCAAATCCAGAACAACGTCAATAAGAGGATATTTATAATTCACATGTGATACGATAGCATGACACATCACTCCATGGAACATAGAATTAGATGGGGGCAACTCTAGCCTTGTACATGCAAATGTATGCCATATGCCAATCACCTGAAACAGAAAGTGGGCATTGAATTAGATTATAAAGCAGCAACATTACCAACTGATTGATTCCATTTCATACAATGAAATTGGGAGCTGACTTGCTGAGAACCTATAGTCATTTTACGAAGAAAGGAAAGATGCACTTGGAGCTAGTATACATTGGAAACCAGGCAAGTAAACATCGAGAGAGGCTAAACAAACCAAAAATTAAAGGATGATGTCATCTCCTAGTATCAGGTGGTCCATGTATAAAACAATTTTTTTTTTTAATTTTTCATTTTTTTTTTTCAAATTATATTTAAAATTTGTCAACCTTTTGAAAAGGGGGTGTTGACGGCATACCTCCACCAGAGAGTTTCACAATGTCCTCTTCTCGTTGAGGAATAGGATTATCGTCATCATACTCAATCCACTTACCTGCACAAGATAAGTTCATTAAGTGCTGACAAAACCTAAATCTTTTCTATTATGGTGTCAAATACAAGTTTTTAAGGCACTTACCATTATCCTGCTTCACCCAACCAACATAGTGCCCTGAATCAGCACTTCTACCCTTGTGGGTTAATACAGAAACTAAATCATATACGCCGGTAAATTGCAACTCCTTCTCAGCTGCAATGAAACATGTATAGATTAAACAAATCTGTAAACAGCCTCAGTCATGAGGAAACCTCCTTCAGACATAAAAGGATTACATACACAGAACCTCTTCTGTTGAATACCAAAACTGACATCTATCCATGAGGTGAAAACTAATAATGTTCTCAAGTCTCAACAAGACGCTCATTTTCAACACTATTTCATTTAAGGTTGAACAATTTGAAGGTAGTTTAATACCTAACCTACAGAGAATAATAGTAAATGCCAGATTTACCATATTAATGAAATTCACCATCTTGATTGTTCTACATTACCTTCTTGAGAGGTTCCTGTAGATGATTCTCCACCACCGTTTGAAGAACCCTGTTAGAGAACAGACCCCAAAAGTCAAAAACCAATCAAATCCACCAGTAAATCAAAAACCTATAAAGGTTTAAAAAAAACGATATATACCTCTGCATCAAGCATTTTGACATCATTATCCTTGGAAGTAGAACTCTTTTCATTAGGTTTGAGACCCAATTTTTTACCCTCTTCATCTCTTAGAATCTGAAAGAAGAATATTGATAAAATTCCAAAGGCTTTACAAATTGGAGAAACGATTAGCTTAATTATCAACAAAGCAGAAACATGAAGTATTAGTGTACACACCTGACGAGGAACTTCAAGCTTCTTTTTAAGTTCATCAGAGCACAAATCATAAACATCCAACTCTAAAGGGTAATCAACTTTCTGAAAGTCACCCAAAAAAAAAAAAATTTAGGATGCAAAAGCTATCCAAATGCGCAGATGAAATATAGTCTGAAGCCTCTAAACTCCAACTAAACATATCACTGCAAATTACCCTTAAGATTTTAGCCTTCTGATTTGATTCTCTCTTCCAGAAAAAACGGACAAATTGAATGGTCAAATACCTTCAGCCAAAACAACAGACCAGAACAGTCATCATATGATAGAATCTAATGCTACAACAGATGAGATCACTTCTGCATTTCTAATACAGCAAAACTCCACAAGCTATTTACAGCAAGTTACCTCGATAAACCACTTATACGTGACTCTTTCACGTACACTGCACTGCGGCCCAATGCAGGTGAGTTCTTCTCAAGCTCAGATTTCAAACCCTGAAAGAAATACAAACAAGAGTTTTTGCCAAATATGAGCATGGAATGATAATCGCATAAGAAATATAAGTGTAGAATGTGCTGTCATAGGTTAAAAGTCAATAATTCTAGTGACAACAGCTATTGTGTATTGCAATCTTACAGTAACAGTGAACAGTATAGCTGACTGTACTGACTCATTGACAAAGAAATTCTTAGGCTAATACTTACTATGATTCTATGACTGAAGCAATAGCTTGCTTCAGGGGAGTGAGTGAGTCTATGTGTGTTAGAGAGAGAGAGAGAGAGAGGGGGGGGGGGGATTGTGTGTTATCAAATGCACTTGTGTCAACACTCAACATCGATATTTGCAGTTAGGGATAACAAGAAAAAATTAGTAGTTTGACTCGGTAAAGAGTCGGTTACCACAATTATGAAAGCAGTGTCTAGGTAGCTACATGACAAATTTTATATCTCCAATCCAATACCCTTTAAGGATTTAACTAATTGTACAAATTTTTTTATTAAAATTTGGATGGATTAACAGCTATCTTAACATTTAATGTACCAAATGGTACTGCCCAATCAATCAGATAGGCCATTCACAGAGTCACAAGACATACTAAAACTGCCAAGATCTAGTGAATCAACTACCCAATAAAAAATACAGTAGCTACATGTTACAAACAATCTACCGCAGCCTGCAGTAGCCTCTGGATCCAATTTTCTTGGGTAACAGTTTGACAAATAAATAGTTTCTCGAGTCAAAGCACAGAAAAAAGGACAAGCTAAACTCACAAACCAATATAACTTAGAGGGCAAAAGGAGTCAGATAATCATGAATATAATCAAAATCTCTTACATGCTTGAGCCCTTCATGCAAATGGTTCACTTCATGGGAAATGTGACATTTCAGAGCAAACGTTGACTCTGTCTCTGTACTTTCTTCACCACTTTCTTGGCAGTACACCCTATGACAACAGCACCATTCAGAACAAATGACAACTAAATTAAGTCAGCAACATAAAAACCAAGTATCATCAGTTCTTCACATACTACATTTTGACCAGTAAAAACAACAGCATCATAAAATTTCACAAAAGGAACTGAATTATACGTAGTAACAACATATCTCGCATTACAAGCTGCTACAAGCAACAAGCCTGATTATCATAACTTCAAGTACACTCATAACAAAAATGAAAACAACATATATGAAGTTAAGCCAATAAAATGTTCTCTATTATGAAGCACAGTTAGCTAGCATTTAACAATCATAAACATGACTTGCAAGCAAGTTATATACAAGTGCATGCTTTCCATCCTTGGCAATACATTCCCATCAGGTTTGGCACAAAGTCACAGAAACTTCTTGCACAAAGTGCATATGCATCTTGTCCATCTCTGTAATGGGTGAATAAATATCGATGACTGCAGGGCAAAATGCACAGAACAGTTTTTTTAGGGATAAATCAAACGATAGAACAAAAGTAGGAGATAAAAGGTCCTGAAATCCTTCACTGCTTCTTGCCACATAAGCAACACAGAAAGCTTCCTTTAGAAAGACCACGCCAAAACAATAAGTTAGGCCCATGTCATTTTTGGTTACGTGGGAGATTGAAACTTTCCCAAACCTTTTCCGGCCATTTAGGGTGAGGAGGCCAGCAAGATTTGATACTCAAGCACCAACAATATAATCTCTTCGAGCCCCTCCCTAGCCAAGAAAAAAAATGATACAGCATTAACATTGTCTAATTCGTCATCCAAATCTTCTTCTGGGTCAAAGTCATCATCTCCCATAGGCCCATATCGGAATCACAATCGGTCACTAACTTACTAAGTCCACAATCCACATAATCGGAAATGACTTGTTCGGGTTCTCAATCTCGATACACAAACTAACAGCTATCTCCTGCATAAGGTTTAAAAATACATAAACCATAACACTATGCATTAAAAAAGTAAATTTTATTACCCACATACGATAGCAGCTCTCCCATACACATCAATATATCATACAGCCTAGTGAAGGTTGTCCCTTCTCAGTTCATCTCAATTTTCATAGTATTCAGCTGCTCAAATCTCTGACCTCTTCAATTGCTAGTCTTGCTACTACTTCTGGGGAGAATCTAGACAAGGCAAGAAACTTGGTATAGAATTCAGCTAAACTTATTTTCCCCATCTTAATATCAAAAAACTCATCATATTTATTCTTCTTCAGCCAAGCACATTCAAACTTGTTTCTAATACTGGTTTTGAAAGCATCCCAATTGTACACTGCATCATTGCAGATTGTAAAGCCACTCTCTAACATAAATCAGCGTCGTCCTTTGAGTACAAAGCTGCTTGGTTCACCCAGAGTGCTTTTGGACAGTTCAAAGTTTCAAAAATCTTATCAAACTGTCTCAGCCAACTCTCTAAATGGTAGGATCAGGACCTCGCTTATAATAGGGTGGCTTTACTTGAGCGAGCTTCTTTAACAATTCTCCCAAAGGTCATCCTGCCCTACTCAATTCTAAGGAAATTTTTCAGCCAACAACCCAATTGCATCAGTAAGGGCATTGTTGTTTGCCATCCTACTTCAACTCCTGAATAAAAGAACAACCTATTTAGGTAAAGGGAATGTTTTATTTCTTTTAGTGTTTTAAATTTTTTCTTTGTGATGAATGTGTTAGTTTGCTTTTGTTTACAAACTGATAAAGTCAGTTTAGTTTATCTATCTATACTACTACTAGCAACCCCAAGTCATTAATTTATTGGTCATTAGTTAAAAACTTAAAATAGTGTAGCATTGAGCCTGCTCCAATGTCGAAGTTAACACCCATGTGGCCATGTCACCTAATTGCCAATATGGACATGTCTTTATGTGCCCCTAAAAGGAATTGTTGGAACACCTCTACCTCACCTTCAACCTATAAAAAGCCTAATTGGCACAACCCATAGAAATGTCACCCTAGAGCATGGAATACCATACTTCAAGCAATAGTAATCAGCACACCATCTACTTCAATCAGTAAGAACTTCTGCATTCGTTTCTTAGAGAATGGATCTCTAGGCAAGTAGGTGTCCCATCAAGAGCCCTAACCAACAATGAGACGATTAGAGTTCTATCTGAATTAACCAACCAAAGTCGCAAACATTGTCCACAGAGAATAAAAACAACCATCATTCATCAGCTAATTAAAACAGAATCAGCAAAGCGATCCCTATCATTCAATTCAGCTTCATCAACTCAGCCTCTCCAAGACCTATTCTTATTACTAAAAAGTTATATTCTTTCAATCCATAAGTAGATTAAATTGCACACCCATTTTACCATCAAAGCCAACAAAGGTTATGCAATAGCATGCCCATCAATAGGTACCCCAAACGAAAAATTAGTAGTCATTCTTCTAATTTCCATCACATGGAAATCAAGACTGAGAGCAGTAGCAAATGTACGAAAAAATTTAGACCCAGTAAAACAGAGCATCTCACACTGCAGATGGATTCTGTTGCTCACAAGGGTCATGGAGAAGACACCTCTTTGAAAGACATATCCGTGTGCATGGAACCATAACCAAAACATTACTAATTAAATAAAGTACCATAGACAATTATAAAAGAGTTTTACCTGCTAGTAAGCTCAACACCAAAAAGGCGCTTCACAGCACTGAGACTTTCACTGCACGCAGGCACCAAGAACATAAGCATGACCAAATACTAGTGTGATAATTTAAGTTAGCATCATATGTAATAATAAGAGAGAATATCAGCAAGAAATCCATAAAGTTGTCATATGTACCATTCATTTAATACACAAAAGACAAAAATTATTATTCAAAAAAAAATAAAAAGAAAGAAAGACAATAAACAAAGGAAGCCATATTGCTCCTTTCTCAATTCTATAACCCATTGTTTTAGGAAAAGGCACACCATACTTCGTTATTTCCTAACCCTAAGGACAAGGAAAGAATAAACAATGATGAAAATATAGGCCTCGTTTGGTATCGCCTAAATAAAAGTAGGGTTTTCTCATCGGTCTTCAATCATTTTGCCTAAAAGTTGGTATTTGCATAAACCGTACAACCGAAAACTAACTCTACCAACCATGTTTGCAATGAGCTAAGACTATCAACTTAGAACGCAAACAACTTTATCCAAATAAGGTCAAGGACAGAATAACCATGATGAAAATATAGGCCTTGTTTGGTATCGCCTAATTTTAAGTAGGTTTTTCTCATTGGCCTCCAGTCATTTTGCCTAAAACTGAACAACCGAACACTAATTCTACCAACCCTGTACCTAAAGTAGATTGACAAACACAGCCATCAAAACAAGAGAAACAAAAACGAAGAAAAAAAAGAAAAACATATAAAACAACATTCTACGCAGTCAAGACCATATCCATAAATCGGGGAAACCATTACGGACCAGAAATCTAAGTATCTAACTTATCAACATGAGTGTTAAAGATGAAGAAACAACATACCTACTACTGGGTAACTTAAGAGACTGAGAAAGGGTGTACAAGAGCTGTGTCCAGCACTCCTCTGCATCCTAGGATTTCAGCAATAGTAGCACTTCAGCAAAAGCAAAGCTTCAATAATAAGAATATGCCAAGATAAAGATGGAAAGGTAAGCAGAACCTGTTGCATAAAAGAACCATTATGCAGCTGGCCAAACTGAGGGAACTTTTTACGCAATACCTGTAAATCATCATATGAACAAATGAGTAATGCCATGTCAGAAGCACATAGCACAAGGTAGCTCCACTTTTTCTAACTTTGAGACTTCAGACATTCACAAGGAATCAAAATAATTCATTATCCTACTTACTATTTATAGGACACCTATTGTCAGTTAAGTTCAAGCAAGTAGCATTTGTTAAATAAATAAACACATCAGATTCCTCTAATTGGACAGAGATCAAATTACATCTTTGACTATGCAAAAAAGAATTATCTAGATGCTTGATCGCAGAGGATTTTCTACATCAATAAATAAAAGACAGAACGTAGTATGAGTAAAAATAGTCTAATGCTACAAAGTGATATGAGCATACCATCCAAAATTGCATAGGTGCCACCGGCTTGACGTTTTTATCTAGTTCACTGAATAAATCTTTGGTTGCTACTGTCAAGAGATGAGAAGTTTGATCTACCTCATTGTTCCTTCCAGACTGTGAATAGCTGCTCAATAATGGTCAACAACATAAATAAAAATCAAAAACAAGATATTTTATATAAAACCAAAAAACACTGATGCTTCGATATAATCCAAAGGAGGAATATCTTACTCTAACAGTGCAGACTTCAACTCGGGAACTGAATGCAAGCACTGGATCGTGGAGTTCATGTAACATGTATTTCCTAAATTAAAAAGGCCAGCGGAATGACCCTGCAAAGTGCAAACATAAGAAAATTAAACCACATCATTAGGTAGATCACTAACATCATAATTCATGTTCTTTTTGGCATCACTATATTCACTTAAAACTCCAACAAACTAGATCTTTATAAACTTCTAGCTTAGCATTAAATGTGAAGAGTGAAAGACTATCGAACGTGATTAAAACTCCTAAGGGTGAAATGAAAATTTTCTAAGCATAAACAATAATTAAAATATAAACAATACCAAATTACCTAAAGGACAAGCCATCACCTTAGATACCTAAGAGGCTAAAAAAAATGCAAACTCAGGAATGTAGTCATGGTAGGGTCACAATTCACAAATCATAACTCATAAGCGAAAAAAGCAAAACCTTGCACTTAAACCAAAAGGTGAAAAAACTTCCTCAGTCTGCATAAACTTACAGCATGCCACTTACATCAACAACAAGGCCATAATTCCAAAATGATTTGGGGTCGTCAACTGGCTACCATGAAACTCTAATCATTAACCAATCACAACTTTAATCCAACAAACAAGGTTGGCTACATAAAACAAAATATAATCTCATAGTCACCAACCAATATCCTCTCTCAGTCCCACTCCAGTCCCTTCAATCAAATGCCACATAGTCCCACTCCATTCCCTTCAATCAAATGCCACATATTCATGCAAACCCAGTTGTTTCATATTTTTCTTATCCCTCTCCATCCACACCATCTTCGATTCGTCGATCTCCATTGACTTCTTCATAGGTCTCCATTGACTCTCCTACACTCTACTCTTCTAACTAGGCTCTTCTTACCAGTGCATCTTGCAGTCTCCCTTGTTTCATCCTAGACTCCCCAAATCTCACTCATTTAATGTGATCCTTCTAAGATGCTCAAACTTCTGTCCAAGTTTATAGCATAGCTGGTGTTATTGGTTTCCTATAGAACTTTCCCTTAAACAAAAGGTGTTGCAGTCGCACATTTCACAAATGCTAATTTTCAGTTGTGTCTTCGTCAATACCTCCATTTTTTTAATAGTCAATCTAGGATACCTAAAGCACTCACTCATAAAGTCATGGGCAGTTCTTTGCTACTAGTACATCATTGCTTAACCCCCTCCTGACACTACAGCATATTGACGCATATTTTTTACAAAATCTAGCACTCAATATCCACAGGAAAGAAATTTCAGAAACCTAGAATTGGCTATAAGAACAAACAGCATGAAAATGAATCAAAAAATAAATGCCATCCAACAATTATCTCATAAACAGAAAACTCAAATTGAAGTTCCATGCCATTCCTAAATAATCCCATTGGAGAGTTAAACCATACCACAGCGACAACTTGTTCCTCCTCAGGCAAATCCTCTACAAAAACTGGTCCTTTCTCCGGAGCCTTTACTATCTCATCTGCAGTTCCCATCATCATTAACCTTTGACCCTGCAAAGTTAAGAGAGAAAATCAAACAACAACCCAAAACAAACAACATGAAAAAGACGCACGAAGAAGAAAGAAAGGACCATCAACCTCTTTCACTCCAACATTTGTCCACTCAGCATCATCCTAATATCATGGTAAAATAAGTTAACTGAGTATACATTAATCATTAAAAAGCAGAAAAGCAATATTTGTCACGGAACAGCGACAAAGTGTTTACCCAATAATCACATACTACCATTGATCAAAACCCGGGAATCCAATAATGCGGGATAAAGTTTCAAAAGGTTAGAAAATGAGTGCCCGCCATGGCATTACCTTCAATAAACCACCTTTCACCATGATTTTCTGCCTTTCGGGCGGTACTCCTGTAAGATCATACAGCTGACACTTGAATACATAAGGTGGTTGGCTAGTATCAATTTCTACCTCAGGAAAAACCTTTTTTTGCCACTTCACACTCACTGCATTTCAATTAAAAAACAAACAAACAACAACAAAAATTCAAAATCAAATCATACAAACAAACAATAAAACAAAACAAAACAAAATAATCAACTCTATAGTAAAACAATCTTAGATAAATAGCTATATAATTTACCAAACAAATATGGAAAATTAAAAATAATTAAAACCCAGAAATTACTAAACAAAAAACTAATCAACTTATCCCAAATGAATCAATCAACCTAAGATGCTTCCATGAACTTATAAAAAATAAAAATAAAAATAAAAAATTGAAACCTTAATAAGCTGGGAAACCGATCGAAGAACAAAATTCCCCGAAAAAAACCCAGAATTTAATTCAATTGCTACGTAATTAATTGGTGCAGCACTAAAAGATGGTATAAAATTAAGCTAAAATTTAAGTAATTTAACAATAAAGAAACCCCAGAAAGCAGAATAATCCCATTAATCTGAATTGAAAAGGGTATTAATTAATTATCGAAAACAATAATAAAAGAGAGAGGGAAATAATTGAACCTCGAAGTGTTGGAGCGCCATTGTTGGTTTCGTTTTGAGAATCCGCCATTGAAGAAGAAGAAGGAGAAGGTTGAGAATTTTGGAGAAGTGAAAGAAGGAATGAAGAGGTGTGAAGGTGAGTTTAAGTAATGGTGAGATTAAATGATTAAGAGAAGGAATGAAGGAAGAATTGGAGATAACTTGCGAAAGGGGGATTAGAGTACTACTACGCATTAGGTTTTAGGCTTACTTTGCCCAACAACAACAACAACAAAAAAAAAATCTGCCGGATTTTTTTAATCACTTTTTGGTATATATAGGTGATCTATTCAATTCGTGTTTATTAAGTTTCGAGCCGAGTCGAGTTGTTTATGAACGGTTTGTTAAAATTATTAGCCTATCTCAACTTCTAATTTTATAATGATTATATTTTTTTCTTTACAAATTTTATTCCTTTTATAGTTGAACATTTTACTTTATTTAATGTTAAAGTATTTAACATTTTTAAAGACAAAATTAATTGAAAATAATTGGCATGCTCCCTTTGCTAGGGTAACATTAGATAAATTGCAAAATAATAGTATCTTATCGAGTTTCGAGCTCATTTGAGAGAGCTTAAGCTAACTTGAGTTGAATTTTGACCAAGCTTTGACCGAATTTAACTCGAGCTACTCGCGAGCTACTCAACTCATTAAGCACCCCTATTCATGAACAAGGACATTTTTATATTTTTTAGTGAATTAAGAGCTTTCAAATATAAATCGTTTAAATTTGAGACCTTAATGCCAATTTCAGGAAAGATCGTCAACTTTTTCGTGTTTCGCTTATGGTTTTCGATGAATTATGGTGTGTGAAGTGTACTCTCTACCTTTTACTTCCCTAAGATCATTCACCCTTTTTTTTTCTTTCCCCATTCACTATATATAACCAATGCCCATCTTTCTTTTCATTCCATTTAAATAATAGATTTCTCGAAAAACAAAAATTCATGAGCAATTCTCTTAAATGGTAAACGTTGAAGCTTTTACAATTAGAAGCAAAAGTTGAAGGTTAGTGCAATCCACAATTTTGTGTATAGTTAGATAGTTTCTTTCAAATCAAAACTGATCTAATTGTTGAAATTTAGTGATTTTATTAGAAGTGAGTGTTATGCTTTTAATTGAGGATGATAATTAAATGAAAACAAATTCGACAAATTATATTGCTTGGAGCATTACCTTTACCAAAGACTTAGTTAAGATTATGCACGGTGGTTATCCAAGGGAAGAAGATAACTTGAAGAAGTAAACAGTTAGAATTTTTCAAAAACTTTGTGGAATAGAGAGAGAAAAGAGGGGATTAAATATTATGACAGTTTGGAGAGTGAATGAAGAGGTGAGTAAAAATGAGGAATATAGATAGAGTATAGAGAGAATGTAAAAATACATATATACATATGGTTAAAACACTAAGGAGTACAATGCTTCCAAATGGTACATTCAATAAACATTCTTTCAGGATTATTATAAATATAATGACATCCATAATATTTTCATAACACTCTCCATTGGACGTCAATTATAATTTAATGCCTATTAATAGTGCGCATGCGCTTGAATGTTGCCTCATTAAAAACCTTACCAGGAAAATGGTTAGGGAAAAATAGTACAACGCGCATTTACTCCCCTCATGTGTAAATCATTGAAGATCTTTTAGACGACAGAATCCAATTGTATGAATCAACTTCCTAAATGTAGCAATTGGAAGTGCTTTAGTTAACAAATCTGCTAAGTTCTCGCTTGAACAAATCTGCAAGAAATTAATTTTGGCATTCTTCTGAAGATTATGTGTAAAAAAGAATTTTGGTGAGATGTGTTTTGTTCGATCACCTTTGATGTATCCCTCTTTAAGTTGTGCGATGCATGCGACGTTATCCTCATATAAAATTGTTGGAATTTCTTTCCCATATATCAAACCGCAACCTTCTCGTATATGATGAATCATGGATCTTAGCCATACAAATTCACGACTAGCTTCATGGATTGACAATATATATCTCTGAACGGTTAGAAGAAGTAGCTGCAATAGTTTGTTTCATAGAACGCCAAAAAATAGCAGTACCACCACATGTGAGCACATATCCAGTTTGTGATCGAGCATTATGAGGATAAGATAGGTATACAACATCTGCAAAACTAGTTAAATCTTCTTTGGCTAGGTTATGAAAAAATAAACCCATGTCTTTTGTACCATGAAGATAACAAAATATGTGTTTGACTCCATTCTAATGCCTTTGGGTTGGGCATGAACTAAAAATTGTTACTAAATTAACTGAAAAAGGCATGTCAGGTTGAGTATGACTTGCAAGATACATTAATGCACCTATAGCACTTATATATGATACTTCAGCACCAAGATTAACTTCATTGCTTTCCAGGGGGCGGAATGGGTCTTTATCCACTTTAAGTAACCTTACAACCATTGAGCTGATCAAATAATATGCTTTATCCATATAAAACATTTGCAACACTTTTTGTGTGTATGTTGTTTGGTGCACAAGAATTCCATTGTTAAAGTACTCAATTTGTAACCCCAAACAAAATTTTGTCTTGTATGTCAAGATCTTTCATTTCAAACTCTTTCTCTAAACACTCCATTGTTCTTGAAATGTCTTCTAGAGTTCCAAAATGTAACACCCTGAAATTTCCTAACTATCTTCTAGCTATTTCCGGAAAACATAATATAATTATAATAATAAAACAATAAAAATACTTCCTACTTAACTAGGAAAAATCAAAGTATTACCGCCACTATGATAATGGTTATGGCTATTATCAAAGTATTACAACGGAAGTCTTCTTACTTTTAAAACAATGTAAAAACCCAAAAGAACTTCCAAAACAAATTCAAGTAAGACTTTATTACAACCCGGAACCGAAACAACGACCCTTCGAAACTAAATAAACTTTCAAAACTTCAAAACCAAAAGTCAATAACAAAATAACAACGTGTCCACCACAAGTAACAAAAGCAACAACAACAAGCACTCAACACTCAATCCCAACATGATTGACTACGCCCGCCTGTATTTGTAGCTTTCTCTTTATTCTAGACTACTAATCGCCATCGAAATTGGTCGTCGTAGGGCCAAAACAAAGACAAAGCCATGCACACAAAACACCCACAATCAGCAAAGGTGAATACATAAACACTAAAAACTATGCACAAGAGCATGAACAACTTAATAAAGAATAGGCATCACATATTTCTTACCATTATCACCACCATGTACATGTACATAGACTCATCCACATTATAGATTATTTATAATATTTAAATTGTGAATTTCGCATCAAATGAGCTTCCTTTCTCAACATTCGTCCTATTGGGCACCAACTTGGGAGCAACTTCAAGAAGGTATTACCTATGTCACTTGAAGTGGCGGAATTCCATTGCATTTATAAATATAAAAGAGTACAACGTCTTGTACCCTGGTTAGAAGTTACGGTTACTATTCTCATAACCCCCCCTCATTGTTCATACTCAAGGTATATACGTTCCATGAGTTTTGGTGCGAATCCTCTTTCACTTTACGTGATTATCAGGTTTAATAATTGTCATCACTCGCATAAAATCACATTAGAACATTCAAGGCAAACAAGCACCATACACCATATTAATTATCTTGTTTATCACGTGATCGCTTAGGTTTTAGTAAAGTATTTTTTTAATTGGTTTTGACTAAAGGGTTTTTATGTTGACTTAAATTGTTTTACAGTAGAAGTCTTCTGTTGTAGTACTTTGATAATAGCTTAGCCATTATCACGGTGGTGGTAATACTTTGATTTTTCCTAAATTAGTAGTAGTACTTTTATTATATATTTTCCGAAAATAGTTAAGAATTTCCAGAGTGTTACACTGATGTTTAACTTTGAGTCATGATTCAATTCATGTAATGTAATATTTCTATTTTTTTTAATGTGGTGTCATTTGGCGTGTGGACATGTTTCGAAATGCCTTTTTAATATATTGTATAGAAGATTATCCCACCATTGTCTGACGAAGTATAAGTACATAGGCCCTTTGGGCCAGAAGGAGTTTTTTTTTTTTTTTTTTTTTTTTTTTTTTTTTTTTTAAATTTT
>PYUH01000299.1:250530-266817 GCA_016808085.1 Suaeda aralocaspica | reverse complement strand
TTTTTTTTTTTTTTTTTTTTTTTTTTTTTTTTTTTTGTAAATATTGGCAACTTTTTCACTTTTGGCATATGAGGTATAGCAATAGTGTTAACACTGTTGGTTTATTCCCTTTCACATGCGGTGCTAATATTTTACTAAAATGCATAAAACAACTTTTTCTGTTGCTCAATAGTATCATATCATGTTTTTTGCAATAATAATGCATGCTAAAATAACACAAAATTTTAATTTTATTTACAAAAAAAAAATTATTTACTTACAATTACATTTAATAAATTTATTCAGACTTAAAAACAATGAGCTCCTGACTTGATTCATTAAACACCAAGACTTAAAACATGAAATTTATGACTTCAAATAATGGCATACATGAATAACTAACTTATTAATGACATTGTTTAAAGTCATAGTTATTTATATTCCAAGTCTTAATGTTGGAAGTCACAATCACATTGTTTTTAGGTAATAATAAATTAATTATTAAATGTCCATGTAGGTCAAAAATCATGCCAATTTGTAAGTTGTAACTACTTTATTAAGTCTTGAATTAGTGGAGGCCTTGAATTGAAACTTGAAACAATATGAATGATGAGTAACAAAACAATAAACTTACAAAGTTGACTTGAAACATAAATAACTCTTACTTTAAAGAATAGAATTTTGACTTACAAATGCATTTAATAAATTTATTCAGACTTAAAAACAATAACATTCTAACTTGATTCATTAAACACCAAGACTTGAATCATGAAAGTTATGACTTTAGAAAATGGCATACAATTAATTAATATGTTTTATTCTGACTTAATAAACACTTATTGTGAAATTGACAAGCTTCGTAAAAATAATCATCATATCTTAAGATATAATCAATTACAACGGTTTAATTGGGAAGAGAACTTTGTTGAAGAGAAACTTATTGAAATTTTTTTAGACTATAAAAACGATTTTCTACAATTTGTTTTCCACTGTGTAAAATATTTTAAAGACAACAACTTAATGGGCTTGGTAGTTGGAGGCCATAGAACAAAAACAAGTACATTTAATGCTTCAGCTTTTCTTTGGTCAATACTTTGGCAAGTATGAAAGGGAGTCAAATATATGAAAATACCATAGTGCCCATCCTCTGCCCAGCTATGATATATGTGTATCACAGCTCCCATTGCCTATTGCCTATTGCCTATTGCCTATTGCCTATTGCCTATTGCCTATTGCCTATTTGCCTTTTATAGACATTCTTTAAACCATTATCACTTGAAAAACCAACTCTATCAGAATTTGAACCAGTAGCATAGCTAGAATTCTAGAACTATAAGAGAAAGGAGATGAGATATATTGAAAAGGCTTGCATGTTTTATTATCTTTGATGAGAAAGTATTTATATACAAACACTATGGTTAAAATCATAGAAATTGATAATCATCCTAGGCAAGATTACATCCTTAAATCAAGGAAATAAAATCAAGGACCAAATCAACTAGGATGTATGTACGATAAGAATAAATTACAAGAAGGAAAGCATAAGTTAAGGAGACAATATATCAATTCATTAATTTGGATAATCTTCGCCAAGAACCTTGAGCATTACCAGGCCTCAGGAAAACCAGAATTCTAGGAAAAGAACCACCACTATTACCAAACTAGCGTTTTTCGGTAGCAAACGCACTCATTTCATGAAAGGATTCAGATAAACATCATATTAGTGCGAACTCCAGATTATGATAATCCTTATTCAAAAAAATGAGATTGATTAGAAAGGGTATCATAGTGGGAATGGCCATGATATTGTACCATCAATATCAAGACTAATGAAAGGCAAGAATCTGAAATGGTGTCTTCTACAAATGCAGACCACAAATGGCAATAAAGATACACATTCACAAAAGTCCGTATTTCATTTCAAAAACCACCTTGTTTCAACACTCATAATGTAACCTTCATGTCCCAAAACTTGGTTTTCATCAGAATTCTACATTAAGAATGGGGAAAAAAAGCCTAAAAAGACACATAAATGAGTTTAATCAGACTAATTTCACCTCCTGTCACCTCGTTGCCTCTCATATTTCTCATCACGTGCCTTCTCATAATGGTGGCCATCTCTTCTACTACGACCACGATCAGTTTCTGCTTCCCTTTTTCTACTTGGTTCATCTCGCTGTTCTCGTCTATCAATCTCAGCAGCCTTCTTTCTGTATTCCTCGTCATTTTTACCATGAAGGTGATCATCCCGTCTTATTCTATCACGTTCAGTGTTTACATCCCTCTTTCTATTTGCATCATCTCGCTTGTCTCTTCCAAAAGTCTCACCATCCTTCTTCCTGAATTCCTCGTCTTTTTTCCTGGGGTGGTGGTCATCCCGTTTATTTCTATCACGGTCAGTTTCTGGATCCCTCTTTCTACTTGGTTCATCTCTCTTGTCTTGTCTATCAATCTCAGTAGTCTTATATCTGTATTCCACATCATTTTTGCGTTCTCGGTGACCGCTGCCACTCCTTACTTCATGTATACTCTCTCTCCTGTCATCTCTTCCAAGACCATTCTCTCTCTCCCTTTCATCACCCCTATCTCCATGCCTACTCCCTTTCCTCTTATCATCTCTTCCCCTACTATTTTCTCTTTCCTCTTGTTCATGATCATCGTACTGTCTTCTCTCCCTATCCCTTGACTCTCTGCTCCCATAGGTTTTATGTTTATCATCATCATGACCACTACTCTCAAGTTTTTGTTTTTTCCTATCCGGCTGCTCGTAATCTCGGTGCTTCTTTTTTTGGTGTGGACTTCCACTATCTTCATCGAAAACCATCTCATAGCTGTAAAAAAGAGCATTGTTATTCATAGCAAAGAGTCACCATAGAGGGAATTTAGTCAATAGCTGGTTACTAACCCTGAATCTTTGTCACCATGCTGCTGATTATCATGTTTCAGGACAAACTTCTGCTGCTGCTGACCAGGGTTATTTGAACCCATGGAGCAATCTCTCGCTATATGATCTAGCTCACCACATTTGAAACAGCCTCTTCCTATGCAAAACAAAAACAAGGCAGTTGAGAACTTAACCTATATTTCCCATCTAGAAACTGCAATGATTGCTAACTGAAACTGAAATAAAAGAAAGCATTCTATGGTGTTAAATTTAAACAGTAGAAACCAGAATATATACAGGACAGGATGGCAAAATCAGTATAGATCTAAAAGTGATATGATGGGGAAGAGGATAAGCTGGTGAGGGTAAGAACAGGGAAGGAAAAGAACTAATTGATAGATTGGTTACTCTCATTATTGAGACAATAGTTACCCACCATCCCCTTAGGTAAAAGTAACCGTCGTTGCCTGGTATTTGTCTAATTACTTCCCCAACTCTACCTTCAAACCAAAACACTGTTACATATCCCTTTACGGCTATACAACTAAAATAATTCGTCTTCATTTTTCTTAGTTTGACTCATCTTCCGTAATCCATGGTGATTTACCTCCAACCCAATCCCTCCATAAGAAAGAATTTGAAACAATACATGCTAGTTTCAACCTACAACTAAAACAAAGATCTGCAAGTGCAAACATCATGCGACGTCTCCAAATTAGCTGACCGAAAAAGCAAATTCTTTTAACCAAAGACTCAGCTCCAATACAAAATAAAAATCAATTCAACCTCTTAAAATTGTTTCTCATGGCCACCTTACCTCCTCAACTTTAGAGTCACGAGGCTGTTCTGATGAATAGTGGAGTTAGACCCCTTGGTGGTTGCAGTGAGGAGGAAAAGAGATGAAAAAGAAATCAGAACTGAAAGGCGGGTGATTTTCATAACCACTCTAATATTTTCTTCTTTCTTCAAAGGGATAGAATCAGACAAACCAGATTAAGAACAAGTGGAAAAACTAAGCAAAAAGTAGGCTGAGTGAGACAGTGAAAAGTATTCACATGTAATCCTTGGTGGTGGATACACAAGTATAGAAATACGGGTAGTCAAATCAACAGCATAGTTAGATCATTGGGAAGTGTTTTTGAGTGAAAAAAGTTCATCAACAAGGTAAAAATCTTTATCTAACTGTATTTAGTTCCTGTCTCTATCTGCTGCTTAAATTTCCAAGTAGTTGACTGTGATGATGTTTAGACTCGCCACTAATGTCAGACTTGATAAGGTTTAGGACACTGAGCCTACTTTAACCTAAATTCTTTAGCTAGTTTGAAGATTCACACCTTGTCCGACTAGAATTTATGACACAGATACAACTCATTAAGGCACACAGCAAGTAATTTTGTAGGTCAATCGGATATTGAGTTTCCATATTTAAATACAGACTAGAGGTAAACAATCTAAATATTGGTAGACTTAAAAGTTAAAACAGTAGCTCTGGGAAAATCACTTCTTCAAATTCAGAGAAATACAATGTCAACAATTAATTCTCCAGTCGATCAAGCCAACAGGGGAAATGAAGTGACAACAAAATGTAGTTGTGGAAGCAGCGTCTAAGTTGTGAAACGTCTGAGGTAATACAAACACATCTTGACGTCACCCTTCAATCACTTCACCGTAGTAATACAAGTGCTTTCAATACTTTTCAGGATAGGAAACATACTTTCAGAATGCCAATGTTGAATCACCAAACTAGTTGTTGGTCCAACTGATGCCTTGTCATATAATAAACTATGAGATCATAGGTTTTTAATATATAATCTTCACAAAATATCATATATGAAGTATCTTTAACAGCTCTTAATCTCTTATGGAACAAATTGAATCAATGGATATCTTCCATTGTCACCGAATAGATTTGATGAGGAAGCAACCAGACCAAGTTCACTATTAAATCACTACAATAAAACCATCCACTATTTAGGAAAAAAAAAAAAAGTGAGCACACTATACATGCAGTAAAATTGCACCAGTAGCCTTAGCTAAAGCTCCTACAGAACTTAGGGCCAGTTTGGTTGGGGGCAGTAATCAAAGGGAATGGAACTGCCCCCATTCCCTTTGTTGTTGTTTGCTATGCTACTTTTGCATTCCCCTCTCCATTCCTCATTCTAACACTTTTCCATTCCCTTAACCACCAACCCTCACCCTATGCCGGCACGGCACCTACTCCCCACCACCACCCCTAAACCCTAACCGCCGCCCTAACCAACCCAAAAACCGTAACCACCCCAAAAAATAAAACACCCTCCACCACCTACAACCACCTCTAACACCCATGAAACCACCACTCATCAATTCGCCTCCTTTCGCCGCCCGACCTACCCCCTTCGCCACCTTTTGTAACCCCCCTCCACCACCCAAAACGAAACCCTAGCATCCATAGGGTTTTGTTTTATTAAACCTAGGGTTTCATTTTGGGTCGTGGAGGGGAGTTACGAAGGTTGGCGAAGGGGGTAGGTGGGGCGGCGAGTTGATGAGTGGTGGTTTCGGGGGTGTTAGTGGTGGTTGTAGGTGGTGGAGGGTGTTTTAGTGTTTCGAGTGGTTAGGGTTTTTAGAGTGATGGTTAGGGTTTAGGAGTGGTGGTGGGGAGTAGGTCTTGCGCAGGGGCAGACATAGGGTGAGGGTTGGTGGTTTGTGTGGTTGATTTGGTGGTTGTGTGGCGGTTTTGTAATAAACTCCATTCCTATTGTTTTTCAAAACAAACACCTAATTAAATCTATGGTTTTTCTTTCTATTCTTTTCCTTTCCTTTTCTCAAACCCTTTCCCAATCCCCTTCAACAACCAAACGGCCCCTTAATTAGATAAGAGCAAAATAAAAGGAAAATAAATACTAGGAAGTTAATGTTTAGTAACACTTATTAATTTGAGACGGTTTAAATAAATATTTTGTATAACTTATTGGTTGTAATCTACAATTCTTAGGGACTTCATATTATAAAAATTAACAAAAGTAATGTCTTGTCAGCTTGAGAAAAGAGGCAATGAGTGACATGTGACTATATGACATTAATTCTCTTTATATTTTAACACAGTATTGATTGATCAGAAGTCTTAAAGCATTATAGTGACTAACAAAAAAATTATAAGTTATCTTGTATGTGAATTTCAGTAGCTTGACGATGCAAGATGGCTCACATGATGTATTTTCACCGAAGGGGGGATGAGATAAAGGCATAAAACATACATGTCACTTTTTACAAATATAAACAATCAAGTGGCCTTAAAATAATTCCACATTGAAAGCTGTTTCTAACCCAATGGGGATATACTACACGAAGGAAAAGTAAAGGCCCCTATTTACCAAAAAAATAAAATAAATAAAAGGCCCTAACTAATCTGCCAAACATAGAAAGGTTCAAATCAGGACTCTACAAGGCTATTAACAATGGGGCATATTATACCTAGGAGGCTGAGACTACTTCAAAGATGTAAATCATCACTTGTTGAAACAAGACAGGAAACAGCAGCTAACAACAATTCATTTGGCACATTCTATGATATGGCTCACAGGGAGAGGGGTTAAAAGAATCCGATTCTTCAAACACATGAGATAACAGCTGCTACTTCCTAGTCCCTTCCAGTGTCCGGCCTGGACACAGGTACAGGATCTGCAATTACTAAGAAGGTTGCAAATTGTCTGACAGAAGGTCCAGCTATACCCTCAGTCACTCACCAACAGCAACCCCCAGTCCTCCCTGCAACCCCTCCCCTCCCCTCCCATTCTTTTTCTTTCCCTGTCCCAACTTCCATGTGACAAGAAAGAGAAAAGGAAATGACATTAAAGCAGTTGCCAGCAACACAACAAAAAGTACAAGAGTAGACAAACATTTAGAAAAAAACTTTGAGAACAGAAATTCTCTAGTGGTCTCACACAAAGACAGGTAATTTTTACCTTGTGCTCCCTTGCGCCTAAACTGGTTCCATAATTTTGAGACACTTTGACTAAAATCAACCTTTATCCGCCTATCATCAATTAATGCATTGTCCATCTGCAACAACACAGAGTATAAGTCACATAAATCCACCCAACCTACCAAGCATTACTGAGCCACGACTCCAAGATATTCATATCAATGACAGGTGCAACTTGTTCAAAAATAAGAAACTAACAAATTTCATATTAAGATTATATGAGGTGGTTTAAAAATGAGAGCTAAAGGCAGTGGTGTGATCCTTGGGCGATACATTAAACTCACAATTGCCCAAATAGGAAAATATAGCTATTCTCTTTCTACAGATGCCAATCTTCCATATTTTTTAAGGTCCCTCAATATCTATCAATCAACTTTCTTTCTGTCAAATCCCTGGAAATCGTCCATTCATTACATGCAGTCACTGTTTCAACATCAACCTTGGTTTTTCTGGATGTAAAAAGTCAGTCCATAGTGCAGATCAATGGCTATAAAAAATATTATCCTAGAACTTGTGGATATAATAGTTCATCAACAAATTTTCATATTGTTCAAAGTTTAATCAAGTGAGACTTCCAAAAATTTGTTAGAAAACTTAAATATTTATGTTTGACATATGATTGTCTCACTAATTATGGAATGCATGAGTGAACATTGAGAAGCAGCTAATGACAGCTTGAGTTAAATTAATTAGCAATAAAAAAAAAAATCTAAAATTTGAGCTTCCTTGGTCCCAATCTCGCAAATAATAAGCAAGGTGAAAAACAGCATCGCTCATTTCATCATATATCAATACAAAATACACTCTCAAACATTCCGATTCTATTAACTTTATACGGAAATGATTGACATCAAGTTACAACAACAGCTACTCTAATTTAATTGTATTTGCTTACCATCACTTGGGAACTGGAATCTTATTTCATTCATTATTCATCAAATCAAGATATTTTAGCAAAGTTACAGCATTCCTATATACTTCTTTGTTCCTTAAAAGTTCTAACATTTGGGTTTCACATAATTATTAGGAGTAACAGATTAACATACAGTAACAGAATATAAGGGGAGAAGTTTACAACTATATCATGATAGGGAGATAAAAAGGATTGGAGTGATGTAAGGTAGATGAGACATGAAGTATTTAATTGAATAGAAAGTGCAAGAGCAAGGCGATACCTGCATTTACCTTATATATATATATATAGCAAGAGGATCATGTGAAAACCAGTACATTAGAGGTATAAGGGGTACACGTATTTCATTGATGACATTTTCATAAATAACGAAAATTTTATTGTAAAAGTACTTGCACCACTTTTATTTTAATATGTACCCCTTTACACCTTATATGTACCCCTTTTTTGTGATTCTCACAATTTTCAACAAACTTATGGTTTTTAGTGGATCCTTACTCTCATTATATATGTATATAGCTCTCAAACAAGAAAATTTCTCTCCAAATAAGAAAATATTGCAAAGAATTAAGGACATCCTTAGAAGAAGGAAGATGGTGCAAAAATATCAAGGGACAAAGGGAGTAGAAGCTAATAAATGTGAATGGAGGAAGAAAGTAATGTGACTCATTATACATAATATACCTTGAAGTAAGCCCTTTCGCAAGCATCATTACTCTCGAACTCTGTTTATTCAAACATTAGTTGTCACTCATCAAAGTTAACTCATTGGCAATAGTCATAAGCACATCTACAACAATGTTCAATTCATAAAATAAACATACATACATATTATATATGCATATATATCTATACATGTATATATAGATATATATATGGGAACCATGAAACCATGCAAAAACTCTTATATTCAATCATTTTTTTTAAGAGTGTGGTGGTGTTATTTTACATCTATGTTGATGATAATAGGCTAGAATCATTTATTTCAAGCGATTTAAGCTACCATGTTGAATTGGTCTACAAGGTACAACCATGGCCACCAAAAGATTGTATGATTTTCGCCACCCCCCACAAAAAAATAAAAAATAATAAAAAAAATCATAATAATGTTAATCTTAGTGTGTGTGTATATATATATTTATGTATACCCATTTAATATTTTTGAAATTTGATGGTCAGAAGGCAATCCTTATCAGACAGGTTACATCATTAAGAGAGTTTAAAAACGAGAATACTTAACAGAAAATGTGTCAACAGCATAGGATTCAGCATAAATTAGATAGCAACAGGAGCATATATTTGTTATATTGTAATCTCAATAAAATAATTTGTAAATAAAAAAAGGCTGCCACTCAAACTCGTGAACTTTCTAAACAGAACAAGAAGAAAACAACAGACTGAGGTTGTGCTTGCCTATCCCTAACCCTACTTGCCTTGTCTTTTTTCCTTTGACTAGCCCAAGTGCCCATGCATTGCAAATATATCAAAGAAAATTTCAACTAACCAATGAAAGCATAACACAGGCTGTCTCCAGTCTTAAAATCACGGATAACCTCAGCCCTGCAAGCAAATTATTACTTTGAGAAACAATTAAAAAGTAATTGATGATTATTGGAATATTGGCAAGGAAATATTATATTCACTCACGATGTAACAGTTCCAAAGCGTGAGAATATTGTATGCAAATCCTCATCCTGCATAAACAGTAGGCACTAAGTTTACTTACAAGTTGGGTGGGTATCCAACGCATCGAATTAACTAACAGATGTTTGATTGCTTTTTCATGGAAATTCATACCATATTCATCTCTAAAAACACACCAAAATATCTAATCCTGAACTTCTACATTAAAATATCAACCGCTACATTCCATTATAACTATATCAATCAAGCATTTTTTTTTTTAGTATGTCCACCTGGTTCACCGGAGCTTAACTCCGACTACATCCGGATTTGACCCGTGTCGCACACCTAGCTTATGGTGGGTGAGTCTCCCAATAAGAGTTTTTTGCATTCGGTGAGGCTCGAACCCGAGCCTTCCTTAAGCGGCATCAAACTGCTTACCACTTGAGCCAACTCTTATTGTTCAATCAAGCATATTAACACAGATGAATTCACTGTAAAAAAACTTTGAATAATGGTTGGCACACATGTTTAGGCTTAAACTTAAAACCTTGTGTTGGAAAGTACACTTGCAAGTATAGTCTATAACTACGAGACAACATTTTAAAACATTTGAACCAGAAAAAGAGGTGCAAATTTTCTAACTAGTCAACCCAAGCCACGATGACCACTGCACCACTTGTGAGACGATGCTTGTTTTATGAGTCATGACCATCAAAGCGTTGACCTCAAGTGAAATAGTGATTCCAATGGTATCATAGTTACGACCTGCTTTCAATTCTCAATTGCAATGCTTGGCTCTAATTTCCTAATAAATTGGGTTGGTTTCTGCTTCCCTAGACTTGTGGTTATAGACTTATAGCTGTAAAAGGGTTTGGTAGCCAGAAAATAATTGGATAGCTAAAAAGATAGAAGAATAAAGAATTCAGTTATGGAATCAAAGATTTCCACTTTTCCAGAGTACTCACCTCAGTAACTGGATTAAGTTTGCATACAAACAATACATTCTCAGGAGGTTTTACATCAGCATCTGGGATGTCACCAATCTGTTGCACAGTGAACATGTAAATGCATCTTAGGCTATCTTCATTTAGGTGTGTGTGTGTGTGTGTGTGAGAGAGAGGGTATACATACACTTTCAAGAACAACAGCTCTAGAGTGTGCTTCCTTTGTACGAATGACTTCTTCCAGATCCTCTGGAGCTAATTGTTCATCCATAGGTTCCCAATCATCTTCGAGTCTTACATCATCTTCAACCTACACAAAAAACATGTAATGTAAGTGTAAAAATATTTTTGAATGGACACAGAGTATAACAACACAAAATTTGAGAACCAGTAATGCAAGATGGTCAACAGTCTGTTCTTCATTAAAAATAAAAAAAAGGGAAACTAATTCTTCAGCAGAGGTAGTTTATCCCTTGTATGTTTTCCACATTAAACTCAAGAATCAATGTGTTTTGCCAGGGAAGCTTTTTGAAAAGGAATAAGCCGAAGATGTAATTCTTTAGCCCAACAGTTTGACTAGTGACCATTGTATCATATAAAAAAAATAAAAATAGAGGTACTAATGAGAGAGGATTTTTTTCAAGTTTTTTAGTTCTTTGATAACAGAATTGTAACTTGTGGGTGACGAGCACAACTTCTCATCCCTTATTACTCTCATTCCTGAGAAAGTTCAGTCTACGAAATAGGGAAGATTAGATATTTTAGACCTATCATTACTTGTCTCTCATGTGTCTATAAGACCTTGGCGAATTTCCTCTCTAAATGATTTGGGGTTGTTTCATCTTTGACAATCTCTAAGACTTATTGTTTGTTTGATAAGGGACAAATTGTTAACTTCACTCTTGTTGCTATAGAAGAAATGAAATACTGCATGTTTGGCTTTGATCGGAATAAGCCAAGATAAGCCTTTCTCCCTCTACCACAACACTCCAAGTGATCTCTTGCCAAAGGGAAGAAGTTGGGTTGGTTAAGGGTTTGAGCTTTTGAGGGTGAGGTGGTCCCTATCATCAATTTGTTGAAGATACCATTCATTTCCTAGGTACCAACTAATCAGGATTCAGGGAAGATGCTTCTGGTTTTTTCAATATTTAACAGTAATTCCGCCATTATGCCCGATCGCTGCAATTTACCCAGGGGCCAGGACCGCACACTAAATGGTTTTCCTATAAGTGAGCAAACATTTACTCTTAAACCTCTTCAGACACAAATCTCGCATAATCAAATATCCTGTTATCCACACTAAAGGAAGATGGGGAGAACATAGGGTTTAAAACAAAAAAAAATAGCCAAAAGTTGAACATTGTTGGTGTTAACATGATTCAAAGCATAATTACATTACATCATTCAATTTGGACCATTGTTCGAAATTGCAGTTTCAGTCGCAATCGCAGAAAAGGTTGCAGTATCATGTTGACAAAACTGATATGTTCATCACTTCATTGCAGACCATGTCGCATTTGTCGCGAACAGAATTTTATTATTATTTCTTTTGAGTGATATTATTAGTTTTGTAACTCTATACTCATACTATGAATTATTGGAAGTGGAAAAAATGAAAAAAATGGTAGTTGTTCTGGATCACATGATGATTTTAAGTGACGGAAAATTAAAAAATAAAATAAAAGAGTGAGGGAGAGAACGGAGTGGTTTATAGCTGTAGAGTATAGGCAACAGCAAGATGTGAAGGCCCACAGCCTATCAGATTCTGTATTCCCTCCTCTCTTCTCAAGCCCCCGGCACAGTGAAGTAGTGAACTATACGACATTTATTTTCACAAAGAGCAATAAGGGCATGAAATAAAACTCTGAGGTAACAACTACGGCAGTGATATCTCAGCGTTATTGGCCAAGTTATGTTCCAAATGGTAAAAATTTCACAGTGCTTTAATTAGCTGATTAAACTCGGCAAACATTGTTCTGCTCAACTTGAAAACCGCATCAAATTGGACAAAATGAAATGATGCAGCCGCATCAAAACTATGATCTGGACCCTAAACCAGATGGCTTCGATCTATAATTACCCTACATTCCTACAATGCAACCAAAATTGCAGGATGTTGGTCACGTGATGGAGATCACCTCAAAGTCAGTTGATCATCACCTCTCAACCCCACCCCCCCGGCCACTCTCTCAACTCTCGATCCCTCCCTCCCCCCACCCCAACCCTTCCCTCTTCGCTTCTGGCCTATCAGACAAACTTTCCCAGTAGGGTCGGAAAGAGTTCGTTGTTGACAATTATTGAATTCCCAGGGGCAATATTCAGGAGCAAGCAATATGCCCAATCAGCACTTAATTTCTTTTCTTCTTTTAAATTTTTTTCTGGGGGATGGGATTTTTCTTGATATTGTAATTTACTTAGCAAATGACCCAAAAATCTAATGGTAATATGGTATTACCCTAAGTTTTTGTTTATGCTCAAGTGTTTAGAATTTCAGTTCATCTTCAATACTTTGCCATCACGGTTTTATTTTTGAATTACACATCGGCTTAGAAGTTGGGAAAGTATGGAAGTATATCAGGTTAATTGTTGATGATTTAATTTGTTGAATGCTATTGCTCTCTCATTGAATATTCACTTCAATAGTTCAAACGCATTTAATTATTCTATTTATGAAGCACCAAGTTTTTTTTTACCAAAAGCCCGAAAGGCATCAATTATAAAACCACGTAAGAACTACAATTATAAGTGGAGTGGAACCTAGTAAATAACAGGAGAGAGTGAAGTTCAAAGATATACATGATTTGAGTAAAGTTGAAAGCCTTGGTTAATATGACCATAAAAATTAATTTAGATTCTTGTATAGTCCTACTAGAGTACTAGCTAGTACATTCAAGTCTGACGATGTGTCAATAGCCATCTTACCCCATTCCACTTTTGAACCCTAAGAGATACTTAAAAAATAAATCTTACAAAATGATGGTTATATTTGGTTGAAAATTACTTAACACGGTCCAAGTAATTCAAATTCTTCAGCATTGAAACTATCACAACCATGATGCGTCTCAAAAGTATACTGCCATTTTGTACACATCTTGGGCAACAAAACGAAAAAAGAAGAAATAGAAAGGAAAGAAGCAATAAATGTGAGATGACAGTATGGGACAGCACTGCTGTCAACAGTAACAAAGCAAGTTGACTAGCAGTTAAAAGCTCTGTGGACGTTAGACTATGGCCCATAGAAAATATTGTTTGGAAAAGGCCAAGGATGACAGTCAAATTTTTTTTTTTAGGGAATTTCCCTCATTTACATTTTTAAAAAAGGTAGCACTGCATTTACTTTATTTTTTCTAAACCCCATACCATAATTTGGGAGGCTCTAGTAATAAGATTTAATATCACAAGAAAAAAGTGCGCCTCACATGCATGGGATGTGAACCTTATGGAAGCAAACATAGCACATGTCAACCTGAGGTATAACTTATATGCCGAAAGATTAAGAGAAAAATAAGCAGAAACTATAATTTCCAAGTCCAGAGATTCACCCAAATTCTATCATCTCATTCCTCTCATTTAACTATTCTTTTACATATTGGCCTATATTGTATCTAATTTCTGATCCTTTTTCCACCTACCATCGAGAAGCATGTTAATTAAGTTGGACATATTGATAACATCAATCTCAACCACAAGCAAAGCCATCTGAAGATAGAAATAGATAAAAGGTTTCATTCTTCATGGAAACGATTGCAGAACACAGAAGCCTTCGAGTTTTCTTTATGACATCTTCGAAATCATAAAACTTGGAACTTTCCTAAGGGCTTTCTTACAAAAACAAAAACAAAAAAAGTGGCACAGAAAGAATACTTTGTCTTCAAGCTAAACCAGAAAAACAAAATGAGACCAGCTTTGTTGAAGACGTTAAGTACTGGGAAAGTGGATATAAAGCATCTTCTTCAAGTAAAAAAGGAAGTCATAATAGTAAAGAGATTGAAAAGAAGTGATCCCTCCACTTTTGGTTTGCCTTCAGGCGAAGCGTCAGAATTAATTCAGTCAGCTGTGGAGGTCTTCAAGGATCTTCAAGTACATAAGTATGCTTTATCCTGTAGAAATACATTTGACATTACAATAGACATGTAGATGCATATATAATGTTCATTAAAAAAAGGAAAAAATGCCAGATGAAACCTTTTAAAAACATTTTTTTGCCAAAAGAACCTTTTAAAATATTTTTTGCCGGAAAAACCTTAAACTAATTTTTTTTTGCCAAAGAAACCTTAAACTAAATTTTTTTTTGCCAGAAGAAAACCTTTTAGCCTGAATCCGGTGTTGACTTTGGTTTTCGGTGTTGACCCCATTTTCCTCTTATTTGCACTCTTTTGCTTTTTCTCATTTTCCCTCCATTTTCCCCTCCTTAGTTTTCCCTATTTTCCCTCCAATTTATCCCTCATTAAATATTCTCCCCCTCCATTTTTCCTCCTTTCTTTTTGTCAATTTTTCCTAATTGTCTTCCATTTGCAAAATTGTGGAAGTTGCAATTTTATTTCTTTCTTTGTCTCCATTGTTGCAAGTTGTGGAAGCTTCAACCTTTATTAGTTTTTTAATTTTCTGAATTTATAATCTTCATAGAAATTAACCTCTCCACTAATTACCCACCATTGTTTTACATTGTGTTTATGAACTTGAAAGAGAAGGTTATGAAACAAAAGGCTTGCTCGTGAGGTGGGGAACTTGAAGGAGAATGATATGAAACAGAAGCTTGCTTGTAAGCTGGAGAACTTGAAGGAGAAGGTTATGAAAACAACGCGAACGATGAATCAACAAAATGCAGGTGGTGAAGAATGATTATGGAAAATGAGCTTGTTGTTTGTCCAATTTTGTTATTATTGTTAGTTTCATTGTTGTGAAACTATTTGGACAAATTTGTTGGTGACCATGTCATTTTGGAGAATGATTTTAGTTTTATATATCATTTGAGAGAGGATTTGAGGAGTCAAAGGTTTAGTTTTAATGTTTTGGTGCATATACATTTGAGAGTGCAAAAAGAAGATAGAGTGGGTCAACACCAGAAAACCAAAGTCAACACCGGATTCAGGCGAAAAGGTTCTTCTGGCAAAAAAATTTAGTTTAAGGTTTCTTTTGGCAAAAAAATTTTTAAAAGTTTTCTTTTGGCAAAAAAAAGTTTTTAAAAGGTTTCATTTGGCAATTTTTCCTTAAAAAAAGACAATTTTAATCATAACTAATGATCCAAATTGACTACCTTATATTTTTAAAGAGTCTCCCCTTCTCATCAACAAAGCATCGTTCAATCTTGATAGTGTGTCAATGCCTTCTGCAACCTCCCCATACCTAATCAACAATTCAAGCATAACCGCATGAGATGAGCTAACAATTTCCAAAAAAGAAATGCAAATGAGAAGAAAACAGGAACAGTAAAAAACAAACACAATGACAAAAGGCTTGGTCTAGTGGGTCAAGAGGGTCTGGCAATATGACTTTGTGTTTCCTTTTTCTTCACAATATAATTGTTGAAAGTGGGCCAAATCCAGGGCATTAAGCTTAGTATTAGTGTGAAGCTAGGAGGAAAGGGGGTATTTAAGCCTCATGTGTTTAAACTTCCCTTCTCTTTCAAAATGATATTACTAATCCCCAAAATGTAATCTAATTTATTTTTGAGCTTGCATCAAGTGAGCCAAGACCTCTCTATTCTCAAATGAAAAAGAATCCACTTATAAATCAACGTTTGTAGATGCATGGAAATTAGAGAGGATTTTCATACATGTGTAATCAAACTATTATCCTTCTTGAGTCCATCAGCTTTTGACTTAACTTTCCATTTAAGCAAAAGTTGTAAAGTTTGACAGCAGTTCATCAAAAAATATATAAAACAAAACAAAACAAAAAAAAAAGAAGAACAAGAAGTTCAACAATTCAGTTTAGCAATTTTTTTAGTTTAGTTTAGCAACTTTCATTCGAGGGA
>PYUH01000299.1:227624-250505 GCA_016808085.1 Suaeda aralocaspica | reverse complement strand
TCACGAATGTCAGACTTGGATAAGGTTAGGAAATGAGCACTACTTTAACCTAAATTTATTTGTTAAGATTCACCCTTGTCCGACTAGAATTATGCTACACAGATACAACTCATTAAGGCACACAGCAAGTAATTTTGTAGGTCAATCGGATATTGAGTTTCCATATTTAAATACAGACTAGAGGTAAACAATCTAAATATTGTAGTAGACTAAAAGTTAAAACAGTAGCTCTGGGAAAATCACTCTTCAAATTCAGAGAAATACAATGTCAACAATTAATTCTCCAGTCGATCAAGCCAACAGGGGAAATGAAAGTGACAACAAAATGTAGTTGTGGCGAGAAGCAGCGTCTAAGTTGTGAAACGTCTGAGGTAATACAAACAAACATCTTGACAGTCACCTTCAATCACTTCACCGTAGTAATACAAGTGCTTTCAATACTTTCCGGATAGGAAACATACTTTCAGAATGCCAATGTTGAATCACCAAACTAGTTGTTGGTCCAACTGATGCCTTGTCATATATAAACATATGAGATCATAGGTTTTTAATATATAATCTTCACAAAAATCATATATGAAGTATCTTTAACAGCTCTTAATCTCTTATGGAACAATTGAATCAAGGATATATTCCATGTCACCGAATAGATTGATGGAGGAAGCAACCAGACCAAGTTCACTATTAAATCACACAATAAAAACCATCCACTATTTAGGAAAAAAAAAAAAAAAGTAGCAAATACACACTATACATGCAGTAATAAGATGCACCAGTAGCCTTAGCTAAAGCTCCTACAGAACTTAGGGCCAGTTTGGTGGGGGCGATAATCAAAGGAATGGAACTGCCCCCATTCCTTTGTTGTTGTTTGCTTATGCTACTTTGCATTCCCTCTCCATCCTATTCTAACACTTTTCCATTCCCTTAACCACCAACCCTCACCCTATGCCGGCACGGCACCTACTCCCCACCACCACCCTAAACCCTAACCGCCGCCCTAACCAACCCAAAACCGTAACCACCCCAAAAAATAAAACACCCTCCACCACCACAACCAACCTCTAACACCCAGGAAACCACCACTCATCAATTCGCCTCCTCGCGCGCCCGACCTACCCTTCGCCACCTTTTGTAACCCCCCCTCCACCACCCAAAACGAAACCCTAGCATCCATAGGGTTTTGTTTATTAAACCTAGGGTTCATTTTGGGTCGTGGAGGGGAGTTACGAAGGTTGGCGAAGGGGTAGGTGGGGCGGCGAGTTCGAGTGATGAGTGGTGTTTTCGGGGTGTGTTAGTGGTGGTTGTAGGTGGTGGAGGGTGTTTAGTGTTCGAGTGTAGTGGTTGGGTTTTAGAGTGATGGTTAGGGTTTAGGAGTGGTGGTGGGGAGTAGGTCTTGCGCAGGGGCAGAACATAGGGTGAGGGTTGGTGGTTTGGTGGTTGATTTGGTGGTTGTGTGGCGGTTTTGTAATAAACTCATTCCTATTGTTTTCAAAACAAACACCTAATTAAATCTATGGTTTTTCTTTCTATTCTTTTCTTTCCTTTCTCAAACCCTTTCCAATCCCCTTCAACAACCAAACGGCCCCTAATTAGATAGAGCAAAAAAAAGAAAATAAATACTAGGAAGTTAATGTTTAGTAAACACTTATTAATTTGAGACGGTTTAAATAAATATTTTGTATAACTTATTGGTTGTAATCTACAATTCTTAGGGACTTCATATTATAAAAATTAACAAAAGTAATGTTTGTCAGCTGAGAAAAGAGGCAATGAGTGACATGGACTATATGACATTAATTCTCTTATATTTTAACACAGTATTGATTGATCAGAAGTTTAAAGCATTATAGTGACTAACAAAAAAATTATAAGATCTTGTATGTGAATTTCAGTAGCTGACGATGCAAGATGGCTCACATGATGTATTTTCACCGAAGGGGGGATGAGATAAAGGCATAAAAAATACATGTCACTTTTTACAAATATAAACAATCAAGTGGCCTTAAAATAATTCCACATTGAAAGCTGTTTCTAACCCATGGGGATATACTACAAGAAGGAAAAGTAAAGGCCCCTATTTACCAAAAAATAAAATAAATAAAAGGCCTAACTAATCTGCCAAACATAGAAAGGTTCAAATCAGGACTCTACAAGGCTATTAACAATGGGGCATATTATACTAGGAGGCTGAGACATACTTCAAAGATGTAATCATACTTGTTGAAACAAGACAGGAAACAGCAGCTAACAACAATCATTTGGCACATTCTATGATATGGCTCACAGGGAGGGGGTTAAAAGAATCCGATTCTTCAAAAAACATGAGATAAAAGCTGCTCTTCCTAGTCCCTTCCAGTGTCCGGCCTGGACACAGGTACAGGATTGCAATTAAATAAGAAGGTGCAAATTGTCTGACAGAAGGTCAGCTATACCCTCAGTCACTCAACAACAGCAACCCCAGTCTCCCGCAACCCCTCCCTCCCTCCCATTCTTTTCTTCCTGTCCCAACTTCCATGTGACAAGAAAGAGAAAAGGAAATGACATTAAAGCAGTTGCCAGCAACACAACAAAAAGTACAAGAGTAGACAAACATTTAGAAAAAAAACTTTGAGAACAGAAATTCTCTAGTGGGTCCACACAAAGACAGGTAATTTTTACCTGTGCTCCCTTGCGCTAAACTGGTTCCATAATTTTGAGGACACTTTGACTAAAATCAACTTTATCCGCCTATCATCAATTAATGCATTGTCCATCTGCAACAACACAGAGTATAAGTCACATAAATCCACCAACACTACCAAGCATTACGAGCCACGACTCCAAGATATTCATATCAATGACAGGTGCAACTTGTTCAAAAATAAGAAACTAACAAATTTATATTAAGATTATATGAGGTGGTTTAAAAATGAGAGCTAAAGGCAGTGGTGTGATCCTTGGGCGATACATTAAACTCACAATTGCCCAAATAGGAAAATATAGCTATTCTCTTTTTACAGATGCCAATCTTCATATTTTTTAAGGTCCCTCAATATCTATCAATCAACTTTCTTTCTGTCAAATCCTGGAAATCGTCCTCCTCATTACATGCAGTCACTGTTTCAACTCAACCTTGGTTTTCGGATGTAAAAAGTCAGTCCATAGTGCAGATCAATGGCTATAAAAAATATTATCCTAGAACTTTGGATATAATAGTTCATCAACAAATTTCATATTGTTCAAGTTTAATAAGTGAGACTTCCAAAAATTTGTTAGAAAACTTAAATATTTATGTTTGACATATGATGTCTCACTAATTATGGAATGCATGAGTGAACATTGAGAAGCAGCTAATGACAGTTGAGTTAAATTAATTAGCAATAAAAAAAAAATCTAAAATTGAGCTTCCTTTGTCCCAATCTGCAAAAATAAGCAAGGTGAAAAACAGCATCGCTCATTTCATCAATAATCAATACAAATACACTCTCAAACATTCCGATTCTATTAACTTTATACGGAATGATTGACATCAAGTTACAAAACAACAGCTACTCTAATTTAATGTATTTGCTTACCATCACTTGGGAACTGGAATCTTATTTCATTCATTATTCATCAAATCAAGATATTTTAGCAAAGTTACAGCATTCCATATACTTCTTTGTTCCTTAAAAGTTCTAACATTTGGGTTTCACATAATTATTAGGAGTAACAGATTAACATACAGTAACAGAATATAAGGGAGAAGTTTACAACTATATCATGAAGGGAGATAAAAAGGATTGGAGTGATGTAGGTAGATGAGACATGAAGTATTTAATTGAATAGAAAGTGCAAGGCAAGGCGATACCTGCATTTACCTATATATATAATATAGCAAGAGGATCATGTGAAAACCAGTACATTAGAGGTATAAGGGGTACACGTATTTCATTGATGACATTTTCATAAATAACGAAAATTTTATTGTAAAAGTACTGCAACCACTTTTATTTTAATGCACCCTTTACACCTTATATGTAACCCTTTTGTGATTCTCACAATTTTCAACAAACTTATGGTTTTTAGTGGATCCTTACTCTCATTATATATGTATATAGCTCTCAAACAAGAAAATTTCTCTCCAAATAAGAAAATATTGCAAAGAATTAAGGACATCCTTAGAAGAAGGAAGATGGTGCAAAAATATAAGGACAAAGGGAGTAGAAGCTAATAAATGTGAATGGAGGAAGAAAGTAATGTGACTCATTATACATAATAACCTTGAAGTAAGCCCTTTCGCAAGCATCATTACATCTCGAACTCTGTTTATTCAAACATTAGTTGTCACTCATCAAAGTTAACTCATGGCAATAGTCATAAGCACATCTACAACAATGTTCAATTCATAAATAAAAACAACAATACATTATATATGCATATAATCTATACATGTATATATAGATAATATTATGGGAACCATGAAACCATGCAAAAACTTTATATTCAATCATTTTTTTAAGAGTGTGGTGGTGTTATTTTACATCTATGTTGATGATAATGGCTAGAATCATTTATTTCAAGCGATTTAAGCTACCATGTTGAATTGGTCTACAAGGTACAACCATGGCCACCAAAAGATTGTATGATTTTCGCCACCCCACAAAAAAAAATAAAAAATATAAAAAAAAATCATAATAATGTTAATCTTAGTGTGTGTGTTAATATATATTTATGTATACCCATTTAATATTTTTGAAATTTGATGGTCAGAAGGAATCCTTATCAGACAGGACATCATAAGAGATAGTTTAAAACGAGAATAATTACAGAAAATGTCAAAGCATAGGATTCAGCATAAATTAGATAGCAACAGGAGCATTTATTTGTTAATTGTAATCTCAATAAAATAATTTGTAAATAAAAAAAGCTGCCATCAAACTCGTGAACTTTCTAAACAGAACAAAGAAGAAAACAACAGACTGAGGTTGTGCTTGCATACCCTAACCCTACTTGCCTTGTCTTTTTTCCTTTGACTAGCCCAAGTGCCCATGCATTGCAAATAATCAAAGAAAATTTCAACTAACCAATGAAAGCATAACACAGGCTGTCTCCAGTCTTAAAATCACGGATACCTCAGCCCTGCAAGCAAATTATTACTTGAGAAACAATTAAAAAGTAATTGATGATTATTGGAATATTGGCAAGGAAATATATATTCATCACGATCGATTGTAACAGTTCCAAAGCGTGAGAATATTGTATGCAAATCTCATCCTGCATAAACAGTAGGCACTAAGTTTACTTACAAGTTGGTGGGTATCCAACGATCGAATTAACTAACAGATGTTTGATTGCTTTTTCATGGAAATTCATAACATATCATCTCTAAAAACACACCAAAATATATACTCTGAACTTCTACATAAAATATCAACCGCTACATTCCATTATAACTATATCAATCAAGCATTTTTTTTTTAGTATGTCCACCTGGTTCACCGGAGCTTAACTCCGACTACATCCGGATTGACCCGTTGCGACACACTAGTTATGGTGGGTGAGTCTCCCAATAAGAGTTTTTTGATTCGGTGAGGCTCGAACCCGAGCTTCCTTAAGCGCATCAAACTGCTTACCACTTGAGCCAACTCTTATTGTTCAATCAAGCATATTAACACAGATGAATTACGTAAAAAAACTTTGAATAATGGTGGCACACATGTTTAGGCTTAAACTTAAAACCTGTGTTGGAAAGTACACTTGCAAGTATAGTCTATAACTAAGAGACAACATTTTAAAACATTTGAACCAGAAAAAGAGGTGCAAATTTTCTAACTAGTCAACCCAAGCCACGATGACCACTGCACCACTTGTGAGACGATGCTTGTTTATGAGTCATGACCATCAAAGCGTTGACCTCAAGTGAAATAGTGATTCCAATGGTATCATAGTTACGACCTGCTTTCAATTCTCAATTGCAATGCTTGGCTCTAATTTCCTAATAAATTGGGTTGGTTTGCTTCCCTAGACTTGTGGTTATAGACTTATAGTGTAAAAGGGTTTGGTAGCCAGAAATATAGGATAGCTAAAAAGATAGAAGAATAAAGAATTAGTTATGGAATAAAGATTTCCACTTTTCCAGAGTACTACATCAGTAAATGGATTAAGTTGCATAACAACAATACATTCTCAGGAGGTTTTACATCAGCATCTGGGATGTCACCAATCTGTTGCACAGTGAACATGTAAATGCATCTTAGGCTATCTTCATTTAGGTGTTGTGTGTGTGGGGTGGAGAGAGAGGGTATACATACACTTCAAGAACAACAGCTCAGAGTGTGCTTCCTTTGTACGAATGACTTCTTCCAGATCCTCTGGAGCTAATTGTCATCCATAGGTTCCAATCATCTTCGAGTCTTACATCATCTTCAACCCTACACAAAAAACATGTAATGTAAGTGTAAAATATTTTTGAATGGACACAGAGTAAACAACACAAAATTTGAGAACCAGTAATGCAAGATGGTCAACAGCTGTTCTTCATTAAAAATAAAAAAAAGGGAAACTAATTCTTCAGCAGAGGTAGTTTATCCCTTGTATGTTTTCCACATTAAACTCAAGAATCAATGTGTTTTGCAGGGAAGCTTTTTGAAAGGAATAGCCGAGATGTAATTCTTTAGCCCAACAGTTTGACTAGTGACCATTGTATCATATAAAAAAAAATAAAAATAGAGGTACTAATGAGAGAGGATTTTTTTCAAGTTTTTAGTTCTTTGATAACAGAATTGTAACTTGTGGGTGACGAGCACAACTTCTCATCCTTATTACTCTCATTCCTGAGAAAGTTCAGCTACGAAATAGGGAAGATTAGATATTTTAGACCTATCATTACTTGTCTCTATGTGTCTATAAGACCTTGGCGAATTTCCTCTCTAAATGATTTGGGTTGTTTCATCTTTGACAATCTCTAAGACTTATGTTTGTTTGATAAGGGACAAATTGTTAACTTCACTCTTGTTGCTATAGAAGAAATGAAATACTGCATGTTTGGCTTTGATCGGAATAAGCCAAGATAAGCCTTTCTCCCTCTACCACAACACTCCAAGTGATCTTTGCCAAGGGAAGAAGTTGGGTGGTTAAGGGTTTGAGCTTTTGAGGGTGAGGTGGTCCCTATCATCAATTTGTTGAAGATACCATTCATTTCTAGGTACCAACTAATCAGGATTAGGGAAGATGCTTCTGGTTTTTCAATATTTAACAGTAATTCCGCCTTATGCCGATGCTGCAATTTACCCAGGGGCCAGGACCGCACACTAAATGGTTTTCCTATAGTGAGCAAACATTTACCTTAAACCTCTTCAGACACAAATCTCGCATAATCAAATATCCTGTTATCCACATAAGAAGGAAGATGGGGAGAACACTAGGGTTTAAAAAAAAAAAAATAGCCAAAGTTGAACATTGTTGGTTTAACATGATTCAAAGCATAATTCATTACATCATTCAATTTGGACCATGTTCGAAATTGCAGTTTCAGTCGCAATCGCAGAAAAGGTTGCAGTATCATGTTGACAAACTGATATGTTCATCACTTCATTGCAGACATGTCGCATTTGTCGCGAACAGAATTTTATTATTATTTCTTTTGAGTGATATTATTAGTTTTGTAACTCTATACTCATACTATGAATTTGGAAGTGGAAAAAAAATGAAAAATGGTAGTTGTTCTGGATCACATGATGATTTTAAGTGACGGAAAATTAAAAATAAAATAAAAGAGTGAGGGAGAGAACGGAGTGGTTTATAGCTGTAGAGTATAGGCAACAGCAAGAGTGAAGGCCACAGCCTATCAGATTCTGTATTCCCTCCTCTCTTCTCAAGCCCCCGGCACAGTGAAAGGTGAAGTAGTGAACTATACGACATTTATTTTCACAAAGAGCAATAAGGGCATGAAATAAAACTCTGAGGTAACAACTACGGCAGTGATATCTCAGCGTTATTGGCCAAGTTATGTTCCAAATGGTAAAAATTTCACAGTGCTTTAATTAGCTGATTAAACTCGGCAAACATTGTTCTGCTCAACTTGAAAACCGCATCAAATTGGACAAAATGAAATGATGCAGCCGCATCAAAACTATGATCTGGACCCTAAACCAGATGGCTTCGATCTATAATTACCCTACATTCCTACAATGCAACCAAAATTGCAGGATGTTGGTCACGTGATGGAGATCACCTCAAAGTCAGTTGATCATCACCTCTCAACCCCACCCCCCCGGCCACTCTCTCAACTCTCGATCCCTCCCTCCCCCCACCCCAACCCGTTCCCTCTTCAGCTTCTGGCCTATCAGACAAACTTTCCCAGTAGGGTCGGAAAGAGTTCGTTGTTGACAATTATTGAAATTCCCAGGGGCAATATTCAGGAGCAAGCAATATGCCCAATCAGGCACTTAATTTCTTTTCTTTCTTTTAAAATTTTTTCTGGGGGATGGGGATTTTTCTTGTATATTGTAATTTAACTTAGCAAATGACCCCAAAAATCTAATGGTAATATGGTATTACCCTAAGTTTTGTTTTATGCTCAAGTGTTAGAATTTCAGTTCATCTTCAATACTTTGCCATCACAGGTTTTATTTTTGAATTACACATCGGCTTAGAAGTTGGGAAAGTATGGAAGTATATTCAGGTTAATTGTTGATGATTTAATTTGTTGAATGGCTATTGCTCTCTCATTGAATATTCAACTTCAATAGTTCAAACGCATTTAATTATTCTATTTATGAAGCACCAAGTTTTTTTTTACCAAAAGCCCGAAAGGCATCAATTATAAAACCACGTAAGAACTACAATTATAAGTGGAGTGGAACCTAGTAAATAACAAGAGAGAGATGAAGTTCAAAGATATACATGATTTGAGTAAAGTTGAAAGCCTTGGTTAATATGACCATAAAAATTAATTTATGATTCTTGTATAGTCCTACTAGAGTACTAGCTAGTAGCATTCATAGTCTGACGATGTGCAATAGCCATCTTACCCCCATTCCACTTTTGAACCCCTAAGAGATACTTAAAACAATAAATCTTACAAAATGATGGTTATTATTTGGTTGAAAATTACTTAACACGGTCCAAGTAATTCAAATTCTTCAGCATTGAAACTATCACAACCATGATGCGTCTCAAAAGTAACTGCCATTTTGTACATTCATCTTGGGGCAACAAAACGAAAAAAGGAAGAAAAATAGAAGGAAAGAAGCAATAAATGTGAGATGACAGTATGGGACAGCACTGCTGTCAACAGTAACAAAGCAAGTTGACTAGCAGTTAAAAGCTCTGTGGACGTTAGACTATGGCCCATAGAAAAATATTGTTTGGAAAAGGCCAAGGATGACAGTCAAATTTTTTTTTTTTTAGGGAATTTCCCTCATTTACATATTTAAAAAAGGTAGCACTGCATTTACTTATTTTTTTCTAAACCCCATACCATAATTTGGGAGGCTCTAGTAATAAGATTTAATATCACAAGAAAAAAGTGCGCCTCACATGCATGGGATGTGAACCTTATGGAAGCAAACAATAGCACATGTCAACCTGAGGTATAACTTATATGCCGAAAGATTAAGAGAAAAATAAGCAGAAACTATTAATTTCCAAGTCCAAAGATTCACCCAAATTCTATCATCTCATTCCTCTCATTTAACTATTCTTTTACATATTGGCCTATATTGTATCTAATTTCTGATCCTTTTTCCACCTACCATCGAGAAGCATGTTAATTAAGTTGGACATATTGATAACATCAATCTCAACCACAAGCAAAGCCATCTGAAGATAGAAATAGATAAAAGGTTTCATTCTTCATGGGAAACGATTGCAGAACACAGAAGCCTTCGAGTTTTCTTTTATGACATCTTCGAAATCATAAAGACTTGGAACTTTCCTAAGGGCTTTCTTACAAAAAACAAAAACAAAAAAAGTGGCACAGAAAGAATACTTTGTCTTCAAGCTAAACCAGAAAAACAAAATGAGACCAGCTTTGTTGAAGACGTTAAGTACTGGGAAAGTGGATATAAAGCATACTTCTTCAAGTAAAAAAGGAAGTCATAATAGTAAAGAGATTGAAAAGAAGTGATACCTCCACTTTTGGTTTGCCTTCAGGCGAAGCGTCAGGAATTAATTCAGTCAGCTGTGGAGGGTCTTCAAAAGGATCTTCAAGTACATAAGTATGCTTTATCCTGTAGAAATACATTTGACATTACAATAGACATGTAGATGCATAGTATAATGTTCATTAAAAAAAGGAAAAAATGCCAGATGAAACCTTTTAAAAACATTTTTTTGCCAAAAGAACCTTTTAAAATATTTTTTGCCGGAAGAAACCTTAAACTAATTTTTTTTTGCCAAAAGAAACCTTAAACTAAATTTTTTTTGCCAGAAGAAACCTTTTAGCCTGAATCCGGTGTTGACTTTGGTTTTCCGGTGTTGACCCACCATTTTCCCTTATTTGCACTCTTTTGCTTTTTCTCATTTTCCCTCCAATTTTCCCCTCCTTAGTTTTCCCTATTTTCCCTCCAATTTATCCCTCATTAAATATTCTCCCCCTCCATTTTTCCCTCCTTTCTTTTTGTCAATTTTTCCTAATTGTCTTCCATTTGCAAAATTGTGGAAGTTGCAATTTTATTTCTTTCTTTGTCTTCCATTGTTGCAAGGTTGTGGAAGCTTCAACCTTTATTAGTTTTTTAATTTTCTGAATTTATAATCTTCATAGAAATTAACTCCTCCACTAATTACCCACCATTGTTTTACATTGTGTTTATGAACTTGAAAGAGAAGGTTATGAAACAAAAGGCTTGCTCGTGAGGTGGGGAACTTGAAGGAGAAGATTATGAAACAGAAGGCTTGCTTGTAAGCTGGAGAACTTGAAGGAGAAGGTTATGAAACAGACGCGAACGATGAATCAACAAAATGCAGTGGTGAAGAATGATTATGGAAGAAATGAGCTTGTTGTTTGTGCAATTGTGTGTATTATTGTTAGTTTCATTGTTGTGAAACTATTTGGACAAAATTTGTTGGTGACCATGTCATTTTGGAGAATGATTTTAGTTTATATATATCATTTGAGAGAGGATTTGAGGAGGTCAAAGGTTTAGTTTTAATGTTTTGGTGCATATATCATTTGAGAGTGCAAAAAGAAAGATAAGAGTGGGTCAACACCAGAAAACCAAAGTCAACACCGGATTCAGGCGAAAAGGTTTCTTCTGGCAAAAAAAATTTAGTTTAAGGTTTCTTTTGGCAAAAAAATTTTTAAAAGGTTTCTTTTGGCAAAAAAAAGTTTTTAAAAGGTTTCATTTGGCAATTTTTCCTTAAAAAAAAGACAATTTTAATCATGAAACTTTAATGATACAAATTGACTACCTTATATTTTTAAAAGGTCTCCCCTTCTCATCAACATAAGCATCGTTCAATCTTGATAGTGTGTCAATGCCTTCTGCAACCTCCCCAAATACCTAATCAACAATTCAAGCATGACCGCATGAGAATGAGCTAACAATTTTCCAAAAAAGAAATGCAAAATGAGAAGAAAAACAGGAACAGTAAAAAACAAAACACAATGACAAAAGGGCTTGGTCTAGTGGGTCAGAGGGTCTGGCAATATGACTTTGTGTTTCCTTTTTTTCTTCACAATATAATTGTTGAAAGTGGGCCAAATCCAAGGGCATTAAGCTTAGTAGTATTGTGAAGCTAGGAGGAAAGGGGGTATTTAAGCCTCATGTGTTTAAAACTTCCCTCTCTTTCAAAAATGATATTACTAATCTCCAAAATGTAATCTAAATTTATTTTTGAGCTTGCATCAAGTGAGCCAAGAACCTCTCTATTTCTCAAATGAAAAAAGAATCCACTTATAAATCAACGTTTGTAGATGCATGGAAATTAGAGAGGATTTTCATACATGTGTAATCAGAAACTATTATCCTTCTTGAGTCCATCATGCTTTTGAACTTAACAGTTCCGATTTAAGCAAAAGTTGTAAAGTTTGACAGCAGTTCATCAAAAAAAAATATATAAAAACAAAACAAAACAAAAAAAAAAGAAGAACAAGAAGTTCAACAAATTCAGTTTAGCAATTTTTAGTTTAGTTTAGCAACTTTCAGTCGATCATAAAACTTCAATACATTCACTTTACTTTTTTACTAATTGATGAAAAGTACCAGACATTTACAATATATCGATAATCATACCTCATCAGAAATCAGTTTTTCAACTAGTCAGAAAATGAAGAGGGGTCAAGTATGCCAACTAATAAGGCTCTGTCATTATTTAAATGAACTGCTGATATGAACATCAATCATACATGGTAGAGTAAAAAATTGTAGCTTGTTTTGAATATCAGATCACTTCAATACATCAATTCCAGTAAACATGTCCGAATTTAAAAACACAGCAGTCTAGAAGGAAGAACATGGCTGCACAGATGAAATAAGTTAAATTATTCCACTTACAGTATGCTTCTCGTCAAGGGAATCGATATCATCCCGTAAAGTTATATAGAACTGCACGCAGAACCAGTAATGTAATCAAAATTACTATTCACAATTGCTGTCTCGGAAAATCAGAACTAAGTAGACAGCACGCAACTAGACTACTGTTCATACCTGTGACGCATTCAGGTTCTCTCCAGCACTAGCCATAGCGACGGTACCCATTTTTGAATGTTTCAAGTCAGGATAGATCTCATCATTGAAGAACCGGGCTTGGTCTCCATATAGAAATCTAATAGAAACGGTTGTGTCACGTCAAGTATAAATAAAATAATATCATGAAAAGATGATCTACTTTGACTCTTAAAGCATATTCTAAAGGAAGAAATTTAGCTCCAACTAATGTTAATTTGACTGCTCAATTTGTCTAATTGTCTCGTGTACGTGAGTTGGACATTGAACACTTTGACAAGAGCATGGAATCCTTACCTGACATATAACGTGTCAACCAGCCACTTCATTTATTGGTAAAAGGAAAGAAAGGAGAAGTCTTTGCAATAAACACTTATAGATTTATAGATGTGCTAGAGTGTAGAATTTTAACAAGATCTGGCAAACAAGTAGTCAGATTCATGGAGTACATGTTTGTTACACATATGAGACAATTCAGGTAACAATAGATCAGACACTGATTTAAAGGCAAGTCAATTAATTATATGACACTACTTAGAACCAAACAGTGTTTTCGTTGACCTCATAATTCAACTCGACAAGGAACAACTTAGAAATTCAACCTTCCTGAAAGATAACTAATTACACAATGTGAAAATACATACTTGTAGATAGAGTCGCCACCACTGCCTGTTCCAGTTGGATCACCCGTTTGAGCAGTGAAATCCTTCTGGACCATATGGAATAAACATCCATTGTAGTATTTCATCCTGCATAAATAGCCATGAAACAATTACATCACTTTCAAGTCTCAACATAATTACATAAACTAAGAGTAACCACTAATTTATTATTTTAGTAAGCCAATGTCACCAAATATTGAACACTGAACAACACCAAAACAACTTCCTAGAAGAAAAGTTTTCTTTTTATTCACAAGCCTCTTTTTCTTTTTCCACTCTTTTGATTCACCAAAAAAAATATGTAGTTTTTATAAGCTGACTACATAAGCTGTGAGTAACTACTATATATTTATTAGTAATGCAATGTTACCATTAGTGAACACTAAACAACGCCAAAGTTTTCTTCTTGTTCACAAGGCCCTTTTATTTTTCCACTCTTCTATTTCACCAAATACGGATTAAGGAAAAAACAACAAAAAGGACCAAGAAGTCAACTAGCTAGATACTTTAATTTTTTTAAAGTAAAATCAATTTATCTTGCAAAATCGCCTAGATGTTAAGTTCCTTATATGTAGCTAATTAAGATCTTTCTTATTTAAATTAATACCAAACTACTTAACAACCAACAAAGTTTCATACAATATATACACTTGCATCAACTCATCCCAAACCTACAATCAACAAAATATCTAGAACATCTGATCATTATACTATGTACGATGTTAAAAAAAAATTGAATTGTGATTAATACAAAGTTCCCAAGAAATCACATTATAACTAAGAAACGGCATTCAATATGCAGAATGTTATGTTGTCATTAACATCTGCCATTTACTACATTAACAATCAAAGCTAAAACGGGGAGGAGGTCTTTGTGGGCAGCCAAAAGTATCAACACACTAACCGCAAAAGAATACTGCTGACATTACCAATTTTCACATAATCACATCCAATCATATCTATAAACACAATCCTTGAGCTAATTTTCAAGGCGCAACATCCCTAGGCCCTAATGGTAGCTGAGCTGAAATTCGGCATTAGTTCCTGAAAATATCAATTATTCGAAAACTATGCCATTGACACAATAGTTTTACTGCTCAAATTCCTAGTTATCACAATGCCAAATCCCAAAACAACTACAACACAGCTACACCAAACTTCAGCATCATTCAGCTAATTCCAAACGCACAACATCGCTAACAATAACACAACCTTAAACATTCAATCACCAATTTTCTAAACCAAAGCCCGAAAACAACACAACACCTGCTACAAACACCAGAACTTCAGCATCATCAGCTAATTCCAACGCGCAACATCGCTAACAATAACACAACCTTAAACATTCAATCACCAATTTCTAAAAATTGCAGTTGAGGCAGTAATTCTACTGCTAAATTTCTAGTTATCACAACACTAAGGCCTGTTTACTTCAGCTGGAAATAGCTGTACTACAGCTGAGCTGAAATTTTTTTACAGGATTATAATAGCAAAATAAAGAAGGTTGTCTGACAACATGAATGTGAACTGAGGTGAACGATTTATCATATGAAAGTAAACAGACCACTAAAAGAAAACCCAAACAGCAAACCACAACCAAACTACCAAATTTCACCATCATTCAGCTAATTTAAAGATTGCAAAAACCCTAGTCCAAACACCCAATAATTATCAGTCTCAATCAACTCAATCCACTCTTACTTTACCACAAATCAACAACAAAAAATACGACCTCAGGCTGGAGAATACAATTCAGAGTTATACAGAAGCAGCCAAAAGCAAACGCCATTAAAATCACAAAGCGCAAAAAAAAAAAAAAAAGAAAAAAAAAAAAAAATCAAAATATTTTCAATGCGACGCAAAAAACCACAAAAAATAATAGCAAAACCCTGTAATACAAGATTAATAATCAATAAGCAGTCCAAAAACAAACGCCATTAAAATCATAAAAAAAAAATGAAAAACGTGCAGTCTGGTAAGAAATTTTTGCAGGGAGAGGACAACGGTCAGTAAACAAGTCGATGAGAGGCGCCGAACGAGTTGCCAACCAGTTCCACACATAGAAACTATGGAAGTGCCTCTGTGAACATAAACGTAGGTTAAAATGGCGAAAAATGGGGAAATTGAATGAATGGGAGAGTATAGTTGCGCGTCTAGGGAAAAAGATAGGGGGGAAGGGAGAAGAAGAGAGGGATAGGAAGCTTGTTGGCGGGGTGGTGTGTCTTGGGTTTTAATGTTGAGTGTGGTTGGGTGGTGAACCTTACAAATCGCGGAGTGCGACAATCAGTGTCATATATGAGCAGCAATTTCGGCAAGTCAATGTTAGGGGTGAAGGATGACGACGGTGTAGAGGGGCAAGGAGGAAAAAAAAATCACTATGATAGGTAAAATAGTAATCACGTGACATTTGTCGAATAAAAAAACTTATGCCATGCACCTCTAAAATTCATATAAAAAGACATAACCCCTGAATTTTTAAACAATACTTCAAAACGCAGAATAGCAATTTTGAATCACTATGATTTACTGGTCATCCATCGTTCGGATTGGCGGTGCAGGTTAAAAATTAAAAAGTGTGCTAGGGGTGTCATTCGGATTGACGGTGCAGGTTAAAATTAAAAAGGTTATTTTTCTCTCTCCTATCAAGATTAGATAGGTTTAATTTTTTCAAAGAAAGCCCGTAAAATATATTGGAGTGAATTGAGTCCTTGCGCTCCTTTCACTTATAAACCCACTCGACTAATTAGCCGCACAATGAATTAATGGTACTGTAAGGCGGTCTTACCAAAGATTGTTTAACTTTTATGTTTTAACGCTGACATGTTCTACGTAGCTGAGTTGTTGTATATTTGTAGAGTTGTAATTCTGTTTATAGATCTATTTCCTGCATTTTAAAACTTGGGAGAAGAACCCTTTGTTCTATTGGTAAATTGATTACTCAGAACTGAAAATCTTTTGCTGGGTCAAATAGGGCAATCAGGTGAGTGTGATCTCAACTCTCAAGTTGTCTCAATTCACTCTCAGCAAACCTTTGAAATTTGAATTTATTTTACGAACTACTTTGTGAAGAGTAAACTGTTATTACTGGCCACTAAGAAATCGGTTGATCATAAACATTGAGAATGCAGGTTGCAGATATACAAGCAATCACCACATCATTGCCAATTCTGTACACTGAGAACTTCACAAGTAGCTGCTAGGGGAGTGCACATTCCGATCCACACTGGAATTTGGACAGGAAGTAATGAAAGAGCCTGCATACACAATTCCCTTACAAGAAAAGGACTTGACCTGATACATGTGCCCAGAACAAACTGCATGCAACAAAGATGAGCAAGAAACATAATTAAAAGAATATTGCTCTTACTATTTTTTCTCATCTTTAAATTGCAATAAATGAGATAAAAAAATTGCTTATTACTTCTTCCTTTCCTGTAACAGATTATTCAGTGGCCTCTAATTTTTACACAGAAATTGGTATATAATTAATTGAGTAACAAATCATTTGCGCCTTCGGACAAAATTGCATTTCCTCTTAACGAAAAATATCCCAAAAATGACGTATAGCTTCTATTTGCACCAGTGGCTTTTAAAGCGGAAGGTAACAACAGACATTTGGAGATTGGCTCTGGCCATACTTGTTCAAACATTAAAGCGAAACACAGACATCTCCTTCTTGTACAACATACTCCTTTCCTTCAGACCTCAGCTGCAGTATATAACAGCAGTAAATTCAATGAACTTTGTCCAAAGCAGAATAAATCAATGAGCAATTACCAATGCGTGCACTAAGATGCATTAATTTGTCAAAAAGCATTGTTACTATATTAACATGATGACATCGGACCTGTCAGAAAATTTCCCATTTCTTTAAGTCAAGCAATCTCTATCAACTGAGTATCTTTAAAAGGAATTTATGGTTTAACCTCAAGAATGATCTCCACACCAATAATCTTAAACTAATGCCAATCCACCATTTTCCTAGAGAAGTAGGAACGGAAATTTAGATCTAAGCGGTTGATATTATGGCAAGATGAGGCACATATCACTGTAGTTGAGCCATATCGGTATAACTTACAACATGAGATTGGTTTTCTGATCTCTAATCTCTAAATATCTTAATTGTTGTGACATTATGTGGTAACTTTATACAGGACAGGTTACAAATGTTATTTGTCTAAATCAGTAATTAATTGAAAGATTTTTGTACACAACTAATCACAGTCGAATGAGTAGGTCGCCCAATCCCTAATACGATCACCTGTAGCATGGCTACACACTTCCTAACATGTAAAGTATAAACTATAACGGATCTACCCAATAGAAATTCAATGAATAAGATTTATTAGTTCCGTCAGTGAAACAAACAACCTATGGCCTATCGATGCTTAAAATATTTCTCTTGATATTATTGATATTATATAATTTAGAATCATTATATATATACATTCTCAGTTTTAAAGGAGTGGGTGAGGCGCACCGAATCACAAGATGAGTACGCACATCTCATGGGTCAGGTGCATATTGACAAAAAATTGCAAAAATTGCACAAAAGAAAGAAGAAAAAACAACAAAAGAGGGAGCCTCTACACCCTCGCTAGGCGTGTCTCTTATAATTAAGATTGAGGTCGATTTTTGTGGCCCTTGAGCTCAGGCATGCTCTTTTTCATATATTTTATAACATTATTTTTTTTTGTGACGTAGACATTATATCTACTTAAATCTTGTGTAATAATTGATACCAGCTTAGTTAATTACCTTACCTATATATAGTTGTCATTATTTAATACAGTTAGCTTGATCTTATTCCTGTCTCTTAAGTTATCCCTATTCTCTATTAAATTTTTATTAGGTAGATCACAAAGGGAATTTTTTCAAGCAATTAACCTTAGAAGATAGTTACTCATGAAACTTGAAGCATGAAGATACCAATATCATTCAGTAACAATGAACTTTGTTTTAGTTTTCCTAGAACACCCATGCCAAATGAAAGTGAAATAGGTCAAAAGAGGTACAAGTTCAACAAGATAGCTGAATATAACAAAAATGGTGCAATTCAAACAAAGCTAATCAAGTTAAATGAATGTGATACAGAATCAACAAAGTTAATTCAAACAATCAATGGTTTGTAATAGAGAAATGTACTCACCACTCCTCTCTCCCTTGCAACTAGCAGTGAGCCGCAGAAACAAATCTTGATAAGCTACCTGAGAGCAGGGCAGTGAAATGAGGTAACAAATATGAATACAAGATACACGCCGACACTAACTTTTGGTAGTTAAGTGGTACGAGATGGTGGTGACGAAGATAGATATTTTGCATATTTGCAGAAATGAATATGTATAATGTCTATGGAATGCATCTAGCGGAAAGTAGTGATTGCAGTAATTCGATAATGGCCGCTCGGTGCCGGACCCAATGGATTAAGTGATAATATATAAGGAGAATGAATGGATGGACGTACAGGACATACATACAACTCAACGTTCCCATGGCAGTGGCATCAAAATTCATGACAACTTAAAATAAAAAATCCACCAAAATCGTCACCATCAACATACCAAACTTAGCCAGGTTATGTCGTATAATCACAAAATGATATGTCCTGAAATTCAACAATGATGATATCAAACAACAGAACGTAACTGTTCTCCAAGACGTATCAAAAAGAACATATATAAGCTTAATAGGAAAAGAAACAAGTTATGATTGTGGTGAAGATATCACTAGTGTCGTATGAGTAAAGATATCCGAGTCGCTGCAATAATGATTGTCGGAACCATTTAGAATCAGTCGAAAACGATGGAGAACCTTGGATGTTGGGGCTGCAAGACATGGAGAGAAACGACAGACTAAACCTTGCATGAAAAAGGACTGGTGCGGGCAAAGCAATAGATAAAGGTAGACTTGGTGATAATGTTTAGATGGTCCATGCCTAATCTAAGGTCGTGTGTCTAAAGTAAAATAGAAATAATATGTTAGCAGGGACAGTGGTTGACGTTGTTACGAGACACGCACACGAAGAAAGAACGTAAGGGCTTCATTAGGGATATTTAAAAAAACTCAAAAAGGATCGAAACATCTAACAGGCCAGACATATTTGAAGATGCACTATCAGAGGGAAAGAATTACTGCGTAATACGGTATATGTATCAAAACTACCGTCTCCAGCCGGGATAAAACCTTCTCAAGGCAGAATGGATACTCCAGCAGCTTGAGGGGCATCATCCCTAGAAATGACATCAGACAATATATTACTTAAACTAAAATAACATAAAACCTAACAAACAAGCCTACTTTAAACTCTGAAGGGGAAATGCTCAGTCTTCATTGGCACTTTGAGCTTGATATTCAATCACAATATGAAAATAACCATACCGAAAGTGTTCACAGTAGGATTTAAAAATCTTCTTATTCACAAATAACTCATAAAAAATTTCACCATGATGTTTAGCTTGCTTACTATCTGAAATGCTTATGCCTATCAGAGTATCACATCAGTTTTAGAAGATAGGGGGCATGCAATTCTTCCGTTTCATTGTTTCGCTTGAGCCAAATAATCTTTTCACACTCATTTCCTGTTAAAATGTGTTGGGTGGGAAACCTGCTGTGCTGTCTGATGCTCACAGCAAACAATACACAAGAAATACTGGCCAGATGAGATTTGTTGTCTTTCCTTGCTCTCTCTTCAACTCTAAATAAGATGTTGAAAGGATGATTCGAGTAGGAAGGCTGCATTGGTTTAGGTGATTCTATCACCACAAGCTTGTAATCAGAAATGTCAACTCACATTTTTCCATATAGCCACTGCTCTAACAGGTATTTTGCCTCCTTTTGCAGTATAGTATTCCATGTTAGATTGTCAGACTTGGTACTACAAATTGATGAAATCTAACAGGTGCGGAGAAAAAATCACAGCTAAATTCACACGAGTTTTAAAAGCATGGCCTAGGGCAAGGTGCATAGAAAAAGGGCAGGCTTAGCTATGCCTAAAGCGCATAGCGAAGCATGTTCAGTCAGGTCGTGTCGTTCTTAAAACAGGATTTCATTTTTTTTGCATTTTCTTTTTTTTTTTTCACTTTTTTTACTTCAATTCTGTCTTATTGTTTTCCTTTGTTGTATAATTTTATGTCAGATTATTGTGCAGTATGCATTGTAGCTTAATTATTGATACAATACTTAATCCTAGAGTTTACCGTAATTTTTGGGCAAACGAGAAAACTGATATCCTGAGAGACGAGTCTAGCTCACAGCACGTTTGTCTTGGTGCACCTCTAGCATTTTAAAAACTAAGAAATTTACAAGAAAGCTCTAAGTCAGACAAGCAATCCACAATACGGGCTTTGTAGGTTCTGATTCTTTTTTTAATGGGTTGGCAATTGGGAAGAGAGAAGGGATAAGGGGAGCGGCCGAAGGGGGGTAGGTGTTACCCTGCCGGCGCAAGTGCAATTCCATCAAAGTTATAAACCTAGGAATTCTAGGGGCTGAAGTGTTTTTTTTATAGTGTGTATAGCTTGTACGAACAAATCAGGAACTATGTCGCAGGGGTGGGAATTGGGAATATAGCGACATTAAATCCAGGCTGTGCAATATAAAATACAGTATGTTTAATTCATAATGATTCAGGTTAGGAGGTTTTTTTCAAAATCCAGTACCAGGAATTTCATAGAAACAAATTGCTCTACTTGAAGTAGAGTCTTTTTTAATTCCCTTGAACGCATCTGCCCCGTAGGCATCAGGATTGAGTCATTGCGGGACATTGTGCAAGTGTGGTGGGCATAGGGTGTGCCACCAAAATTGGCAAGAGTACTGAATGACAGTGTAGTGAGGTTCCTATTCCATGGTAGGGGGGGGTCGCGGGTGGGGTTTTTTTGTCACAGTGGGGAAGGGGAGGGGAACATGTCGGGGCATAGAATAGGAATGCCAAACACGCGTCAAGTGTAAATCCACTTTGTCAAATAGGAAAACAAAAAGAGTGGGACTACTTAGTGATACAGGTTAAAATATGTGGGCGTCGGGAACAGGTGGGGTCACACAGGGGAAATTGTACATAAAAAAGCGGGGTGTGGCAACTTTGGTTGAGGGTCGATGGTAAAGCGTGGGAGAAGAACGGAGGGATGGTCAAATAGAACGATAATGGGAATTTGCTTCACCTGTATGCATCGTAACCCGTTATGCACACAATAAGCATGCTCATCAAGTCGGGGGAGACAGGCCGCATAGACCTACATACATCGTTAATGAAAGCAAAAGAATCAAATTTAATCACCCGATCTGCTGTGCTTTCACTGGGAGAAAACAACACCGAAAAAGGTGACCAGTCTCCTCGGGTAAAAAAAAGAGAAGGTGAATGTTACACATCAGCCCACCTATTCCTTCACCGCATCACATGGACCGCCTTAACTGTCACCCTCAACATAGCACACCTAAAGATACAAATCAATTGCACTTATGTGGGGTTAATAGAAACAGACGTTTCGAATTCCTTATACGTTCACACCAACATGTATTATATACAATCGAGAACATGCAGCAATCCTAACCTAAGTATTGCCATCGCTTGTGTGTTCCTGAAAAAAAAGGACACTATAATTAGCTAATTTAAGCAAATCATAGTTTCCACAGGAGCAATTGATAAACAAAATTTCGGATCCACCTTTCTCCAGTAGTAAAATATGTATATAACCCAAAAGTGATATGTTGCTCTAATATAGGGGGGGGTTTCCTCGACCCCTTTCACTAACTCCAAGAGACTTCAAGTACTCTACTCGATCCTCAATCAGCAGAAGCTCAGTAGTTTCTGCTTCAACCGGTGTCTAGCGGGGGCGCATTATATCCAATTGTATACGGCGGTTAGCCCGTATCGGGAAAGTAGACAGAAATATATTTTTTGTGTAACGAAATTCGTGCAGAAGGTGATGGCGTAGAGCCGCCATGCGCCAACAACATATACAGGATGCACGTGACGTCAAAGCAACAAATAGTTTGGGGCTGAGAGTACACAATTGTGTAGTTAAACGAAAGGTAAGTACATTGGTCAGAAATCGAGGCGAACGGACTATTGTGAGACCCACAAATTGGGGTGCAGGTGTTAAAGCGCTAATGGGTGAAGAGTGGGGTCCTCACAACTCATGACTTTGGGGCAGTAAAAACGCAGTGATCTATCAAAGCAACGAAAAAATAACCGTGTTGAAAACATCGAAGAGGGGGAACCAAAGTACAAAACATGCAAAAGGTCACATCTCAGCAGTAAATGCCAACATGGCTCGTGGGAAAAGTGCTGCTAGATCAGAAGAAGCTGGCCAGAGCCTGTCTGCCGGAGGCAAGATCCAAAGCAAACGAGAGGATGTTAACTATGAGGAGGTGGGTGATTTCACCCTGCGGGGCTGAGATGTGCACCATGGGGGGCCGGTTGCAAGCAGGCGGGGGAACGGCGGACGATGGATTATTTCCAAGGAGCAGCCACGCCAATGGTCAGATTACGCGGCATAAAAGACGAGGTGTAGCACACCATATATTACGGGGGCACAGGGGGGACAGCAACAAAAGATCTTAGCGCCATCTTTTTCAGTTCGACCAAAGTAACTATC